>VMOF01000220.1:7331755-7347281 GCA_011764245.1 Trialeurodes vaporariorum
AATTTATATGTATCGTTAAATAATAAACGTCTGCCCCTACGGCTAATTCCTCCCTTATAAAATAAATCTTTATCAAAATATGTTGTTAATAATCTATGAGTTTTTTTTTTTTCCTTTCCCTACTTTTTTATTGGCCTCCGCTTACACTCTCCGTTGGCCCTCCTTTAGTCGCCCGACGATGATTGTTACTCGCATATTATTTTGTGCCATCATCAATATTTTTGCTATTTGTTTATGTACTAGTTTTATTGTCGCTTTGTTATGCTTTTGCCTCGCGCTACATATCTTTTTTTTTTTCTTCTCTTTTTATATATCGTAATTATCATACGCCCCATTCACAAAGTGATTTTTCATTTATTCTTTATTATTTCAGGGCGTTCTACGTTTTGGCTCGGTTTTTTTTTCTTTTATTCAGTTAGCGCGAGAGGTTTTTTCTTTCTCCTTCTTATTTGTAAAATAAATTTTGAGTAAAGTACAACGGGGGTAAAATGGACCAATACCGCAATCAGTGACATAGCCTGCAATTTACCAACGTTGTACTGTGTCCATTTAACCCATGTAAAAGGTCGAATGCAACGGTGTTCACCGAACACCCGATAGTTCGATCTTTTTCATGGGTTCAGATGGACTAACCGCAACGTTGCCAAATTGCACGACACCCCACTGATACCAATTGCTCTTACCATGATACATTTTATGTAATACTGCGGATTTTTTTTCTTTATCACAGTGTGGCGATTGCAATTTTCAGTGGCGGCTCGTGCAATGTGGCAACAACATACTCTCTCCATTTAAACCTACGTAAAACAATCGATCACTTTTGCTACAGGCTCAGTAGCGTCATTTGCGGGGGGGGGGGCAGGGGGGCAACTGCCCCCCCCCCCCAAGGATCGGCCAAAAGTGAAAAAAGTGGTTTTTTTTTTTTTTTTTTTTTTTTTTTTTTTTTTGTGAGAAGAAAAAGTTTCGAACTAAGATTTGGTGGTCATTAACGAGTTTTGTTGGATTTTAGGGTCTAAATACAGGATATGCAGGGCTGTAGAATGTCTGAAATAATATTCATGAGCAAAAAAAAAAAAAAAAAAAAGGTCATCACATTTTTGCCCCCCCCCCGCCGAGCCGAACCCGAATGACGCCCCTGTAACAGGCTTAATAATAGTTGATAAAATGTAGCATGGATTGCAATTTGTCGCAAAATAGTCGTCAAATTTTTGCAATTTTATATCATCCGACCATAAAGTTGCAAATATATGGCGTAGGTGAAAGTTGTGATGGAATGGCAAAAAAATTGAAACTTTTTGGAGCTGGGTTTTTTTTCTACCCTACTTTTTGCGTATGTGTCACTTTCCGCCAATGCCTATGTGTCTATGTGTCAAAAGTTGCAACTTTATTGCAGCTTAAGGGTGGAGAATTGTCCATATGTTGTTAAAAAATTGCCTCTTTATTGCTACTTTGTTGCCGTAAATTGCAACATTTAGACAGTGGCGGCTCGTGCAATCTGGCAACCGTGCACTTTTGCCATTCCAACGAATGCAAAAAAATCGATACTAGGTGAGGCGCTGCACCTCACCAAATAATCGATTATTTTACACAGTTTTAAATGGAGGAAATCCATTGTTGCCACATTGCACGAGCCACCGCTGCATTTAGATTGAAAAATGCTACATGGGCATTGGGCGTGGTGGCTGATTCTTCGAAACATCATTACTCTCTACCCAGTCAACCGAACACGTAATAAAACAGTGCTATAGAGTCTGAACTGTCTGAAGCAATCCGAGAGTCATTTTGAGCAGTTCTTAGTATAGTATAGGTTAAGCAAACGGTGTCCAAAAGAAAATGTCTTCTAAATGTAGAAACCGTTACTCAACCTAAGTACCCAGGACTCGCCACGAGGAGGCGCCTGATCAGTGATCTTGGAGTCCCGTTTAACAACTAGATATACAAATAAATATGTACTATCGACGAATTAAAGATCGTCGCGAGATTTTCACGAGATATTAAGTTTCGCCTTCAAGGTTCCGGTTCGGCCACTTTTCATACTCCTCACACTTTGCAGGCGAGAGGCCAGTGCGGGTGAGGCGGCAAAACCGTTGCAGATCAGTCCCACACTCACTCCCATAACTGAAAATAAGAGAAAATCTCGTGACAATCTTTAATTCGTTGATAGTACATAGTAAGAACTAAGAGTAGAAATGAGGAAGTCTTAAAAATCCAATGGCGATCGTTAAAATGTCCTAGCCCCACTGGGGAAAAAAGGGGAATCCTTCAAATACGGTCTGAATCAATGAGCTATAACTTTAGAGTGGCACATCAAGGAACGTTCCGCTGGTTCATTGTTGTCACCTAGGGCGCCGCCATCTTGCCGTAAAAAATCGATTTTGAGGTTAAGTTTTGTAGGTTGTTTCCGGTCGTTTCGTAAACAAACTCGGGCATCGCCGGAAACGGCCTTCAAAATTTAACCTCAAACCTTGGAATCTGCCGTCCAAATTCCCGCCAAATTCCGAACGACCTACAAAATTTAACCTCAAATCTTGGAATCTGCCTTCCAAATTCCGCTTTTTCCCGGGATTCCTTCTACCCTGTGTGGCACAAGGTGAACCAGCCCGCTGCCACTCTAAAGTTATAGCTCATTGGTCTGAATACACGTGGCGCTTGCTAAAGTCACGGAGTATACTTATTAATAAGTAGGTACTGTACAGGGTGTAAAAAAAAAAAAGGAGCAGCTCCGAATAACTCGAGTTTGGGTTCGAATTTAATAAAACGCTGAAACACGGGTTCCATTATTTTGAGGGGGACATCTTTTAGGGGGGTTGCCAAATTCCAGGCCCCCCCAGGGGGGCGGGAACGGGGGTCACCGCCCCCCTAAATCACATTTCTCAAATGGCGACCCCTAATTTTTATTACATAACTTTGAAGAACATCAAATTCTAAGCATTTTGGCGCAAACCGCAGGTCGATATTGTTTTTCGTGTTCGAGATATCGAAAGTCAAAGTTCGATTTTGACCCATTTTCAAAAATGCATAACTCCCACTAAAAAAGTCGGAATTTAAAAAACTTTTAGCTTAAACTGCTCTACAAAACAAGTCCTTTTCAGAAAAAAATACAACTGTCCAGGAAATTTGAATTTTAGGCTCCGAAAAAAATATTCAAAATTTTCGAAAATTTTGAATCGGCGATATTCTTGTAAAACGGCCAGAATCGACAATTTTGGCTTAAAACCTGTTGGCTGAGTCCAAATGAGCAATGCAAAGCGCTTAAAAGCTCAAGAAAGTCTCAAAATCACCGTTAAAATGATCAAACTCAGTATTGAGAACACTGCTAAATTTAGAGTCAGGAAACACCTCTCTCTCGGGCTTTAATGGGGTTTTGGGGACTTTAGAGAGCTTTGCATCGCTCATTTGGACTCAGCCAACAGGTTTTAAGCCAAAATTGTCGATTCTGGCCGTTTTACAAGAATATCGCCGATTCAAAATTTTCGAAAATTTGAATATTTTTTCGGAGCCTAAAATTCAAATTTCCTGGACAGTTGTATTTTTTTCTGAAAAGGACTTGTTTTGTAGAGCATTTTAAGCTAAAAGTTTTTTAAATTCCGACTTTTTAGTGGGAGTTATGAATTTTGAAAATGGGTCAAAATCGAACTTTGACTTTCGATATCTCGAACACGAAAAACGATATCGACCTGCGGTTTGCGCCAAAATGCTTAGAATTTGATGTTCTTTAAAGTTATGTAATAAAAATTAGGGGTTGCCATTTGAGAAATGTGATTTAGGGGGGCGGTGACCCCCGTACCCGCCCCCCTGGGGGGGCCTGGAATTTGGCAACCCCCCTAAAAGATGTCCCCCTCAAAATAATGGAACCCGTGTTTCAGCGTTTTATTAAATTCGAACCCAAACTCGAGTTATTCGGAGCTGCTCCTTTTTTTTTTTACACCCTGTATATTAGATGTATAATAAGTATACATATGTATACTGTATAGTATATTAGATGTATAATAAGTATACATATTAATGTCTTAAACATCTAATAACCGGGTGAAAACACCACTAACAACCGACGTTGTATAAGCCGGGAGGAGTGGTTTAAAATGATCGGATCCATGATGGCGGAAAACCCGTACCTACCGAACTAGAAAGAACCCGGGGCGTTCGGGCGCGAGTTTGAAGAAGAACAAGAAGTGGGAACTTATAAACTAAAACTCAAAAACTAAAACTTATAGACTAAAACTTGTAAACTAAAACTTATAAATTTACCTTTCATCGGATGTGGATTACTACTCTGATAACTAATTACTCTGTGAATCATCCTTGTCACCATAGAGAGAGTGACGAAATGAAGATAGGAATCTCCCGTTATATTACTACCCTATGCCACCATTACACTCGCGCAATTAAAAGCGTTTAAAGAGTTTGGGAGTGAATTTCGGAAGTTTTTAGTGCTCCCATCGTTATTTTTGGAGGTTTTTACACACAATTAGTTTTTCTTATTCAGGCGTTAAAGTCACCTCGATCTGTAGACTCTCTTTGAGACAGCCTAAACACCATTGAAAAAACGCGAGGCGGATAACAATACATCACCACTCCAGCTTAAACTCAAAGAAAAAGAGGGGGGGGGGCGAACGTTTACTAAGTTGACTCCCATTTTTGAGGTGCAGTTATGGATATTATAAGAAAAATGGAGTTCTTGCAACGTTTTGCTGCGCATGTTGGGAAATATCTTATCAGAATTCTATAATTAATTGCTGCTAACTATAACAACTAAACCATAACTAACATAAAAGTCTAACCTCACTCTTCTCAGAGAAAACTTAACTCAAAATTTAGATGGACCACCCGCATTTGGAAATTCATGTAATTTGTGCGGCTCACACACCCCCCCCCCCTCCCCCCGGACATAAAATATTTAGGGAGGTTTCCGAAATTCAATATAGTTTCGCGCTTATTTCTTAACATTTTAGCATACTGCTGGTAATAAAATGTTCCTTAGATTGCTTCCTAGGCTCCATCGAAGCCTTTTTTTCCCATTTATTTGCGTTTAAAAGGTGAACACCCCAGTAGTCGGCACCCCTAAAATTTGCACCAGTAGTCGGCACCCATTTTTCAAAATGCGAAAAAGAGTAGGTAGTATGATGGCCACACTGGTGTTTTGCTTGGATTTTTCAAAGACTTTATAAATAAGATCTCTGAAAAAAATACTCGGTAAGTACACCGGTGTTACCATCATTCAATTAATTTTCATTTAATAAAAAAATGGGTGCTGACTAAGGTGCAAATCTTACAGGTGCCGATTACCTACTGGGATGTTTACCTTACCATGATGTTTTTGCATTTCGTATAACTTCTTTTGGTGGCAGAACATGGAACTAAACGCTGCGAGGATCCACTTTAAATGGGCTAATGGGGCTCTTGCAAACTTTTGCTGCGGGGGATTGAAGAGTTGATTCTTGCAAGAAAACCTGTAAAAATAACGATGAGTACACTGAAAAATCACAAAATTCACTCTCAGAATCGGGAATAATGGCGATTCAAAGCGCAGGTATCATGGGAGATTCCTATCTAAAATGAGACGAATCTCTGTGTTTCCGTAGAGAAAGTGACAGGTTAGACAGGAATCTCCCATGATACCTGCGTTGAAGCACCATTACGATCTTGCTGTTAAATCAGTTATGTGAGTTTATTACTAAATTTCTGACTTTTTCGGTGTGATTCTCGTGATTTTTACTGGCCATAACATCAGATTGGACTATTTATTTGCTTATAGCAAAAGTTTGCAAGAGCCCCATTGCAACGTTGCCAGATTGCACGCGCCGCCATGGTCTGGCGTTGCGTCGATGCGCATCATGTACATGTATGATGGATGCGGTAAGTTAACGAGAAAACACCAGGGCCAGATAGTGTCGCTAAAAAATAAGAGTGGGCGAGGCGCAGGGGGGGAAAGGGGATAAAGAGGAGGGGGGTGGCGAAGGAATAAAGGGGTAAAAAAGGGGTGGATGGGGCCAACGGGGGGAGTCGAAAAGTTGAGAAAATTTAATTCGATTTGAGGCGAGGAGAAACGCGCGAACATGTACACGCATCTCATGAAAACAGAATGTGTAATGCGGGATTTGAGCATGAGCGCATGAGAGACGCGATGGCGCGAGATATTATACGCGCGAACTTAAAACGCTCAGCAACGGCACACAATGGGACGAACTTTGTATGTACAGTCGGGGACAAAAATAATTTCAGGCATCCTCGGGGGATATAGAGTATAGACCCCCCCAATACTCAACTTAATACGCAACGTAATATGTATTCAGTGGCGTGCCGTCAAGTTGGAGAAGTCGGCCTAGAATTGACAAAATCAAAGAAAAGGCGATTATTGGCCGACTTCTTCAATTTCGGGGACGATTTTTCGGAAATGGTTTGCGAAATCGAAAAACTTGTAAGGACCAAAATATGCATGTATTTTTTTTCGAACTTTTGAATAAGAAATGCTAATCTTTTTTGGGTTTCATGAAACCGAAAGCACGTTTTCACAAAATTTTGGCCAAAAAAAGTGAGAAAAATAAAAAAAAAAAAAAACCCCAAAACCCCCCCTCAAATTTTTGCACACAGCTTTTTCACAGCCAATTTGTTTTTTGGAAATTTTGCAACACTGTAACCGAAAAGACCCCAAATTTCGGACCCAATTTTAGGGGGGGAAAAGTCTTATTTTGACCCCAAAAATACGTGGTAAAAAGGTTTGCTATGAAATTTGGGACCCCCTGCATACCCAAATTCAACCCCAATTGATTCCATTATTTTACTGAGCTTCTGACATTTGTTTTTTAAAAAATCCAATCAAAGTTAAAAAAAAAAAAAAAAAAAAAAAAAAAAAAAAAAAAAAAAAAAAAAAATGTTTTTTTTCTTTTCCAGCCATTTTTATGGTGTTAAAGCACAAATCAAGAACGAGTAAGAAAAATGAGAATTTTTACCGAAAAACAGTCCAATTTTTTTTTTGCTATTTTCCCATATATTTGACCACCTAGTGAATTAAAAAATCCATTTTTGGTTGAAAAAAAAAAAATCTCACGCAGTGAAGGGTTTGAATATTTTGAAATATTCTGGAAATTAAATTTTAACCGTCTGCAAATACTTGCATAAAAGTTTCTGAGTGCCCTCACCCCCCGCATTTTTTGGACTGGTGGCGCGGATACCAAAAAAAAAAACAAAAACAAAAAACAAAAAAAAAAAAAAAAAAAAAAAACAAAAAAAAAACAAAAAAAAAAAAAAAAACAAAAAAACAAAAAAAAAACCCCTACTAACCGTTGACCTCTATCGCTCTATTGCGCCGTACCACAGAATCCTATGGCATCGCAATACTCTTGAGTAAAAACCGTCAATAGAACTCCTCTCCTCAGCCCTCAGTAGCCAGCAGTGCCCGGCTGCCTCAGTTCCTACTTCCTCAACATACATTTTCCCTCGATTGTTTCTCGACAGCAAATGAAACTGCATGATCGCCATTAAGACTCCGCCCCCTCCACCCTCCACCATCCGCCCAACGCCCCAAATCCTCTCCCTCTTCGACGAGGAACAGTGAAAGGACTGAGGAAGGAATATAAACGCTATACGCTTCGCTGGGCTCAAGCTCGCCGTTCGAGGTTTGAGAATATAACTCTGCGTCCGGCGCAAGTAGGAGTATTCACCCCCAAAACCTGGCCCAAAAATATATGCGTGTTCTTGAATACTTTAAAATCGATTTGGGTTAATTTTCCAATTTAAAATCGAAACTCCTATTGCGCGGTTTATGGTTGGAAAAAGACGTAAAAAAAGTGAATTTTGGCACTCACCAAAGGTCGATACCGCATTTTTTTTGTCGAGATTGTTGAAGCTTATTTTTTAAAAACGGATTGACTTTAAAAAGTTGCTGGAAAAAAAGTGCAACATCGTGCAAGTTTTAATTGCAGAAATTGCAGAATCTTCCTAGAAGGGCTTTTTCAACCTCCTTTCTTTTTTTTGCCCGGAATGTATTTAAAATTACCTTTTTTTATAAATTTAAATGCCTGAAATCGGATATTTTTTTACGTCAGTTTTTAATAAGTTATAAAATAATGGTCTTAACCCTTATAGACCAGCTTAGTTTCAAAGAACGCCACTCTTCCGTTTATAAAAAGAAGGTAGTTAACTATTCGCACTCGGGGGGGTTGGAATTGCCTATACGATAATCTGAAGGCGCACAATTTAATCTTAAATTGTAAGTTTCAAAATCGAGAAACGCGTTTATTCGGAATCATATGAGACTGAAACAATGGTAAATAGACTATAGGGGACACAACCGCGTAAACTCGGCTTGGTCAATGAAGGGGTTTAAAATTTATGAGAAAAAAAAAAAAAAAAAATCGGGATAAAGTGAAGAGCATACCTTCGAAAACAAAAAAAAAAATTTCCCAAAAGATTGGATGCACCAACGCAACGCTTGTTCGTGATGGAAAATGTTTACCTATTAATAATAGAGCACCGAGCGGTGATAAATAGAGGGTGACTTGGACGCCTCACTTTCATGATGTCGTATTGACAGTAGATCAACTTTGTTGTCCTGGCGCATCTAGTACGCTATAGGGCGATTACTTAGCATCAAGAAACCGCAATTATTTTAAATTTTTTTATGAAATTTCCATTTTGGGTTTTTGGTCAGGTTTTTGAGGCAAATACTCGTACGTGCGGCGGCGTGTATCAGAATGCACATTTAAATAACTACCTACCTTAAAGTCTAATTTGACCTCAAATCTAGTGGAAGGTGTCATCTCAGGGGTTATTAGGGCCGTTGATCACGAATTTGAAGTTCACATTTCAAAATTTTCAAATCCAAGATGGTGAATATATACAGTAAGCAACGAATTTTGACAAAAAAACAAGTAGAAGGTGTTGTTTTAGGGGTTCTTTGGGCTGCTGAACACGAATAGTATATGGTTGCTCTTCAAGTCTGTCTGTCAATAATTTACAATAAATCTTATTGGGCCTTCTTCTTTAAAAATTTGTTTGACGTCATCCGATAATAGATTAAAAAGGTTTATTGCCACATGCTTGTTGACTCTATTTTACCTTCCCTTTTGTTCACTCGAAATCATGAAAGAGGGGTCTAGTTTGATAAGTACCTATCGATGTTTAGATTCTAAAAACCCTCAATGGTGACATCTTTCCCTTTGGTGGCCTGGAGAATCACTTCATAGATGTAAACGCATAGTACTTACACTGTCATTCCTACACGACAGTCCTGTTTTTGCATAAACCTCAGATTGAAGGAGCAAGATGATTTCCCATGATGAAGCTAGCCACATTACGAGTCACAGTCTATGCACTCATATAGCGTCTTACGGCGCCGGCGCCCAGTTTGGTCCGCCGCTTTCCAAGTTGTCCCCGTAAGCAGCAATGAGTGCGAAAGAGACCGTTTTACCCCCTCTACACCCCTTAATAGTGCACCTTCAGTAATGGAGCACCCTCCACTGGATGGAAGGGCCCCAGGAGGGCCCCCAAATTGACTTGGCGGCCTAACATTTAGAGAGTAGCGAGAGCCAGTCTGACCCTGACTCATTGACACCTTTGTGTTCTACCCTAGCTCGGTGTCTTCGACTTTTTCTATACATTGATGGATACAGAGGTGGAGGGACAGGAGGCGACCCCCCCCCCCCCCGTTCGGCAAAAAAAAGGGGTAATAGGGGGAAGGAGGAAAGCATGAGGTGAAAAGGAAAAGGGGGTCACGGAATGCAAAATTCCCCTGTTCGCGAGGGCTGAATCGCCAATATGTTTTTCTATACCTACCTCCTACATCTAGAGCTCGTTTCAGACGTGAACGCGCGCCTAGATCATAATCTTTGGCTAATTTTCAATTTTCATTCCTTCAAATCTAATCAAAACTTGCCTTTGACTCTGAACTTGTGATTTTAAAGCATTCCTCAATGAAAAGCCAAAGCTCAAATTCATTTTCATTAAAGTTCGTTCCGTAACAAGAGAAGTGATGTTGAAAAAGACAAAGATTATCGGTCTGGGTGCGCCTACACTTCTGAAACCACCTCTATAACATTCCTTCAACGGATAGGGCTCTTGCGAACTTTTGCTACACGGGATTGAAGAGTTGATTCTTGCATTACAACCTGTAAAAGTGACGATGAGTACACTAAAAAATCACGAAATTCACTCTCAGAATCGAGCTTAGTGGCGGTTCGACGCAGGTATCATGGGAGATTCCTATCTAAATTGAGACATACCTCTGTGTTTCCAAAGTTAAAGTGGCATATTAGATATGAATCTCCCATGATACCTGCGTCGAACCGCCACACAGTGTTTTGAATCCGGCGCGGCGCGGACATTGGGCCAAAAATCGAAGTCGTATTTTTAGAGTCAAAACATGACTAAATCCTCAGTTTAGTATCCTGTGCACCCCATTTCACCATAATTTTGGCTTATAATTCGTTTTTTGATACTTTTGTAAGCTCTCAAAATATCACTTTCGGCAGGTTCCGATTTCTTCTTAAACCATGCTTCGAATGTATGAGTGTTTTCTTTGTTCATATTCACAATTTTGTAAAAATAAAATACATCATTTTATTCAGCGTACTTTCAGCTTTAAAATGAGCTATATGAAGTTAAACTTTTCTACTTTTACGACCTTGATAAGCTTGTTCAAAGAGTTGAGGAAAAATTTACGGTTTTTCAACTTCAGGCAGAGCTATAAAAAAAAGCCTTAAATTGCCTTAAGAAACGGCTTTCAGGGAGTGATAGAGTAATATCTAGAGAACAACATATCCAAAAACTGGCTGCGACTTTTTGCGACTCTTGGAGAAATCTTAATTTTTGTAAGTCGACCTCCGTAAAATTAACTACGTTTTTCTCTCGCTGCGCAAGCAACTGTCTCACTTCTAGGCCGAGCGTCAGGGGCTGCTTATCTGTGGGACGCGCACGCTACACTCTCCGTTTACCGGCTGGTCGTGTGGCTAACGTTTTTGCCTTGCGCGCATTAAACCGGGGTTCGAATCCCAATGCCTGTAATTTTTTTTTTCGGCTTGCTCACATGTTTTGTTAAATTCCCTTTTCCCTTCCATCGAATATACTTTTTTCCAGTATTTTCATTGCCTACAGATGATGGTAACTTTTCATAATAGAAATATAAACGTATAGTAAAAACCTAAATTTTCGAATTTTCGAGTTATTCTTGATGAGGCATTTAATGTTCCAAATTTTATCTCATTTTCACTGACCTGAGCTCATTACAAGCGCTTTTGCAGAGCTTTTACTGATAGAAAGAGTCTGGTATGGGGGAGGGAGGGGGGTTTTATTTCGTGCGTTTATAATGGAAGAAATTAGAAAACCTTCATTCTCGGATCTGTAAAATCAGTAGTAAGTGTCGCAGTCGCGCGTAGCGTGCTATTGGGCAACATTGCAGTTTGTCCATTCAACCCATTAAAAGATCGAAGTTTTGGGTATTCGGTGAACGCCTTTGCATTCGACCTTTTACATGGGTTTAAATGGACAAAATACAACGTTGCCAATTTGCACGCTACGCCAATGAAGTGTAGCCGATGTCAAAGTCATCGGTAAATCCGACCGATTACTGGCAAAGAGAACATCAATATTACTCGATGCTTATTGTTCTTTGCTATTCCGGAACTTGTCTCTACATCCGACCGTTTCGTAGGTCAATGACCGCGCTACAGATCGTCTTATCAATTTTGCACCTCGTTGATCGATCTGTCTGTAAAAAAAAAAAAAAAATATATATATATATATATATATATTAATGAAATAAGTAAGTTGAAAGGACACCGCGCTTTGCTTATGGGAACTGGCTCCCAGTCAAATTTTTTTAAATTGAATTATGTGTCGTAAAAGTGTCTCCTGAGAAAAAGCTCTCACGGGCGGAAAAAAAAATAATGACAGGATTTCGAGATATTCGCGTCTAAAGTTGGGGACTATTTGCCCTCCGCCTCGTATTCTCGTACGTAGCAGGCCGCTTAACTGCTACGCCAACTGGAAACCTTCTCGGTCGAATCGCCCGACTCAGCGCGCATTGATATTTGCAGTCCCTCCCAACTGCTTATTTGTTTACCGCACACCCACTGCTCTGCCTTGACCACTCCCTCAACTGATTACTTACCTACATCAACATTTTCTTTTTCTCTGCGAACTATCTGCTTTCTCCCTCTCTCTCCCTCATTGTAAATGTAGTTCCGATTAATAATAGTTCATTGTTGTTTCTCTCGCAATATTTGACACCTAGTTTTTGCTTCCTTTTTTTTTTTTTTTTTTTTTTGTTTATTTGTTTATTTCTCTTTTATTATTCATGGATTTATTTATTTTGATTGAGGGGGAAGGGGTCGTTAGCACACGACGTAGTGGTTCATGAGCTTTATACTATCGTTCTACTTCCAAAGCGATGTTTGTTTCGATATCTCCTCTATTTAAACCTACAAGAGAGAGTCGATCTTCAGACTGTTCATTTGGGCTTCCGAATAATCGATACATTTCCTTAGGTTCAAATGGGATGGAAAATTCAGTTGATTGTTCACGATCCGCCGCTGTCACTGTCGCCATCGGATCGATTCTTCTTGGTAGATTTTTTTGGAGGAGCCCTCGATACACCAAGATACACGATTGTCCGCGTTCGTGTGGCACACTTTTTTTTTTTTTTTTCTCCGACCCCCCTTTCCTATTAAACTTCAGTACGGCTCTATACACACGGAAAAAAAACTACGGTGAAAATAACCATACGGATACCTGATTTTGGCACCTGCTAGATGTTATGGTAATGTTAACCAGAAGTATACTATGTTTTGACTAGGTACTAGGTGATGTCACCTAATTGCATGTCGAATTTACTCAAAGTATCGGTAAATGTACCATATTTCTGGTCAAGTTTACCATAACATCTAGCAGGTGCCAAAATCAGGTATCCGTATGGTTATTTTCACTAATCTTTTTTTTCCGTGCACTTGTCAAAAATCACGTTTTTTTGGTTTGATTTTTTTAGGGGGGAGAGGTTTGTTTTTGTTTATTTCTTTTCATTTTTTCTTTTTTGACGACTCTTTGGAAAACTTGTATCACATCGCTTGAAACATCGCTTTGGAAGTAGAACGATAGTATAATGCTCATGAACCACTACGTCGTGTGCTAACGACCCCTTCCCCCTCAATCAAAATAAATAAATCCATGAATAATAAAAAGAGAAATAAACAAATAAAAAAAAAAAAAAAAAAAAAGGACGCAAAAACTAGGTGTCAAATATTGCGAGAGAAACAACAATGAACTATTATTAATCGGAACTACATTTACAATGAGGGAGAGAGAGGGAGAAAGCAGATAGTTCGCAGAGAAAAAGAAAATGTTGATGTAGGTAAGTAATCAGTTGAGGGAGTGGTCAAGGCAGAGCAGTGGGTGTGCGGTAAACAAATAAGCAGTTGGGAGGGACTGCAAATATCAATGCGCGCTGAGTCGGGCGATTCGACCGAGAAGGTTTCCAGTTGGCGTAGTAGTTAAGCGGCCTGCTACGTACGAGAATACGAGGCGGAGGGCAAATAGTCCCCAACTTTAGACGCGAATATCTCGAAATCCTGTCATTATTTTTTTTTCCGCCCGTGAGAGCTTTTTCTCAGGAGACACTTTTACGACACATAATTCAATTTAAAAAAATTTGACTGGGAGCCAGTTCCCATAAGCAAAGCGCGGTGTCCTTTACTAAAAAAAAAAAAAGTTTTTTTTTTTTGAAAACTGACCATTGTGCGGCGGTAGAGCATAAATTATGTGTTTCCCATGGTAAACTATAAAAAAAAAGATAAAGTTGTGCCTTGTATGACATTTTTCCCGCTTTCTTTCACCTTTTTTAATTTTTGTCCACGATTTACTTAAAAAATACCCACTGTGCGACAATTTCGACCCTTCCTGTGAATTTCTCGTACCCAACTACGTAGGGTGGCATGGGTTTGATTATATTTTCAAGCTCTATAGTAGAGTTGTAAGCCAATGTCCGCCGGTCCTCCTTTTCAAAACACTGTGCGCCATTACGATCTTGCCAGTTACATAGTTATGTAGGTCAGTGGCGGCTCGTGAACCTCAGCACTGATGAGGCGAAAAATAACAAGTTTATCGCTGGAGGGTCTGAAGGGTATAGAATACCCCTCAGGAGAAAGGGGGGAGGGTCTGAGGGCCCTCCCCCAGAAAATTTTGTATTTAAAGAGGCCGAATCGTGAAATTCTAGGGGCTTTTGATGCGATCGACACGATGGCTCGCGCGTATATCTCTCGGTTAAAATTAAAGACAGTTATACTATTATCTATTTTTTATTAATACATTTTATATACTGTATTAGATGGGTAGATTCTAAAAATTATCAAAATAAAACACGCTTAAATTGGGAAAGGTAAAAGTATTTATCGACAGGAAAGTAGTGAAAGATATAAAGATAACCGCGCAAGTGAAATATGAGAAAATTGTAGGTAAATAAAAACTCTAAAGCACTGACTTCTGACAGCTTCGAAAAAGCGAGATAACAAAGCATATATAAAATCAATAAACAGGGCGAGCAGAAAGTTAAAAGAAGCAAAATAGTTATTTATTGAAAACTACAACACAATAAATAGTAAAGTTTCAAATGGGTCTGTTGCAAACTTTTGCTACAACGATTGAGAGTGAACAATCTAATGTAAAATCGCGTGAAAAGTCCATTGGTGGCATCAGAAAGTCATAAAATGCAGTATGAAACTCACGAGAGACATTTAATGAAATCCAAGACGGCGGTAAAATATCGAGCAACGTGTATGCATGCATCACGAACATCCAAGGATAGCCAATCTCTCAATATCGATCACACCCAAACACAACGTAAATAAACACATAACCTCTGAAGCTGGGAGGTTGTCAACGTTGGCAATCCTTGGATGTTGAAGGTGCATGCATACAGATTGCTCGATATTTTACCGCCATCTTGGATTTCATTAAACGTCTCTTGTGAGTTTCATACTGCATTTTATGACTTTCTGATGCCACCAATGGACTTTTCACGCAATTTTACATCAGAGTGGTTCCTCTATACAGTGCTGTAGCAAAAGTTTGCAACAGACCCATTGAATAAAAACACGATAGCTTAAAAAACAAAATAGAGACGAGGCAAGCCAGACGTTGAGAAAGATTTGTAGGTACTCATCCTACATTGTAGGTTTATTACTAAATTTTAAGCTTTCTCAGTGCGATTTTCGTGATTTTTGCTGGTTTTTACATCAGAATGGACTATTTATTTGCTCACTGCAAACTTTTGCAAGAGCCCCATTCAAGAAGAAACAAGCGGCATCGCTGTATTACAAATTATTCTCGAGAGGTAAGAAGGGATGGGCGATGAAAATATTTATTAGTTTTCGCAAACTTTCATGCATAGCAGTATAGTACAGACATAGAGATTCATGTATTTTAACTACTGCATTTCATCATGCAAATTCAGGCACTCGGCAGCGGCGCGGCGGGCGATTCAAATTATTAGGATCTTTTATGTAAATAAATGGGCTCTCCTCTCCTCATCTCGCTTTAG
>VMOF01000220.1:7347781-7774019 GCA_011764245.1 Trialeurodes vaporariorum
AAATGTTTGTCATAATTAAATTTTTTTCTGAAAAGGGCTTACTTATTAGAGTATTTTGTGTCCTTGATTTTTAAATTCCGACTCTTCAAAGAGGAGTAATGATTTTTTGAAAATTAGTCCAAATCGAACTTTGACCTTTGATGTATCAAAAACGAAAAACGATATTGAACTTCGATTCGCACCAAAAGTCTGATAATTTCACCCTCTTTTCGATTAATAAATAAAATATGGGGGTCCCCGTTTGAAGTATTGAATTTAGGGACGTGGTATCCGCCCTGCGGGCCCCCTGGAGATGGCCCCGAAATCGGAAACCCCCTATAAAGATGTCCCCCTCAAGCATTTGAACACGTGTTTCAGTGTTTTTCAAAATCCGGAGCCGTTCTCGAGATATTTGTCCTAGCTCCTTTTTTAATTGACACCCTATATGCTATGAAACTTAATGAAAAGCGGTATTACAAGAATAACAACGCAGTCAAAGCAGCTTACACTGATTGACTGCATGTTATCTTTGTATCGCTAGACTGCGATACAAGATCTGCTGGCTGCTTGTTTTTTTTTTTTTTTTTTTTTACAGCCTCCAAACTTATTGAACGAGCTTTTCACCTCACCGATTTAATTTTACTCTTCAGGTTTTTGAGAAAATCGCCTCTGAAGATGACCCTTTTCCCTCGCTCAAGACCGCGTAATGCAAATTTCGTGCGCAACCGTTTTCCGTTCGATTTCCTGGAACTTTTTTTTAAAAAAATGGTTGTTTCGGTAGAGAACCGTTACTTTAGACGATTACCGTCGTGGATATTTGCCATTGCGGAAAGGGACGAGGGATACTGATCCGTTAGAAGTCAGCGTCGGTCACGGCCCGTAAGCGTAGAGGCGATAGGAAATGCCATTGAAATAAAAGTGAGGCTGGAAACTTATGATTTCTTTCCAGAATTCACAGAAATAAATGAGTTTCAACACAAATCACACACGTTCACCATGTTGGGATATTAGGACCACAGCGTCGCCTATTGGTACCGTTAAATTCCAAACTTGCTTCCATTGGCTCTTATGGGAGTTTCCGTTCTGATTGTATTATTCTGTGGTAGTACGTCGAATCTCGACGCCAGTGATTACATTTAAACAGCAAATCTATTTCCGTGGCATACACATTATATCTTTCTGAGCTTTGAAGTGGGTGGAAATAAACACTCCATCAACACTTAACTCATACTCACATCCAGGAGAATTTTATCAATGAACACGGTCGGTTACATTTTATGTGTTTTGGTACGGAATCGTATTACTTCGTGCGGTGACGTATGAAAGATACACGCAGAATCAGAGAGCAAGTGAAAGAACAGTAGTCATTGTTTAAGTGTTCGATAATTACATACCTCTACCTCCTCACTCATCACGTCTCGTCGTAGCTTCAATGGGTGACAAAAATTCAATTTTGCATTTAAAATAATATCTGGCTGAGGATTATACCGTCATACAGAAAGTCCAAATTCTTTTAAACAGTGAAAAACGAGATTCCCAAAGAATATAGATGAATGGAGGATAAAATAAACACTTACAAAAGTGCGTAATAACAGTGATATAGGTGGCCATACTCTTAATACAAGAGGAAAGGAGACGCGGTTACGTTAATATTATAAACAAATTAATTCACTGTTAAAGTGTTCGTGTTGTTGGGCCGCCAGAGCAGACTTTCGGTGCTGTGAGAATCGATTGGATATGGGGGTCTCTTCAGCGGGCTTTGTTCTCATTACCCGGTAACATATTTTATTTTTCGGTTAGAAGATATATTTTTTTTCCCCCCAAAATATACTTTTCTTTGGTTTGACAACTAACCGCACAGTGCCGTATCATTACCATACAGGCTTGGAGTTGGGAGCGTAGGACAGTCAACTTTGAGTTTGCTCTTAAATATTCATAAAAATCCGGGGGCATTAGCATGGCTTCGGCGCCTGTGTCTATCAGCGCATCAACCGTCTGACCCGCAATTTTATATGTTACATAGGTTGATTTGCAACGTGCGTTGCTGAGAGGTTTATCTTCCTACGCTAACAAAAGATTGTCGTCGTTAACGAAAGCAGTGTTACATTGTACTGAGCATGTATTAACAGCTGGCATTTGCTGTGAGAGCGACTTATTTGATTCAAGGAAACAATTTAATAGAAGCCTCTTAAGTAAACTGAGCGAAGAGGGGTTGACACAGAGTGCGTTGACTAAGGCGTTGATCTTTTTTAGCTCTTATTCTAATACATAGAATAACACATTTCGATCAGTTTGCAAAGATTGCTCCTCCGGCGGGGGCTGGTGACACGTCCCTACAGGATGAGCTGAAGAGAGGCGAGGAGATTGGAGTTGGTTTTCAAGTTGATTTGCTTGGTGCAAATTAATTTGACTATCATTCGTTGAAGCATTTGCCTGATTAATTTCTGATGGCCGGTTCCTCCATTGAGGGGGAATCGGTGGAAAATTTGCTGATAGAGCAGGCGAATATTGTATACTTTGACTCACTTGAGTCTGATTACTAGGTGAGGAATTTGCCTGAAAGTTATCTCCGTCACCAGGCGTCGGGTTGGCTTGGTAGCCTGGAGCTATATTCCGTTTCATTTAAATAGAAGCTTGAGCTCGACTCTTTCCCCTACGAGTTTTACCCTCACTCTCGTACCTGCGATGACTCGAGACCCGTCCCGTCGAGACGGTCGGGGATTCTGCCCTGTCACAATAGACTGTCTTTTGGATAGCTGACTGTCCATTGTGACGGACGGAATTCCCGACCGATGGGACTGGTCTCGAGTCATCGCAGTTACGAGAGTGAGGGTAAAACGTAGGGGAAAGAGTCGAGCTCAAGCTTCTATTTAAAATGAAACTGACTTTTGTTGCGGGTTACTGACAAATGGACTCCGACTGGAATCCAGCAAAGGATTGACACTCCATGAATTCTGAGGAGGGGCTGATATGCCCGACCAATCAAACGCATCTTCTTGATGCTGCTCATTAAATTGGTTACTACTATTAATTTTTAAACTGAATATGGAAGCACTGATAACAAAGAATTTGAACCAGCGACGGAACAGTTCGCTTAAGAATCAATTAATATAAAAGGAAAAAGCTTTAACAACGCAGACTTAATACTTCGATCCAGAAATCCTTGGACAGAGCTGAAAAAAGAGAGAACGAGGGTCCAGATTAGAAGAGTTGGAAACCTGGTCCTCCAGTCCTTGGCAGCTCGTTCCAGTTAGAGTCGTT
The DNA here is from genome assembly GCA_011764245.1 of Trialeurodes vaporariorum. Classification (NCBI taxonomy): domain Eukaryota; kingdom Metazoa; phylum Arthropoda; class Insecta; order Hemiptera; family Aleyrodidae; genus Trialeurodes; species Trialeurodes vaporariorum. Next base: position 7,351,022 of record VMOF01000220.1, read on the forward strand.
CCAGTACGGTTGAGAAAGTCATTCCTTGAGATGAACGGTGGAGAGGACCATCACCGCCTCTCATGATGAGTTGTCGAAGAATGTCGAAGAGTTGGAAGAATGAGGTTAGCAATTGAGACATTTTGAAGGTGGGTGGTTGTTGTTAAAGGTTGAGCCGAAATCGTCATATGTAACATTATTATAGGCTGAACAAAATTCAGCGATTTGAAGCAAAGATGAAAAATTCTCCGTGAGAACGAGAGAAGTAAAGTTTTAAGGAAGGATTACCCGCACAAGTTCGAAGGTCAAAGTTCGATTTGGGCCCAGTTTCAAAATATCATTACTCCTCTTTGAAGAGTCGAAATTTAAAAATCAAGGACAAAAAAAATACTCTAAAAAGCAAGCCCTTTTCAGAAAAAAATTCAATTATAACAAACATTTGGTCAAATTTTGATTTTGAAGCAGGGCCGGACTAAGAAAATTTGGCGCGGAGTGCTGATACCCCAATGGGGCTATTGCATACTTTTTCTATAAGCGATTTAACAGTCGCTCATGGCGTAAAAACCTCAAAAAATAACGATGGCGGCACTAAAAACTTCCAAAATCCACTCCTAAACCAATGAGCTATAACTTTTGAGTGGCACATCGAGGAACGTTCCACTGGTTCATTGTTGTCACCTAGGGCGCCGCCATCTTGCCGTAAAAATCGATTTTGAGGTTAAATTTTGTAGGCTGTTTCCGGTCGTTTCGTAAACAAACTCGGGCATCGCCGGAAACGACCTACAAAATTTAACCTCAAATCTTGGAATCTGCCGTCCAAATTCCCGCCAAATTCCGAACGACCTACAAAATTTAACCTCAAACCTTGGAATCTGCCGTCCAAATTCCGCTTTTTCCCGGGATTTCTTCTACCCTGTGTGGCACAAGGTGGACCAGCCCGCTGCCACTCTAAAGTTACAGCTCATTGTCCTAAACTCAATAAACGCAGTTATTTGCGCGAGCGTAGTGGTGGCCGAAGGCACTAACAATGGGAGATTCCCATCTAACAACTCTGAAACTCCATCAAGAAGTGACCAATAAGAGACTACTTTCATTTGACACCGGTGTCACGGCACCATTCATCGGATGTGGATCATCACTCTGATGACTAATTACTCTGTGAATCATCCTTGTCAACATAGAAAGAGTGACGAAATTAAGATAGGAATCTCCCATTGTTAGTGCCTTCGGCCACCATTACGCTCGCGCAAATAACTGCGTTTATTGAGTTTAGGAGTGGATTTTGGAAGTTTTTAGTGCCGCCATCGTTATTTTTTGAGGTTTTTACGCCTCAATCGACTATTAAATCGCTTATAGCAAAAGTGTGCAATAGCCCCATTGGCCCGGGTACCCGAGTGTGCGGTTTAGGGGGGGGGGGGGAGGTCCTCCCCCGGAAATTTTTTCGACATTTCCACCTTTCAAAACGAAATTTAGTGCATTTCACAATAGAAGAAACTGCTTATTCTATCGTTTCTTTCATCGATAATTTGTCACATAACGCAATACAGAGTGAAAGACACGAGCATCGGGAGGGGGGAGACCTGGTGAAATACTACACCTTTGACATTTATGGTTGATTTGAGGTAGAGTTATTTGTTTATTTGTGCTGAAGCTGGGGCTGAGCCTTCATTTGAACTATAGTATTTACTAATATAACTAACGAAACTATTTTTTGCGGTCAAGTTACACGATGAGCTACTTTGCCACTTTTTTCCCTTTTTCTCTTCTTTTCTGAGCAGCAATGGGGCTATTGCACACTTTTGCTATAAGCAATTTAATAGTCGATTATGGTGTAAAAACCTCAAAAAATAACGATGGCGGCACTAAAAACTTCCAAAATCCACTCCTAAACTCAATAAACGCAGTTATTTGCGGGAGCGTAATGGTGGCCGAAGGCACTAACAATGGGAGATTCCTATCTTAATTTCGTCACTCTTTCTATGTTGACAAGGATGATTCACAAAGTAATTAGTCATCAGAGTGATGATCCACATCCGATGAATGGTACCGCAACACCAAGTGACACCGGTGTCAAATGAAAGTAGTCTCTTATTGGTCACTTCTTGATGGAGTTTCAGAATTGTTAGATGGGAATCTCCCATTGTTAGTGCCTTCGGCCACCATTACGCTCGCGCAAATAACTGCGTTTATTGAGTTTAGGAGTGGATTTTGGAAGTTTTTAGTGCCGCCATCGTTATTTTTTGAGGTTTTAACGCCATTATCGACTATTAAATCGCTTATAGCAAAAGTGTGCAATAGCCCCATTTGGCCCGTGAGGCCGTTGGCCCGGGGTGCGATCGCACCCCGAGCACTCCGGCCAGTCCGGCCTTGTTTTGAAGCTCCCAAAACTTTTAGACGTTTTTGGCCCCCAAGGAGGGCCATCAGAGAAATTCCGAGATACGACCCCTAACTTCTATTGAGTGATACATCAATCGAAAAGGCGTAACAAACTGAGCATTTCGGCGCAAACCAGAGTTCGATATCGTTTTTCACATTCGAGATTTCGCAATCCGTAAAGTGACATTCGGCATTCGATAACTAACTCGAATGTAAAAAACGATATCGACCTCCGGTTTGCGCCAAAATGCTCAGTTTGTTACGCCTTTTCAATTGATGTATCATTCAGTAGGGGTCGTATCTCGGAATATTTCAGATGGCCCTCCTTGGGGGCCAAAAACGTCAAAAAGTTTTAGGGGCTTCAAAACCAAAATTTGACTAAATGTTTGTTATAATTGATTTTTTTCTGAAAAGGGCTTGCTTTCTGGAGTATTTTTGTGTCCGTATTTTTTAAATTCCGACTCTTCAAAGAAGAGTAATGGTTTTTTGAAAATGGGCCCATTTAAACTTTGACCTTGGATAAATCGAAAACGAAAAACGACGTCGATATTCAATTTGTACCAAAAATCTTAGAATGTTACCCTATCTGTGATTATTAAATAATAAAAAAAAAAAAATTGGGGTCCCCATTTGAAGTATTGGATTTAGGGAGGTGGTAACCCCCTTTGAGGACCCCCCACAGAGAGCCCCAAGTCGGTGACCCCCTAAAAGTATGTCCCCCTCAAAATAATTTAACACGTGTTTTAGCGTTTTTCGGAACCCGGAGCCATTCTCGAGATTTTCGGATATTGACACTCTGTATACATGGTGATCCAAAGCACCTGTACCAGACATTTTTCTTGAGAATGGCTTATTGAAATGTTCTGAAACATGGAATTCAGATAGAGAATCGACCCCAAATTTTTCATTTTTTTATTATCAATAGCTTCAAATAGCTCTTTGGGGCATATTTGGGGGGGGGGGGGCTCAATCACATTTGAGAAAAGTCCATGTCCTTGAAGTCGAAGCAATTTCCAAAACTTTTGCTCTCATGGATATTTTCCAAAAAAAACTCAATCTTATTGAGTTATGGCGGATTTTTGGAAAAAGTTTCAATTGGCTTTTGTGGCCTCCCTGTTGAGAATTTTTCTAATACATGACAGATTCTGATCAAATGTATAGAACCATTTTGATTGATGTGCCACTAGTTAGGTACTGTAAAACCCCATGACTTTGGACAGGGAGCCAACTTTGAACACTATGGAGGAGTGTTTGTGGTAACTAAACTGAAACTCCCCCGTAGTGTCCAAAGTCATGAGTTTTTACGGTACCTCAAAGGGAAAAAATTAGGTGTACCTATTTCGTTAAATTAGAATTTTGGGCTGTCAATGTCTCAGACCATGGAATCGAACCAATTCTCCCATTGAAGTCCTAAAATTTTGATTTTACAAAATATACCTTATTTTTTCTCCTCAATGTAACATGTTGCACATCAATCGAAAGGTTTCGATATATTTTTTCAGAGTCTGTCAAGATTTTTGAGAAATTCTCAACTGGGTAGCCACAAGGGTCGATTAAAAAATCTTCCCAAGTCCCCATAACTAAATAAATCTGGGTGTTTTGGACTTTTGGTAAATGTCTATGGGAGCAAAAATGTTGGCAATTGCCTCTACTTTGTTCTTCTTTTGGCGATAAACTCTTTAAAAGGACCAATAGCAGCCCCTCATTTATCCAGTCTACCAGCCTTATCTAATGATTCCAAAGATCGGCCCGCAGGAGGCGCTATATTCAAGGGGCTGTTTTCGATGACCCCCCCCCCCCACCACAGGGGTAGGGAGGGGGCGGAGTCAACTCCATTTTCTCTTACGGCACCCCCTATCTGGTGATACATCGTTTGAAAGGGCATTCAATTCTAAGAATTTTGGCGCAAATAGCAGTTCGATATCGATTTTCGTGTTCGATAAACGGAAAGTCAAAGTTCGATATGGACCCATTTTCAAAAAATCATTACTCCACTTTGAGAAAAAGGAATTTTAAAACTAGGAAAGTAAAATACTCTTGAAATTAAGTCCTTTTCAGAAAAAAATACGGCTTTGACACAAACTTAATCAAAATTAGGCATTAGCGCCCCTAAAAATGTTCAACGTTTTTGCCCCCCACAGAACGCTCCATATTTTTGATCAAAGAAGGCTGCATCTTTTTCAGAAACGCCCTAATTTCTTGAGTTAGGCAAAAGCAACACATACGAGTACGAACAGTTAACTACTTCACAATGCAGCTATAACAGACGTTATCTGGTGATGGATCGATCATATTCCTTTCTCGCGAGCGTTTCCAGGCTCTGATTTGGCTCATCTTCTCTTATTGTTAGAGACATACATATAGGCACCGCGCAGGGAAAACATTTTCTAACAAATACCTATGAACGATAAAGCACTTTTTGCGAGAGCTCTTATTTCTATCACAGCTTTGAAAATAAGTAATATGTGAGGAATGTCATGCTTCATAGTGTCAAATTAGCGAATATAGAAGAAGATCTGACACTCAAAGAAATGTTTGCATTCTTTAATCACTAGATATACAACAGTTCTGAGTTCAAACTATTTATTTATCCTTTATCCTTTCTAATAAGCGCGACTTTTCGAGTGAAAATTCTCCGCTCTGCGTAGGTAAATGTGCCGGCTCTCTTGACATGTCGAGTATGTACTTACCTACGAGTAGTGTTGCCAGATCTGCAGATCTATGTACAATTATACATACAATACACCCAAGTAGCGACATTATGATTAATCAAAAATGAAATAGTCTCAATTTCATCTAAAAGAAATCATGATTAAATTGTGATTTTATCATGATAAAATAAAATCATATGCTTATTCTGTGATTCAGTAGGTACCTCTTTTTGCTGTATTTTCAGGCATTGAAATCAAAGGAAAATTATGATTAAATTGCAATTAAATCCTCAAACAATTTAGGGATGAATGAAACCCTTTTTTTTGGGGGGGGGGGTTCAAAATATTGCAGGTGCTCAAATGATTTTATCAAAATTTAATCACAATTTAATCAAATATGTTTATCAGGCTGTATAAATAATTCCCTTTTAAATCAATGTAAAATGTAGAGATTTTAACCCAAGATCTAGCAACACTGGGTACGAGTAAAGTACTTATTGCCTGTGAGAAAGCATAAGAAATGAGCAAAATAGGCTACTATACAATCACTGAATGTTTGTTCTCATTTTCAATTTTCGAGAGGATGGTATCGATGGTTGAATAAACGTTACGTAATTATGAATGAACTTTCGTAAACTATATAATAATTAATTTGTACGCTAGATTAAGCAGCGTATAAGCGAGCGCTTATAACTTTCTTATTACCGGCGTATAGTTCCACGCAAAACTCTCACCTAGATTTCAATCCGATAGACGGTTTTAGTGATGACGTCATCCGGTGATGAACGTTCCAAACGAAGAAAAACTGTTTCTCTCGCTCTCACGTAACCTCCGCATATGTACTGCCATCTCACTCTCATCGAAAAAATCGTATAAAGAGACATTTTTTGAAGAAAAAAAAAATTGGCAGAAATGTTTTTTCTCGAGGCATTTTAATGCGATTTTGATCATATTATGAGGTGAAACAAGGCCCTGTGTACGAATTTCGAAACTAGCATGAGATGGGTGTTCACTGTTCATGGGGGCATAGTGGCGGATCCAGAACATTGGGGGTGGGGGGCACATCTGTGAAATTTTGAAATTTGAAGCGTCGCCATCGGTAGAAGCAATTTCGTACTATTTTCTGTTAAAAAAAGGGGACTTGAGGCTTCAGCGAGGGGGGGGGGATACACGCCTCAGTTCCAGTTGGGGCAGACAGATTATTACGAGGTATGCGGTCAACGATTTATTGGGATTTTTTTTTTTTCTCTGTTTTTTTTTTTTTTCTTTTTTAATTTTACGCGAGAAAATTACGAGATGAGCGATTTACACTTGAGAGAGGAGAAGGGGGTACAAAATAAAAACTCAAGGGGAGAGGGGAGGCTTTGTGATTTTTTTACTCGTTGTTTACGGGCGCCAAATTTGGTTCCAGGAATTTCCGAATCTACGAATTTCGTCGGTCCCCATCAGTAATTTTTACAATCAGACTTTTCCTGCGTACCTACCAATGAGCTATAACTTTAGAGTGGCAGCGGGCTGGTCCACCTTGTGCCACACAGGGTAGAAGGAATCCCGGGAAAAAGCGGAATTTGGAAGGCAGATTCCAAGGTTTGAGGTTAAATTTTGTAGGTCGTTCGGAATTTGGCGGGAATTTGGACGGCAGATTCCAAGGTTTGATGTTAAATTTTGAAGGCCGTTTCCGGCGATGCTCGAGTTTGTTTACGAAACGACCAGAAACAACCTACAAAACTTAACCTCAAAATCGATTTATACGGCAAGATGGCGGCGCCCTAGGTGACAACAATGAACCAGCGGAACGTTCCTTGATGTGCCACTCTAAAGTTATAGCTCATTGGTACCTACTCGTTATTTCAATCAAAATTAATTAGCCAATAGAGGCGAGCAAAATTTAGAACTGCGGCTGGTAGCGCTATCTATTTGATTGCGATCGAAGTGAGCATTTTGCATGGAATCACGATAAGAGGCCAACGGCCAACAGTATCATAGAATAAAGATGTAATAGAAGCGACACTGTCGCCGAATCTTCTATCAGAACTCGTTGACCTTGAACGAACTCGAAAAGATTATGTTTGGAAGGACGTTTCAAATTCTGTAACCTTTTCATTCAACAACAACATCATCCACCACCCATCAGCGCTGCGATTGGCTTATTTTAAATTTCGCGGTGGCTGGCTTATTTGAAATCGTGCGGTGGCTGGCTTATTTTAGATCGGTCGTCGGCTGGCTTAGAGTCCCTGTGTATATTAATAAATATGCAGGGGATATTTAAAATTAAATAAATTATTAAATATAATATATTATGTACACGTACACATTTATACAAGGACTCTAGGGTGGCTGGCTTATTTTGAATCGCGCCGTGGCTGGCTTATTTTGAATCGCGCCGTGGCTGGCTTACAGTCCCTGTATATTGAATATATAGGGGATATTAAATACTAAATATAATACAGGGTGTCCGGTAAGTCCCGGAACGGCTGCGCCATTTCTTTATTTACGCAGATAAAAAAACCAAACTTTGGGAATGTTCCTAGATAAATAAAAACTACTTTTTGGGGGGGGCAATATTTTGGTCGCCCCTCCCGGGGGGGCGGGGGCGCCCCTAACTCTTTTTTTTCAAATGGCAACCCCTATCTTGTGATACCTCATTCGAAAGAGGGTAAAAAACTGAGCATTTTGGCGCAAATTGCATGTCGATATCTCTTTTAGTATTCGAGATATCGAACTTCAAAATCTATGGAAACCCATTTTAAAAAAATCATAACTCTTATTCAGAAAGTCGCTATTTAAAAAACTAGGGGTCTAAACTACTCTACATAACAAGCTCTTTCCAGGGAAAAACACCTCTGCCCAAAAAAATTAACTTACAGTTATTGTTTTTTTTCCCGCCAAAATGTTTTTAAAACATTTTGGCGGGAAAAAAAACAATAACTGTAAGTTAATTTTTTTGGGCAGAGGTGTTTTTCCCTGGAAAGAGCTTGTTATGTAGAGTAGTTTAGACCCCTAGTTTTTTAAATAGCGACTTTCTGAATAAGAGTTATGATTTTTTTAAAATGGGTTTCCATAGATTTTGAAGTTCGATATCTCGAATACTAAAAGAGATATCGACATGCAGTTTGCGCCAAAATGCTCAGTTTTTTACCCTCTTTCGAATGAGGTATCACAAGATAGGGGTTGCCATTTGAAAAAAAAGAGTTAGGGGCGCCCCCGCCCCCCCGGGAGGGGCGACCAAAATTTTGACCCCCCCAAAAAGTAGTTTTTATTTATCTAGGAACATTCCCAAAGTTTGGTTTTTTTATCTGCGTAAATAAAGAAATGGCGCAGCCGTTCCGGGACTTACCGGACACCCGGTATATTAAATATACAGGGTGTCCGGTAAGTCCCGGAACGGCTGCGCCATTTCTTTATTTACGCAGATAAAAAAACCAAACTTTGGGAATGTTCCTAGATAAATAAAAACTACTTTTTGAGGGGGTCAAAATTTTGGTCGCCCCTCCCGGGGGGGCGGGGGCGCCCCTAACTTTTTTTTTTCAAATGGCAACCCCTATCTTGTGATACCTCATTCGAAAGAGGGCAAAAAACTGAGCATTTTGGCGCAAACCGCATGTCGATATCTCTTTTAGTATTCGAGATATCGAACTTCAAAATCTATGGAAACCCATTTTAAAAAAATCATAACTCTTATTCAGAAAGTCGCTGTTTAAAAAACTAGGGGTCTAAACTACTCTACATGACAAGCTCTATCCAGGGAAAAACACCTCTGCCCAAAAAAATTAACTTAGAGTTATTGTTTTTTTTCCCGCCAAAATGTTTTAAAAAATTTTGGCGGGAAAAAAAAACAATAACTCTAAGTTAATTTTTTTGGGCAGAGGTGTTTTTCCCTGGATAGAGCTTGTCATGTAGAGTAGTTTAGACCCTAGTTTTTTAAACAGCGACTTTCTGAATAAGAGTTATGTTTTTTTTAAAATGGGTTTCCATAGATTTTGAAGTTCGATATCTCGAATACTAAAAGAGATATCGACATGCGGTTTGCGCCAAAATGCTCAGTTTTTTGCCCTCTTTCGAATGAGGTATCACAAGATAGGGGTTGCCATTTAAAAAAAAAAAGTTAGGGGCGCCCCCGCCCCCCGGGAGGGGCGACCAAAATTTTGACCCCCTCAAAAAGTAGTTTTTATTTATCTAGGAACATTCCCAAAGTTTGGTTTTTTTATCTGCGTAAATAAAGAAATGGCGCAGCCGTTCCGGGACTTACCGGACACCCGGTATAGTTCATTGAATATTCATGCATAGGAACTCTAGGTTGGCTGGCTTTTTTTGAATTGCAAGTGGCTGGCTTATTTCGAATCGCGCGGTGGCTGGCTTATCATTTTGAATCGCGCGGTGGCTGGCTTATTTCAAGGTCAACGAAAGGAGTTTATACAGAGCCTTATGGAAGTGACGCTTCTATTACGAAGTAATCTTTATTCTATGACAGTATAACGTTCGGTGAAGATGTAAGTGCAAGTGTCACGTCCTATAGTACCAACTGTCTTCACAATGCCAGAATATAATAAATTGAAATCAAATAAAAACTATAAGACAATACACAGACAGCCGGAAAGCTGACAGGTACAGACGGACGACGAAACAAAGACATATATAAACAAAGAAAGACGCGCCAACAAACAAAGAAACAGACAATCAAACAAAATGAATTAAAATGGCAGAGGCAGACGATATTTCTTATATCCATGAATTGAGGTGCGTACACAAAAATAACTGCTGTTCTTTAAACGTTATTACCAAGGTCCATAAATATAAGGTCTGGCCGGTAGCGCCAACTCGGTAAATCCAATGTTTAGGAACCCATCCCCCCATTTACTTTAACATTCTTCCCGAGTTCGCCGCCATCTTGGATCAATGGTTTCTGTGGAAATAAGTTAAAGATAAGTTAAAGAAAGGAACTTCGATTTAATAGGTAAAAACAAGAGATCTTTTATTAACACATTATTCGACGATCACAGATACTTCAATATAGAGTGGACGCAAAGTAGAGGAGCGAGACACGAAGTAAGTAATTAATGAAAAATGGAGCAGCGCTCCATGCGGCAGTTTCAACAAATACAAATTGTCTTCATGACAACTATGAATAGAGACTTATACTTTCAACACGCCTCCTTTGGCATGAAGACTAAAATATCTTAAAATTATACAAGAATAAAAAAAATATCATTTAGCTATCACGTGCTACAATAAACTTTGACGACTAGTCATCTCAGCAATACATATGAGTCGCAACTAGTGACTAATAATAGTTACAGTTAAAAATGAATTTTTTTGCATTTTGTGAGATTTTGAAAAAAAACAATTCATACAACTAACTAGTGACTTGTGAGAAAAATTAGTTGATTTACCTGACACTTGAATTAGAGAGAAAGTGAATAAGCAAAATAATAAAAAAAAGAATTAATAAGCGCGCAATACAAAAAAGTGGGAGGAAGAAAATTCAAGAGTCTGATAAATCAAAGAAATTTAAGACACTAAATTTAAACATTAAAAGCAATAATAAAAAATATCATATGGTGTGAATTTGATAACGTTGTTTAGAAAAACATAGTAAAACGAAATCAGGCACAGAACAGTAGTGAATTTGATAACGTTGTTTAGAAAAACATAGTAAAACGAAATCAGGCACAGAACAGTAGTTCAACTTTTAGTTGAATAGAGATTACGCCTCCTAAATTTTGGATAACGAAAAAAAAATATTTCAGTTTAAATTTGTAATTTTTTTTTATTTTTTTAGACAAAATTTGTAACATTATTGAAAGACTGAAGGATTAAAAGAGATATTCAGCCAAAGTTGGAAGAAGAAAAAAAATAAAGATTAAATAAAAGGAAACTTATCGAATTCAATTTAAGTTTTAAGTTTGACATTTTTGTTCCAAAAAAGTAATATCCTGCGTTTCGCCTCCTCAGTGGTTTGCAACTGCAAAACAATAAATAAAATCACAAAGAAAAAAAAAAGTTAGTTTTCTGTAAAGATCAAACAAGTTTAAATCGTTTCTAAATTCAATGAATTTGATGCGTCCTAGCGCCTTAGTTAGTACATCTGCTGTGTTTTCACATGAATTTATTTTGATTACATTTATTGTTCCATCCTTACAATTTTCATGTACATAATGATGTTGCACTTCAATGTGCTTTGACCGTTTCGTCATGTTACCTTGTTTCGCTATTGTGACCGCTCCTAAATTATCTTCATAAATCTTAATGGGATGTTCTATTTTTACACCTAATTCATTGAGTAAACCTTTTAAATATTTAAGCTCTGTTGTAGCTTCAGACAATGCCACATATTCTGCCTCAGTAGAGGACTTTGTTACAGAATGTTGTTTTCTAGATTTCCAAGCAATCGGGTTTCCAAACAGTTTAATTATGTATCCGGTAGTGGATTTTCTATCTACAATGTCACCAGCCCAGTCTGCGTCGACGTTGCAATTGAGAATGTCATTGAAGTTAGGGTTTTGACCATTAAATACTAATTTTAAGTTTTTAGTTTTATACAAATATTTAAGAATTCGAAGTGCATACTGAAAATGCGTATTGTTAAATGAATTTTGAAAACGTGACAGGTAGTTTACGCTGAAGGCAATGTCAGGACGAGTGTTCATAGCTATGTAAAGTAAAGCTCCAATGATACTTCGATAATCAGTATTACTATTGATTTCGTCAGATGGAAGTAATTTTAGATTTTGCTCCATGGGAGTGTTGTAGAGCTTAGAGTTTAAAATATTAAACCTTTCGGAAATCGATTGGATGTAATCAGACTGATCAAGACTTATGGTACTATTATGTAGATCAATATTTATTGAAATACCAAGGTATTTTTTAATTTCTCCAAGATCAGTCATTTTAAACTGTTTTGTTAATGCCTTTTTGATTTCATTGACCTTTTGAACACTTGAGGATATTATTAAAATATCATCAACATACATCAAAACAAAGATGACACTACCGTTAAATTGAGCAAAATATAAACAATAGTCAAAGTTTGATCGTTGGAAACCTATGGACAGAATAAAGGAATTGAAACATTCATACCAATCTCTTGAGGATTCCCTGAGTCCATACAGAGCTTTAATCAATTTACAGACACAATTATCAGGAATGTTGGAACCCAGAGGGGTTTAACATAGACAGTATTTTTAATGAAGCCATTTAAAAATGCAGTATGTACATCCATTTGATGAATGACATACTTGAACACTGTAGCTATAGAGAGCAGCAATTTTAAAGTTTGATTTTTGATGACGGGTGAATAGATGTCTTCATTTTCGCAATATGCTTGTTGAAATCCACGCGCAACTATACGAGCTTTAAATTTCCCATCACCTTTCTTACGATATAACCATTTGGTGTCAATGATTTTTTGGTTATCTGGTGTTTTGACTATTTCCCAAGTTTTGTTCTCTTTGTGACTATTTAGCTCATCATTCATAGCCTTTCGCCAGTTCTCAGAATCATTACTCATCATTGCTTCTTCATAACTGCTAGGGGTGTTAAAATCTACATAGTTAATGAAAAGAACATGGTCTATCAACCTTTTAGGAAGTGTTATGTTGCGTTTAGATTTACGTATGTTGGGTTGTTCAACTACATTTTTACTGGAACAGGGTGTACTATGAGAATCTTGAGGACCTTTAGGAGGATTTTTGGTACGATTAGGTGCTTCGCGCCTACTCAATGTATTAGGATGTTTATCACTGATTTTATCGGAACATGGTGTGCTAAAAACATCTTCGGGGCCAGAATTGTTAGTTCTAGTTTCTACATTTGGAGATTCTCTGGAGTTATTTTGACTATCTTCTTCACTGTCTGAATCACACATAAATTTGATGAGTTTAGGTTGGTTCTCTTTACGTTCAATGGAATTTTTAATTTTTGACTCATCTAGTTTGAATTTATCGGACTCGATGACCTTCTTACTGTCATTTATAAAACGAACATCTCGAGAATGAATGATTTTTCCATCAACTAATATTTGGTAGCCCATATCTAGATATCCTACAATTTTTCCTTTGCAGGATTTAGGGTCAAATTTGCTTTTCCTAAGCTGCTCTGGAATTCTTGAAAACACTGTTGATCCATAGATTTTAAGATTGGAAAGATTTGGTCGTTTTTTAAAGAAAATTTCAAAAGGAGTTTTTCTCTGAAAGTTATTCGCTGGAGTGCGATTGCGCAGATAATTTGCAGTACCTAAGGCAAAGGGCCAATAATAATTTGGGATATTGGCCTCACTAAGTAGGCATCTAGTTTTGTCCATTAATGTCCGGTTTAAACGTTCGGCTACGCCATTTAGTTGGGGGGTGTAGCGTGGACATGGTTGGATCTGAAACCCTTTTTGTTTGGCAAATTCAAAAAATAAATTGTTAAGGTACTCTTTACCATTATCACAGCGCATAATTTTAATCTTCCTACCTGTAAAATTTTCCATAAAATTGACGTTGGCCTTAAAACAGTCTAAAACTTCACTTTTGTGTTTGATCATATAAATACGAGATAGTTTAGAAAAATCATCTGTGAAGGAAACAAAGAATTTTTCACCTTTGGGGCCGGTCGGTGTAAAAGGCCCGCAAACATCTGTGTGCACAATATCTAATAATCCCTTAGCTCGGTCTCGATTGTTATTATAGGGCAAATTGGACATTTTGTTTTGAATGCATATCTCACATTGAACATAGTCTTTTTCAATGGAATTTGGTAGGCCATCAGCTAAATTATACTTAATCATTCTATCTAGGTCTTGAAAGTTAATGTGACCCGTTTTACGGTGCCATTCTTCTTTCTTGGAAATGCTATCATTACTGTGCACATTACAAGTTTGACATTTGGCTGCAGAGTTGACAGAAAAATTCGTTTTACCTAATAAGACCTGAGTATTCAGTTCAAAAAGATTACCTTTCCTATTTAAGTTGGCAAGTAATATTTGTTGTTGATCTAAAAATTGAGCAGAATTTTTGGAGAAATAGACTACGTATCCATTGTCATTTAATTTTGAGACACTGAGTAAATTATGTTTCATAGATGGAACAAGAAAAACATTTTTGAGACGAACAGGGTAAGTTTTACCATTACGTTTGAAAAGTAAACATACTGTGCCTCGTATGTTCGTTTCGAGGTTAAATCCATCACCTAGACTAATTCGGAGCGGCTCTTCCATTTCATTGTAATCTTCAAAATAATTCTCTGAATTAATGATATGGTCTGAGCACCCTGAGTCAACTAACCATTTGATATCTTGATTGCTAAAATCTAATTTTACAGAATTAATACATATTCGTTTGGACTTACAGAAATTATCTTCTTCAATTTGGTGAGAACAATTTGCTTGATGTCGATCGCCTCGATAGTACCCTCTAGCTCTTCTACATCCTCTACAATGATGCGCTTGCTGGTGACCTCGGCTTGGCTTGCGCTTGACCCATTGACGGTTGTCGTTATTATAATTTTGAGAATAGAAACCTCTTCCTTGACTAGAGTGAGCAGCACGTCTTGGATACCCACGATGGTTAAAGTTTCTATGGTACTGATTAGGATGATGCTGATTGCTTCCTGGCATTACATATCTATTGGACTGGTTGTAAGGAGGATGAGATTGCTGATGTTGAACATTTTGATTGACTTGAGATGGCAGTTGTCTCCTAGAAGGGTTGGAATTGAAAATTTGATCTCTAAATTGCTTGGAGTTTTTTGCGATATTGACACTTTGGAGGTTATGAGCGATATCATCAATGTTTTCAGAAGCTGACGGAGTTAACAAATGGTGGGTTTGAACTTTGTTTTTGATAAACTCATACTTATCGGTAGCTATGCTGTCGATGATGTCCATCAAGTGAGCAAAATTTTTCGGAAGGGCTTGGAGAAGAACGGAGATTTTCTCTTCCTCACTGATCGTACCACCTGCATTAATAATATCGTTAATACATTTTTCAAAGTTGGAGAAGAAGATGGACGGTTCTTCATTATCTTGCATTTTCAGTTGAAGAAGATTGCGACGAAATAAAATTTTACTTGCCATTGATTGAGATCTGTAGATACTATCTAATTGGTCAAACATCGCTTTAGCTGTTGGCATGTTGACAATTTGGTCGAAAATGCTATTTGATACTCCGTTGATTATGTAATTCTTAGCTTTAATTTGAGCTTTCGACCATGCTGCATCAGAAGTTTCGGCAGGCTTCGTGACCTCATCAATGACACATTTACAGTCTTTGACTTCGAGTAAAAGCAAAAGTTTATACCTCCATCTATTGTAGTCGGTTCCATTGAAGATTGGAAGAACAGTATCCTCTCGGGTATCTGCCATTTTCGAGGGGTTCTAGAAGGAATGTAGGAATAGGCACTACTGCAGTGATAAGGAGTCGCACGTGTACATGAAAAATAGAAAAAAAATTGTCCGCTATTGAAAATCGAGGATTTCATTTCGCACAACGCACAATCATCGAAACCACGGATCTCGCTACCATGTGGAAATAAGTTAAAGATAAGTTAAAGAAAGGAACTTCGATTTAATAGGTAAAAACAAGAGATCTTTTATTAACACATTATTCGACGATCACAGATACTTCAATATAGAGTGGACGCAAAGTAGAGGAGCGAGACACGAAGTAAGTAATTAATGAAAAATGGAGCAGCGCTCCATGCGGCAGTTTCAACAAATACAAATTGTCTTCATGACAACTATGAATAGAGACTTATACTTTCAACAGTTTCAAATGGAGACGTGGCTCCCAAACTGTGGACCAACGAGAGGAGCCAAAAGCTACCGGTCAGACCTTGTATATATGGACCTTGGTTATTACCAACATTAACGAGATTCCTGCCCCATCGTGGAACAACGCTTGCATTTAATACATATCGAGCTATACTTGAGTTGGGCAAATCGTCTTAACGACAAGCGTAGGTACTATGACTTTCAAAAGAAAGTCCTCACATCGAAATTGCTCTTGATGAATTTGTTTTCAATTTTCCATTGTATTACATTTTCTGAGGCATAGGTACTGGCATAATTTCACAAGTGGCAATAGTGTGAGACTGAAATACCCGAAAACTGCAAAATTCATTAAAACTGGTCAAGAAATGAAGGTATGAAAATTTCTCCAAACAGGCCCGTACTGGCTCACCTGAGAGGGCGCGGGACGGTGGACTAGGGGGGCGCCACCCAACGGGGGGTCTGGGGTATTCCATACCTCCAGGTAGGAAGGGGGGCTCGGGGGCCCTCCCCCGGAAAATTTTTTTGATTCAGAATCCGCCAGAACGCAATTTTAAGCCATTTCTAAGCGATCAGATCGGTCATTAAAGTCAGCTCGATTCTTCGCTTTTTCATGAATATATTCGACCTTTTAAGTCGTCAATACGGAATCCCGCGGGAAAAAACTAAAGAAAAGTATAATTATGAGCTTAGAAAATCTATGAAAAAAGAGGAGAGAATATGAATGCGTAGTTTCTGGACCTTCGAATTTTCGTTTATAGTTTCCACCAAACGACTCTATATTAACAGAGGAATATCGAGGAAAAAACAAACTCACATTTTTTGTCAGAGTGATATGAATATGAGTGATATGAGTGTCGAAATTGTTGTAAATTGCACGTATCAATTTGTTGATTCAACAATCTATTTTGTCAGTTTGACGATAGTATTTTGTGAATCTGTCATCTAGTTTTATTAATCCAACATTTACTTCTTAGTGGCATAGGCGTACAAAAAAGGCGTGAACAAAAAAAAGTGGGGGGGGGGCTAAAAAGTGAAGACCTTTTTTTTTTGCTTATCGTCTCAAAGGAATGTTTAAAATTACCTGTTGATTGCCAAGTCGATGTGTTTTTAGCCCCTTCGTAATATTTTAGCCCCGATTTTTAGCCCCTCCACCCAAAAAAAGTGGGAGCTATAGCCTCCCCTAGCCCTGATACGCTACGCCTATGCTTAGTGGTCACCTTTTTTTAACATTAGAATTGTGAAAGCAACCATTTTCTTTTTCAATTTACAGCGTTTAAAGAACAGTTTAATCTTGGATATGTTTGACGTAACGTAAATCCGTCTCATCAACTTTATCGAAAAACTTTCACTTCTTTCTCCTGCCTCGTCCAAAAATGATTGAGCTCAGATCGAAAATATTGATTTTCAGCAGTCTTTTCGGATTGAGAGGGTTAGAAGTGTTTATCAGTCTGTTTTTTTCCGTATTGGAGAAAGTTCATTCAAAATAACTTTTACTTTTCATTTAGAACATTGATTGTAACTTTATCTTAAGTTTAATTTTTAGCCAGGGTCCGCCACCTCCTCAGACTCCATAACTTTTTGCAGGAGCGCAACCAAGATCTTCTCTATCTCTCTCATCAGTTTCAGGTCAGTAGGTCTACAGTAATATGGACTACGGACCAAATGTCTACTTTTTTTGGTCTACTGACAAAATGTCTACGGAAGTATGTCTACAAAAATAGAGTCTACTTTGGAAAATGACCGTATTCTTAAAACGTCTACATATTTAATGTCCACAAAATAAATGTCCCCAGTATATTAGTTCCTTTTTTAAAATACAGTAGAAACTCGTTATAACGTTTCTGAGGGGGAATTTTTTTTTGAACGTTATAACCGATAAAACGTAATATCGGAAATAACGTTTCGAAACGGTACATCCGATATTACGTTTTCATAAACGCTTCCAGACCAGCTAACGGCAAACGAGGTCCATCCAATGAGCTATAACTTTAGAGTGGTACATCAAGGAACGTTCCGCTGGTTCATTGTTGTCACCTAGGGGGCCGCCATCTTGCCGTAAAAATCGATTTTGAGGTTAAATTTTGTTGGTCGTTTCCGGTCGTTCCGTAAACAAACTCGGGCATCGCCGGAAACGACTTGGAGACGACCTACAAAACTTAACCTCAAACCTTGGAATCTGCCGTCCAAATTCCGCTTTTTCCCGGAATTCCTTCTACCCTGTGTGGCACGAGGTGGATAAATCTGCTGCCACTCTAAAGTTATAGAGTCGTTCCCGCGTTTTTTTCTCCGCGTGGGAACCCATTTTTATACCAACGTAATATCCGATAAAACGTAGAAACGGAAAACGTTATAACGCGATTTTTTTTACACGGTCTCTTATGGGAGTTTGACGTTACTCGGAAAAATCAACGTTATAACCGATAAAACGTTATAACGAGAAACTTTATAACGAGTTTCTACTGTATTACAAAATTGTAGACATTGTTGTCTTGTAGACCATTTTGTAAAAAAAAGAGGACATATTTTAAAAAAGGAAATAATATACTGGGGAGTACTGGGGACACTTATTTCGTGGACATTAAATATGTAGACGTTTTTAGAATGTGGCCATTTTTCAAAGTATACATTTTTTTTGTAGACACACTTCCGTAGACTTTTTGTCAGTAGACCAAAAAAAGTAGACATTTTGTCCGTAGTCCATATTACTGTAGACCTAAGTAGTATATGGGTACGTTCACCCCAATCCACCCAACTGTCAAATTTGTCCAAAATTTATAACAATTTAACCGAAAAAACCAAAGCCAAAATTTCTTGCTAAAATAATCTTCAAATGAACCTTTACTTTTCTATTGTTAATAACCTTTTTTTAACTAATTTTTCAGTATTTTTTGATGCATATAAGCGTGCAGCCATGATATAATTTTTTAAAGTTAAGATTTACTCGTTTTTTTTACTTTTGACCATTTTTAGGACTTTTTTTATTTATATAATTTTTTTTCTCTTTAAATAGAAGTCTTAAAAGATTTATTCATCAATGAAGATGAGTTTGATTTCGAAAACATAATGCCGTATTTCAAGAACCCTGTTGAGCGCACACGATCAAAATATGAAACTCTAATGGACTCACTCTCTGATAAAATTCAACACCTACCTGAATTTAAGCGAATAAAATACACTAAATAAATGGTAAATATTATTGCTCATTTGAGTGTTTTATCTAGAATTATTGAAAAAGAAATAAAAAATCATAAAATCCCTCAACATGATCACCTGTTAGTGATTAGGGATTTGCTGGGGAGGAGAGTTTTTGACACAACATAACGCGCTATGTAAATGATGCAAAACTTCAAATTTAATTAAATACATGAAAATTTTAAAGAACAAATCAAAACTTAAATTTCCAGAACAAATTGAGAAACGAAACATAAAGCTATTGAGCAAGAAAAAAATTCCGGACAATTTTACTAATGTACGTTTTTTTATCCTTTTTTTGCTCTGCGAGATAACTGATGAATACATAAAATTACGATATTTTTATCACGCAATTTCCTCCTTGAAAATACAGAAAAAAGAGCTAAAGAGCGGGTGTGATTTCGAAATCACTGTTAGTGCTCACCGCTCACCTCCAATCACAGTAATTTTTCACAGTGATCGCGATCACTTGACATCTCTAAAAAGAACGTAAAATGAAGTTCATTTTGCATTAAAGAGTGTAGTCGAATTATCATCATGAAAATGAAGAATAGGTTTACATTTTTTTAAAACATTAAAAGACATTTTCTAAAAAAATTTCGACGGCTTCTCGAATGTCTTTAGTAAAA
This sequence comes from Trialeurodes vaporariorum, assembly GCA_011764245.1. Taxonomy (NCBI): domain Eukaryota; kingdom Metazoa; phylum Arthropoda; class Insecta; order Hemiptera; family Aleyrodidae; genus Trialeurodes; species Trialeurodes vaporariorum. Next base: position 7,370,599 of record VMOF01000220.1, read on the forward strand.
AATTGTACATATAAATGGAAATTCTCCTTTTCCATATGTTTAATAAACAACGGCGACCTGCCGTGGATATCCATACTTATTACATCAAACAATGATTGCATTTGATTTGCGAACCAAAGATATCTTGTATGATCACTACCCAATGCGTTTCTCAAATCTTCGATACTTTCATCTTTCATCTCATCGCCTGACAATAGTATCCACAACCATTTCTTAAAATGTATGTTCCCGTTGAATTGGGATGCTTGAATTTTTGTGGTAAGTTTCAATACGGAGTCGGTGTAAGTCTTGTCGGAGGGTAAATTTTTGCAATTATACTTCTCATATAGAGCAATTTGGTCCCGTGTGAAGAGGAGGAATTCTCCGAGCGCTGCATCATTCATTACACGTGCCTATAATCAAATAACAACCAAACCAAATTTTATTAATTTAGCAAATGCTAAGCAAATCTCACCTAAAAAATTTACTTATTTTTATTCATTTACTCATGATGACCGTACAAAATACAATGAGCTATAACTTTAGAGTGGCAGCGGGCTGGTCCACCTTGTGCCACACAGGGTAGAAGGAATCCCGGGAAAAAGCGGAATTTGGACGGCAGATTCCGAGTTTTGAGGTTAAATTTTGTAGGTCGTTCGGAATTTGGCGGGAATTTGGACGGCAGATTCGTAAGTCGTTTCCGGCGATGCCCGAGTTTGTTTACGAAACGACCGGAAACAACCTACAAAACTTAACCTCAAAATCGATTTTTACGGCAAGATGGCGGCGCCCTAGGTGACAACAATGAACCAGCGGAACGTTCCTTGATGTGCCACTCTAAAGTTATAGCTCATTGTACAAAATATGCAACTGTTACATGACCGGACCGAATTCACCTATCACTTATCGGTTCCAATGTTTTTCGAATCGCTAGTAGCGCAGCATGCACCACGGCCCGGACTCCTCGCTCTCGCTCGCCAACCAACAATGCGGGCGCGAACTTGAGAACGGCCATCGCGCCCGGGCGACGCCACCTAGCGGAGAGTTTAGAAACTCCCCTTTCACCGCTTCAACCGAGCTCCGCCAGACCGCCACTCCAGCTCCGCTGCGCTGTTTTAGAGCGAGGAGGACTCGCGGCCGGCGCCTGTAATAAGACACAAGGGTCACCAGGCGTATGTTGATGCAGTCGCTGTCTTTATGTAAGCAGTGGAAAATCGAATCCCCGGAAACCAGAAGTGAAGTCATGGGCGCACCCGAGATTTCAGTATGGGGTTGTCATTTCATATGGGGGGGGGGCGGTCTGGGAGTCCTCCCCCAGAAAATTTTGAAAAATTAGCTATTCTTAAACGTAAAAATAAGGCTTCTTCTATTCAGAAACTATATCGAATTAACTCTCAATAAAAATGAGATTTTCCGAGACTATCATTATTTTGAAAGTTCAGGGCCCTAAAAATGGTGGCGCTCGTTCTGGCAGAAGATATGAGCATGGTGGGGGTGAGGGGATGAGGCCAACGAGTTATTTTGGAGTATGCAGATTCTGTTGTTGGAAGGAAGGGGGTGCCCCTCCAGCTGAATCTGCGGCGGGGGCCCGAGTTTCAAAGTTACGCCACTGCTTCGAAAGTTTTATTTTAACCCTTTGATGACTCGCGCATAATTGTTACTTCGGGGTTGCATTCTGTCATAAGAGGAAAATCAATTTCCCGGAAAAAAAGGAAAACGCCCGGTCTGGCGGATACATCAATCGAAAGCATGTATCTTGAGCTAACATTCCCCCAAGTTTCATTACTTTTGCTCCGTAAGTTTTTTTTAACCCTTTGATGACTTGCGCATAATTGTTACTTCGGGGTTGCATTCTATCATAAGCGGAAAATCAATTTCCCGGAAAAAAAGGAAAACGCCCGGTCTGGCGGATACATCAATCGAAAGCATGCATCTTGAGCTAACATTCCCCCAAGTTTCATTACTTTTGCTTCGTAAGTTTTTTTTTAACCCTTTGATGACTCGCGCATAATTGTTACTTCAGGGTTGCATTCTGTCATAAGAGGAAAATCAATTTGTGAGTGATAGGTGAATTCGGTCCGGTCATGTTCAGCATATGACAGCACGGACAACATAGGTGATTGACTGAAATTTCATGAAAACGGAGGAGCTACAGGGCCAAAAACGCCGACACTGACACTTATCCACTCATTCGACTGCCTCCGAAGAAAAACACTGTAGTATAGCGGAACGAACTTTGGAATTCACAGGGAGGATTGGTTTTTCTGATAGTGACTTGAGAAACTTGTAAAATCCGTGATCACACTCGGTAAAACGAAAATAATCCAAGACCGAAATTTTTCACCGTGAACGGAACAGAGAACGACGAAAACAAATAAGAAACTGTGTATAGGTTATGAAAACATCCACCAAACAACGGAGGGAGTCGGCACCATTGAACTCTGAAAGGAAGACGTCTCAAATCATCCGATTCCAATGTTTTTCCGCAAAAATTCTCTCTCAATTTCCAACCAATTTTGATGTAATTGGGCTCAAAAAATCAAGCAAAAAATTACGCATTTCCTAACGGGACGTTTTTTTCACCTAGTGCCCTCAATGAAACAAATACATTACGATATATACTCCGCCCCTACATAACCTGCAAATCGAATCCCTTTGTTTTTCCGCAGAAATTCTCTGCGGTACTGCAACCAATTTTGTTGCAATTTATCTAAAAAATCGAGCAAAAAATTACGCATTTCCTAACGGGCCGATATTTTCAATAAACGCTTCTAAAAAAAAATACAAGCCGTCAAAGTGAGAATCTCAAAAAGCGACTAGTAACGCTATCTATCGGGCGAAAATCTCCCAACTCTCAAGTGAGGAGCCACCTTAAATAGATGTTACTCATGACATAACCAAGCTAAAATACTAGTTATCATATTTTCATATCGTAGTAACGTTCCAATAACGTGGGAACGTCTTTTTCGTAGCGTAGTCACGATATCAGTTGCGTTGGAAGAACGTTAAATAGATGTTACTCATGATACAGTCAAGATACATATAATCAGTAAACGTCTTTTCATAACGTTATAGTAACGTCCCTGTAACGTAGTAACGACTCTCTTGTAACGTTGTATCGATACTACATCATCGATCATCGTTAATGAGTAAAGTAACGTTAACGTTAAAGTATCGTTGTCACGATGTTACTCTATCGACTCATCGCTAATCACGTTCTAGGTAACGTTGCCGCATCGATAATTTCCTGGTTGCTTACGTTCACACACAATAGTGGCATACAATAAAATTATCAAGATTTTTCTTGATAATGTTAACTGTTGAGCTATCGTATTCTCTAGTTAAGAAAAATTATCTTGTCGCAAAATTTTTGAATGTGGAATCAAATAAATAAGTGATAAAGTTTTTAAAGAGGTTGATCCAGCTCCCATAAGGATTGGGCTATCGGCAAAAAAATTTCATATTTTCAGAGTCGATAGAACTCGTCAAGACGCGTTCAACGATGGCCAGTTTTTTAATTTTGGTCAACTGGTAAGGGGGGGAGGGGGGTCCAAAGTCAGAACCTTCAAAGTCCCATAACTTTCGCCCAAATCAATATTTTGACTTGTACTTTGCGCCAAAAGATTTGTCTTAAAAAGAGCTTTCGATTGATGTGTATGAAAATTAAATTATACAAATTTTAAACCAATTTTTCCCCATTTTTACAATTCTTCCAACTTGAAATTTTTGGTTTTTTGAGCCTGAAAAATACGCGCAACGGGTTGAGGAGAATAAAAAACTATGGAAATAAAAGTCAAAGCTATGCTCTTTTGAATGGCACAAACCGCGATCGGGGGAAATGCTCCGTTCAAAAGTTATAAGCGCCTAAAGTTGCGCACCTCCGAAATCACGGTGCGTTCAGTGCATGTTTTCAATGACGCGTACCGATCTCGGGGGAGCGAGGGTGACGCGCGCCATTGAAAACATGCATTGAACGCACCGTGATTTCGGAGGTGCGCAACTTTAGGCGCTTATAACTTTTGAACGGAGCATTTCCCCGGATCGCGGTTTGTGCCATTCAAAAGAGAATAGCTTTGACTTTTATTCCCATAGTTTTTTATTCTCCTCAACCCGTTGCGCGTATTTTTCAGGCTCAAAAAACCAAAAATTTCAAGTTGGAAGAATTGTAAAAATTGGGAAAAATTGGTTTAAAATTTGTATAATTTAATTTTCATACACATCAATCGAAAGCTCTTTTTAAGACGAATCTTTTGGCGCAAAGTACAAGTCAAAATATTGATTTGGGCGAAAGTTATGGGACTTTGAAGGTTTTGACTTTGGACCCCCCTCCCCCCTTACCAGTTGACCAAAATTAAAAAACTGGCCATCGTTGAACGCGTCTTGACGAGTTCTATCGACTCTGAAAATATGAAATTTTTTTGCCGATAGCCCATTCCTTATGGGAGCTGGATCAACCTCTTTGTCGAGCAGATATGAGAATGAATGAAAAATATTATGAAATCAGCTAGGCATTCGTGGCATAGAGGAAACACCTCATAAGCCTACGTGTAATATTTATTTACGAAAAAATCATTAGGCATTTATCTACTCAAATAGTTTTGAATATTGAAAAGTTATTAAAGACTCGTACAATTTTTCCATGTATTCATTACTTTCAAAGACGTAATCGGTTAAAATATATTAAAATTAAAACTTACTGAAGTAATATTAAGTACTTCGCATTCTCTTTTTTTTCCCATTAATTCTCCTTCTTTTTCCTTTAACTTTTCTTCGTATTTGGCTTCTTTTTCCTTTAACTCTTCTTCGTATTTGGCTTCTTTTTCCTTTAATTCTCCTTCTTTTTCCTTTAATTCTACTTCTTTTTCCTTTAACTTTTCTTCGTATTTGGCTTCTTTTTCCTTCAACTTTTCTTCGTATTTGGCTTCTTTTTCCTTTAATTCTCCTTCTTTTTCCTTTAACTTTTCTTCGTAGTGGGCTCTATCTCTTAAAACAAATCGCATCAATAGTTTTTTTTCGACAGTGTGGTTATTTAGGTGTAAAATTGTTTCGATATCATCTGCAAGGAGGGACTTTTCATCGTTAGGCATCTTAAACAGAAAAGCAAATAAAAGTTCAATTACTTACTTGTTTAAAAAAGGAAAAATAACAACACATGTTACCAATAACAGTAATTATATTAAAACAACAGGTATTTAAATAAAACATCGATTAGAAAGGAAGTTAAATGTTACATTTTTCAGAGAAGTGAGAAGATTGTTTTTTCAAAAATCACTACTCCAAATCAAATGGACACTTTCTAAATGAGGAAAAAGAAATACTGATAAACTGAGAGAAAATTTTTGAAAACAAATATGAATTAAGAAATAATTAGCCATTATTAAAAACTATAGAGCTAGAAACTGATGTATCGTAGTTCATGAGCCGCATAAGAACCGTCACTCAAAAAATGAGTTTCGAACAGATTTGTTGGTAACTAACCTTGTTACAAGGTTTCAAATGTAATTTCTCTCCTTAATTCATCCCCGATTTTACATCAATAAACCTGCCTGAGTAAGAATTTCATTTTTTCTTACATAAAAAATAGAACTTAAGACTTTTGTGGACTTTGGTCTTAAGCCTACCCTCAGACATAGTTTGCACGAAGCCAATAAATTTAGTAAATAAATGTATTATTATAGTTATTGCATTTGTACTTACAGGCTGATTCGCAGTCGTCCAGGTATTAACATAAATAATTATGCTGAAAATAAATAAAAAAAGCCGAGCCATTCTAGCACATGAAAAAATTACAGCTGATACAAAAGCAACGACTTTAAAACACAGAAGCTCGTTCATTCAATGTCTCTACATCATGATAATTTTTATCAAGTGTATTGGTTACGAGCGCCGTGCATAATCCATTATTTTGATCAATTATCATTCCGGCGAAAGCTGATATCAGTGGCAAGTGTAGGTACACTTTTTTATTTATTAATTATTTTCTTTCTTTGAATTAAGCAAAATTATTTCTTCATTCATTCTTTTGAAAAAATCATCTTTCACTTTTTCTAGATTTTTGTTTAATTTTTTACAACAATCTCTTCTAAAGAGTTGTCAAACAGATAATATACCTATTCTAAATAAAAGGTTCGAATGTATAATTACTTACCGTACATTTTTACTTGAGTCACCAATTTCTGATCGTTGATTATATTCTTACGTCACGATTCAAGTAATACACTCGACAAAGTCATGTATTGTAAAACTACACATTATAGAGACAATCAACTTTTATAACGATGAAGATTCATGAAAAAACTTGTCATATTTTTTACTAAATTCACTGAAATTTTTTACAGGATTCCTTTTATGTGATGTTATTTGATTATCCACGTTTAAATATTTATTTGAAGACTTTTGCTCAACATTAGTCACATTTTTATCTTTTATATCACACGATTTATTGACAACTTTATCATTTACACCAGTCTATTTTGGTGTTGCAAATTTAAACGTGTACTGACCAAGACAATTTCTAGGCATTTCATGACTTATGCTTCTATTATTGTATGGTATAATATGCTGTTTTAAATATTTTAAAATAGTCTTTTCAGTTATTTTATATTTCATAGAAAAGCTTCTCACACTATCATTCTTAAAGTTGTATTCTTTTAATATTTTAATCAACTCGTTAGGAGTCATTTATTTATAAAAAAATTTCATTGTATTTTACCATACCATACCATACAATATTACCTTATTTCAATACCATATTACCTTACCTTACAGTACCTTACTTTACCATACAATATAAAAAACATAAAATTATATTCTAATAAATGGAAAGTCAAATAAAAAGATATATGCCCTCTAAATTTGAACTAGAAGGCCTTGATAAAATAATTTCAAAAAATAAGGAATTGGAAGAATTGATAAAAGATGAGGAAAGTAATTTAGAGCGAATAATTCAAGCCATAGATGGGTGAAATTGCTGCAATCCTTTAACGCAAAGAAAGTTGATTTCGCCCTTGAAAATGGCTCATATCCTCCTAGCTATTCGCAAATACCAAAAATAAACCCACAAAAAGAAACTGCATTCGTTAAAAAGAAAATTTTGATTGTGGCAGACTCTCATGGTAGGGGGTTAAGTTTTTTGTTGAGAGAAACTCTTATCGAGTTTAATGAGTATGAAGTGACAAGTATTTTTAAACCTAATGCAAAATTCCAAGCAGTTGTGGAAGACATTGATAATCTAGCAAAAAAATTTTCACCGGAGGATAGGGTTCTAATTATTGGCGGGACAAATAACTATAAGCATTATAGCAGTAGGGGTTTTTCTGATGTACCCAGTGAAAAATTTGTAAGTGACCTTTGTACTAAATTAACACATACGAACGTCTCGTTTTTAGAAGTTTTGCCTAGATTCGATGTAAAGGGTTTCGATAAACAGCATTGTAACGCGTTTAGGAGAGTTTTCAATGAAATGATTGCCACTGTTTGCAGTAAATTTAAGAATGTAAATGTTATTAAAAGTGACAGTTTTATTTTACAAGATTTTGGTAGGGACAAGTTGCACCTAAACAGGAAAGGGAAAATCAAATTAATTGAAAAAATCCTAGGAAATCAGGCGAAAGTTTATGCTTTTTACCCGAGGGAATCTGAAAAGAATGCTGCCCCCAAATCATTTACCGAAACGATCAGTGAGGGAAAGGATGATGAAATAAGTAGTATTGAAGTATTGTGTACATCTAGGCAGTATAGAAGTGGAAAATTGTTCCAGAAAAGAGACGCTGCAGCAAAATTAAACAGTAATGCCATAGATGTCATAGAGTACACTCAAAGCGCGAATGAAACTTTAAACTGAAAAATGATGACGAAGCTCTATTTTTTAATGGAGTTGACCGTGAAGAAAAAAGCGAAGTTAAACACAATGATGGTAAAATAGTTAAACTAATTGATCAAAACTCCTCATACCTAGTAAATAAAACAACATCCTCTGTATTAAATGTTTTTTATATGAATATCAGGAGCTTTAGAAACAAAAATGTAACTTTCTATAATGAAATATGTCAAGTAAATAAACTTGATCCTGAGGTCATTTGTCTGACAGAACATTGGATCAATGAAGGCGAGCTATTTCCCCCAATCGGCAACTACTCATTAGCCGCATCATATTGTAGGGCAAGTAAAATCGGTGGAGGTGTTTGTATTTACACCAAACCAAATTGTATCCTAACTGCGCTTGAGATGAAAAATATAAATTCAGAGGATATAGAAATCTGTGGCACACAAATAAAGAGCAAGAACAACAGAGTTGTAGAGAGAGATATAATAATAATAGTGGTGTACAGACCCCCACTTGGGAATTTTGAATCATTTGTAAACAAACTTAGCCTTTTCTTGGATAATATCAAATGTATAGATAAAAGTATTTTAATATTTGGCGACTTTAATATCGATATGAATGATCAAAAGTGTACAAAAAACAGGGAGTTCAGAGACTTGCTCTTGACTTATAATGTGGAAACTCAGATCAAGGAACAGGTGACAAGAAGAGGGAGACGAACAAAAGAAGGAGAGCAGAAGCAAAAGGATTCTCTATTAGATAACTGCATCACAAACATCAGTGGAATAAACTGTAAATTAGTCGAAACTTCCCTGAGTGACCATCTTGGTATTTACACGCAGGTACCAACAAAACAGGGTAAAAAAAGCAATGCTACTATGAGACCCTATTCTAAAACTAAGGCAGTTAGATTTACCAGTGAGCTAATTTTAGTGCAAAATGATCTGAATAATTTAAATTTTGATCAGTATCACGAATTAATCACAAGTAAATATACAAAATGTTTCCCAGAGACTGAGCGTAGAGCAACAAAACAAAAAGTAAGCCTGTCCCAGGAAAGCCAGCACCAGTTAGGGCTATTAATTCGAGAGAAAAAAACATTGTTAGAAATGCAAAAGTTAGGAAAGGATAGAAACACTAAGAAACAGTTAAACAAAACTGACAAAAAATTAAAAAGCTCATTGTAAATGCAAAACGTGAAGAAAACTCAAAAAAGCTGAGCTCTCTAATTGCCAGTAAAAAAAGTAAGAAAGTGTGGGACATCATCAACTCTGAGAAGGCAGCTAAAATGGCAGAAAATGAAATAAAAGAGATAATTCACAATGGTCAGACACTAACTAAGAAGGTAGACATTGCAAATTCCTTCAATAATTTCTTTACGGAAATCCATTTAAAACCTCTTGGGAGCAGAGTAACAAAAGATCCCTTACAATTAATGTCCAAAGTAGCTGAAAGACGTAAAAATAACTTTGAATTCAACAGAGTGGGAGTAGAAAAAATAATGAACATGTTAACATCTCTAAACAAAAAAGCATCTCCTGGAGTTGATGAGATACCACCATCATTATTGAAGGAAAATTGTCAGTTGTTCGCAAATCAGCTGGTAAAATTTGTAAATAGTATGATAGAAAGCAGCATTTTCCCAGATACGCTAAAAGTTGGCAGGGTCACACCTATCTACAAGTCAAAAGCAAAAAATGAAATGGGAAACTATAGACCGATTTCTGTACTCCCATCTCTGTCCAAGGTCTTTGAAAAAACAATGAATGATCAACTCTATGCTTACTTTGAGACGGAGGGAATTTTCACTGATGCACAGTATGGATTTAGAAAAAACAGAAATACTAGTATGGCAGTTCTAAACTTTGTAGAAAACATATTGGAAGCCAAAGCAGCTAACAAAGGAGAATTGATACTGAGTATCCAAATTGACCTCTCAAAGGCTTTTGATCTAGTAGATAGAAAAATATTGGTAAAGAAACTCGAGTACTACGGACTAGGTCCCAATGCGCTAAAATTAATGGAAAACTATTTAACTAAGAGAACACAATTAGTCAAGATAAAAGATAACGGTCTACCAGTTCTTTCAAAGATCATGGATAGTGAGGCGGGGGTCCCACAAGGGAGTATGCCGGGGCCAACCCTATATAATATTTATACAAACGAATTGCCGTCATTGCTGATGAATTTACTCCTTGGAATAATTATAATATTATTTGCTGACGATATAAATGTAATTATAAAGAGTAGGAATGCACCTGATATGTTAAGTAAAATAATCAAAGTCCTAGAGATAATAGTTGAATGGACTGAAGCAAATGGTCTCAGAGTTAATTTTATAAAAACACTAATTTTAAATTTCAGCCCCCGAGAGTTTAATGCCCAGAACATCACATTTAATAAAGAGACAGAAGTCAAAGTAGTGGATTCATCAGAATATCTAGGGTTCATTATTGATCATGAATTAAAATGGAATAAGCACTCACACAGCATAAATAGCAAGTTAAAAAGTAAAGTTTACATGATGAGACAGCTGCGAAAAACAGTCAGCACTGATGTTCTGATCAATCTATATTATGCTGAAGTCCACTCTTTACTGCAGTATGGAATTTATATCTGGGGCTATTCCTCGCAAACTCAGGACTTACTCAAAACTCAAAAGCAAATCCTCAGAATTATATTTAATAAGCCCGCAAAAGAACACTGCAAGCCCCTGTTTAAAAATAGCAGAATAATGACAGTCGTCTCCCTGTACTTATATGAAACTTTAAGAGCAGGCTTTACTGAGGGACATATTACAGAGAAAAGTGCTAAAGATAAAAACAAAAAAAATACTAGAAATGTTTTCATTGAGAATGTGCTACCTAAAAATACTTGGGATGAGAAACGTTTAAGATTTCGATCTATTGAGATTTTCAATAAACTTCCCAAATCCTTAAAAACAATGTTCATGGAAGAGGATGGCACATTCTCAATGAAAACAAAGGAGTATTTTAAAATGAATCCATTCTACAATTTAAATGAGTACCTGAAACCATTGAGGTGATGGACAAGTCTTTGAACTCCTCTGTATAGTAATTAGTTATTATATTCTCTACTTACCTTCCTTTCTTTATACTGTTCTGTGATATAAATGTAATCTTTATTTGACCTGTATTGAGCTGTAAAGCTGATGTACGAATAACGAATAAATAAAATAAATAAAAAATAAAATTACTCAAATAAAAAATAAAGATAATTTATGCTGCCCGAGAGCTGTAATTGTGGCTTTGACTTATCCGATAGAAAATCCACCTATTTAAAATATTTTTAAAGAGGAGGTTTTAAAAACACGATATAAGATACATTAGAGAAGGGAAAATTACAAACAGATCTAACAAACCCAAACTGTGTAATAAATTTGGGGTGACTATAAGAGGAGGGTTTATTTTGGACGATATTAAAAATCTGGAAGAGTTATTGAATATTCAGATTAATGTTGTTTGTGTAGAAAATTTGAATTCTGTTATTTATAGAGGACCTAAAAAAGATAAAAAGGTTTTTTGTATAAACACGGTAATCATTTTGATGAAATTTCCTCAATGTCTGGATTTCTTGGTTCTAGTTATTCTTGTAAGAAGTGCAATAAACCTTATGAACAAAAGATGATCATAAGTGTAAAGGAGGGAAGGTAAACGTAAATTTGTTTTAAGTGGAGCATTCAGAATCAACAAAAAAGAGAATCTTCTGCAAAGACTGTAATAGGTATTGTTTTAATCAGGATTTTTTTGACAACCATCAAGAAGTTTGTGACACTGTGTACAAATGTTTAAACTTGTAGTAAGATCTGTTCCACAGAACCCCATAAATGTGGGGTTGAAACATGACGAAACTGTTTAGAAGAAGTGGAAAAAAAAAAATCATAAATGTTAAATGGAAAAGACAGAAAGGGGGAAAATGTAAGAGAGAAATTTGTCTGTGTAAAGGTAAACTAAATCTGAAGGAATTGACAAAAAAATAGAAGAAACTGCCCAAATGTACTTATTCAGAAAAGTATCTATTCTTTGATTACGAGGCCCAGCAAGAAACAGGGATTCATTTTCCCAAAATTTGGTAATTGCTCAAGATTTTAATGGTAAAAGATTTCGCTTAAAAACGAACGAAGAATTTTGTGGTTGGTTAATATCTAAACAACATAAAGATTATACTTGCATAGCGCATTATAAAAAAGCTTATGATCCGCATTCATTCAAAAATATTGTGTTAAAAATACTCTCAAACCTTATACAATTTATAATGGTACAAAACTGATGCTACTAGAAATACCTTCAATAAGATTAAAAATCATCGACAGTAGTATTTTATCAACGGACCACTGAGTGGTTTTCCAAAAACATTTGGATTAACTGAATTGAAAAAGGGGTTACTTCCCATTTATTCAACACCAAAGAGAATGAGAATTATGTTGGACCTATCCCGGATAAAAATATTATTGTTACAATAAATGAAACCAGAGGCAAGGAAAAATTTCTAGAATGATATCTAAAAAGAGTTCAAGAAATTACGTTTTTGAAATGAAAAAAAATATTAGAATATTGTGGGTCAGATGTAGATATTTTAAGAAAAGGGTGTTTAAAATTTAGAGGGGAAATTTTTTTAGAAATAGCTAATATTGATCCTTTCCAGTATTTAACAATTGCAGGTGTATGTATGGCTATCTACGATCCAATACATACACAAAAATTCGATACTGTTGTGAATGAACCTATTGAAGAGAAGTATTAAAAACAATCAATAAGTTGGTTAAAGAGCCTTGGAAACTCAAACATAAAACACGCATTAAACGGTGGTGAACTAGTTATCGGGGGAGCAAAAGTTGATGGATTTGACGGTAATACTGTATATCAATATCACGGATTTTTCTGGCATGGCTGTCCAAAATGCTACAAAGATGACACAGTTAATAATGTGAATCGTGAAGAGATGGGTGATTTTTATGAAAGAACAAAGGGGAGAAAAAAAATAAGAGGCTGGAATAAATTTAGTTTAAATGTGGGGGTGTGTGTGGACAAAATCAAAAACTTATAAAAAGGCTGAAAAAACCCGAAATAATTGGGCCTTTAAATCCGAGAGATGCATTCTTCGGAGGGAAAAACTAATGCATTTAAACTATTAGCGAAATCTACTAAATCAAAGAAAATTGGATATGCAGATGTTTGTAGTCTGTATCCGACTGTTCAGTATTGAGATTATTATCCGGTGGGACATCCAACAAAGATTTTTAACCCAATAAATTATGATGAAAAGTGGTTTTGGGAAAAATAAAATGTAGAATTTTACCTCCAAAAAAAATTTTATCACCCTGTATTACCAGTGAAAGTTAAAATGGGAAAAAATGAAAAATTATTATTTCCGTTGTGTTTGAAATGCGCAGAAAACAAAAACAAACACTGTGCCCCTAATGATAATGAAAGAACTATTACAGGTACATGGTCAACAATTGAGGTTAATAAAACAATTGAAAAAGGTTATAAAATTCAAGAAATTTATGAGGTGGGCATTTCGAAAAGAAAAGTAATAAACTATTTAAAGGATACGTCAAAACTTTATGAAAAAAATTAAAAACCCGTCCTCATAACTATAATTCAAACGAAGAATACATAAGGGATATAAAAAAGAAATTAGACATTGATTTGGATCCTGAAAAATTGAAGTAAACCCTGGAAAAAAAGCAGTTTCCAAAATATGTTTAAATAGCCTGTGGGGGAAAAATTTGGCCCGAGACAAAACATGAGTCAATCAGAGTACGTGACCGATGTAAGAAGATTTTATGAAATACTACTTGATGATAGACTGACTGGTATAAATGTGAATTATCTGACAGAAGAAACAGTGCAGATGAGTTATAAATTTAAGGACTATTATGTTGAGAATAGTAGCAGTACTAATATTTATATAGCTTTATTCACAACAGCAAATGCTAGACTAAGATTGTATGAAAAATTGGATCAATTAGGTGAGGCTATCATCATGTGCGATACAGATTCTATAGTGTACTTTGATGATGGAAAAAAAACTGTTAAGACAGGTGATATGCTTGGTGAATGGACGGATGAGCTAAAGAAAGATGAACATATAAAACAGTGGGCGTCGACTGGTCCAAAGAGTTACTACTATTTTGGCTTAAACCGGAAGTCGATATCTTTTTTCGTTTTCGAGATATCGAAGGTCAAAGATCGATATAAGACCAATTTTCGAAAATTCTTAACTCCTATAAAAAAAGTCGTAAAACAAAAAACTGCACATGTAAAATGCTCTACTTGATGAGTATTTTCAAGAAATAAATATAAATTCACAATCAAATAAACCGGAAGTCGACTTTTAGGCACCTTAACATTTTTGGCGGGAAAACCCCCATTTCTCAAAATTTTCAAATGGCAACCCCTATCTTTTAATACCTCATTCCAAAAGGCGTAAAAAGTTGTGCATTTTGGCGCAATCAAAAGTCCGATATCGTTTTTCTAATTCGATATATCGAAAATCGAAGTTCGATTTATACCATTTTTTGACCCAGTAAAAACCGGATCCTATCGTGTGATACATCATTCAAAAGCACATAAAAAACCAAGAATCTTAGTGCAAACCGGAAGTCAATACCTTTTTTCGCGGTCGAGATATCGCAAGTCAAAGTTTAAGGTAGGCCCTAACCAAAGACTAAACTTTGACTTGCGATATCTCGACCGCGAAAAAAGGTATTGACTTCCGGTTTGCACTTAGATTCTTGGTTTTTTATGTGCTTTTGAATGATGTATCACACGATAGGATCCGGTTTTTACTGGGTCGAAAAATGGTCTAAATCGAACTTCGATTTTCGATATATCGAATTAGAAAAACGACATCGGACTTTTGATTGCGCCAAAATGCACAACTTTTTACGCCTTTTGGAATGAGGTATTAAAAGATAGGGGTTGCCATTTGAAAATTTTGAGAAATGGGGGTTTTCCCGCCAAAAATGTTAAGGTGCCTAAAAGTCGACTTTCAGTTTATTTGATTGTGAATTTGTATTTTTTTCTTGAAAGTACTCATCAAGTAGAGCATTTTACATGAGCAGTTTTTTGTTTTACGACTTTTTTTGTAGGAGTTAAGAATTTTCGAAAATTGGTCCTATATCGATCTTTGACCTTCGATATCTCGAAAACGAAAAAAGATATCGACTTCCGGTTTAAGCCAAAATGCTTAGAATTTTACCTTCTTTCAAACGAGGTATCACAAGATAGGGGTTGCTATTTGAAAATCTCGATATTAGGGGGGCACCCCCCCTGAAAACCCCCCAAAAACCAAATTTTGGGTTGTGGCAGTATTTTTAAATGAAACTTCAGGTCCGAGTTACTATGAAACCGATTTTTCCAGATTTTTTTATCGTCACCCGTTCAAGAAAACCATAGTGAGCAGGTTATGTGAAACACCCTGTATAAGTAGTATAAAATTCGGTTGCATTATTATGAATATTTTTAATAATGAATATAAGTAATTTCAACATCAGATTCTAAATCATGTTGAGAAATTTTAAGATTTCTTACTTCTTTTTCAATAATTCTAGATAAAACTCTCAAATGTGCGATAATATTAATCATATGTTTGCTATATTTTATTCTTTTAGATTCAGGTAAATGTTGAATCTTATCAGAGAGCGGATCCATTAGAGTTTCATATTTCGACCTTGTTCGCTCAACAGGGTTTTTGAAATACGGAATAATGTTTTCAAAATCAAACTCATCTTCACAAACACATGAATCTTTGAATACATCCATTTATGTACAGTAAAATTTATAAAACTTTGAGTTTTTTATTTATTGAATTTTTGGTGAAAAAAAAGGAAAATAGTCGGGTTTTGGGAAAAAGTGGTTAATCCGGGCCTTGAAAATGTGAAAAAAATGAGAAAATTTTAAATTTTTAAAAAATTTATATCTTGGCTGCACGCATGTGCGCAGTGAAAAAAACACTAAAAAATATTTAAAAAAAGGGTTAATAATGATAGAAAACTAATGGTTTATTTGAAGATTTTTTTTTCAAAAAATTTTGGGCTTTGGTTTTTTTTTCGGTTAAATTCATATTAATTTTGGATAAATTTGAGAGATGGGTTGAGTGGGGTGGACGTCAGTAGCGGCCCGTGAGATTTGGCAACCATGCATTTTTCCCACTTTAACTTGGGTAAAAAATCGATTCAAGCGGAGGCTGGCAGCCTCCTCGAGTTTCGATTGTTTTCCATGTATTTAAATGGGATAAAAACACTGTTGCCAAATCGCACGAGCCGCCACTGGTGGACGTACTCCTATACTACTCTTATCTTAATTTTTGCATGGTTTTACATCCGATTCGACTATTAATAGGCCTTTAGCAAAAGTTTGCAACAGCTACATTGCACGATGTTCTGAGATTGAAAAGAAAAGACCAAAAATTGGGGGGGGGGGGAGTAATCAAAAACATAGGTCTTTAACCTTTTAAGCTTAAATTGAAACTTCTCCAAACTTTATCAAGTTTAAATTAGGTACTTGTTGAAAGTGTTCTCCGTGTTTAAAATTGGTAGGTACTGAAAGTGCATAAATGATAAATTTATGAGAAGTTTACTTTCAGTGGCGTAGCGTGCAATCTGGCAACGTTGTATTGTGTCCATTTAAACCCGTGAAAAAGATCGAACTGTTGGGTGTTCAGTGAACACCTTCGCATTCGACCTTTTACATGGGTTTAAATCGAAACTGTACCATGTTGCAAAATTGCACGTTACGCCGCTGTTTACACTTTCTGATATTTTGCCACGTTTTTTTGACGTTCTCACAATCAGACCATAGTGTATTGGGCAAACTCATGATTTCTGCGTCACACCCTGTGAATGTATGTCATCGCGTGGATAGAACTCTCCGAGATCGAGTATGACTTTTAACTTCCGTTCTGCTTGTTATAGAGGAAGGAGGAGTGTGAGCAGAGAATGCTTAAGTCATACAGAAACTATATGCATCCGTCTACGTGGACGCAAAGCTCTGTAAAAAAAAAAAAAAAAAAAAAAAAAAAAAAAAAAAAAAAATAAAGAGAGTCGTTAGCATGATGACAACAATCCATGTCCATAGTTTATATTTGAAGCAAAGCAACTCCATGCTGCAAGAAAGCATTGAAACTCGACCCCTCTCAACGAATAGCTAGGATTCGATGACGGAAATGGGGGTTCTTGCAAACTTTTGCTAAACAGGAGATTGAAGAGTTGGTTGTTGCATAAAAACCTGTAATGACGATGAGTACTTACAACGGAAAATCACAAAATTCACCCTCAGATTCGGGCTTGATGGCTGAGAGATGCAGGTATTCTGTGAGATTCCTATCTAATTTCAGGTGATTCCATGGCAAACTTCCAAAACTTTTAATCCGATAGATGGCGTTACTTGTCGTTGGCTCCGAAAATAGCCGTTTTTTGACGGTTTTCGACTGTTTTCTCTGAACAGACGAATAATAGACAAAAAATCAGAATGTCAGCACCTGCTTAATTTTTTGCTTGATTTTTGAGCCATAAACAGGCCAAATTGGTTCTAAAATGAAGGTGTAACTATGCAAAGAAAAAATCATGTGTAATTTGAAGTTGTATCAGTAAAGATTACAGGTGAAACAGGAACCTGCTGAAAGTCTAAACTGAAAATTCTCTTTTTGCCTGAGAAGAAATGAAAAAAATAAACGTAAAATGTATTTTTAATTTTTTTAAAGGTGACAATTTCATGCGATAAAATTGCTGCAAATATTGTCTGAGGGCCTGAATTTTTAAATTTTTCCGGGGGAGGGCCCCCGAACCACCCCTCTCATTGAGGGTGTCCCCCCCAGACCCCCCAATAAAAATCCCACGTTTACGCCACTGTCCGCAACTTTCTAACATTAACGTTTCACATGTTCACAGATTCACGAGGGTCCTCACTAGGCATAAGCATTCTACAAGATATGACATCATGATTTTGGTCGCACTGACTGCAGTTGGAATAATTTCGACACTGTTCGTCGTCTTGAAACACAATGCTGTACTATCCAATTTAACGGAGGTAAGATCAAAGCTCTCATCAAAGCACAGTGTCATAGTTTCAGGCAAGCTTGGTTTTGATTTAAATGAATGAGATTAATACTTCGCCAATAAAGATTATCGCTTAGCTCAGCATCATACAAAATTATCAGTGCCGGTCCGGGGAGGGGCTGCGGGAGCTCAACCCCCCACCCCACTTTTTAAAAAAAAGACTCAAAAGAGGGGGAAAAACAAGGGTCGCAACATCTCCCCCCCCACATTCATATGGACTATGGTGACACAAAGAGAGTTTAAAACAAGTTGGAACTTGCAACACTGGAACAGTGTTAGCAAAGAGAGCATGAGTGTCGGCCGTAAATCATTGTAAGTGTGGAGTTCCATATTGATAGTACAAAACTGCGACAAAGTCAATCGCAACGCTGCATTTGTGTTGGTTTAACAGTGATCGCTGTAAAAATAACTTGATAGGTCAAAGTGGGAATGAAAATTTACTTATAGCGTGTTGAAACAGTTGTTCACGAGGCGAGGTGAATACTGTGGTTTTGAAAATCGATTTCGATAGTGATAGTTCTTTTAAAATCGGATGACGCAATACCAATCCTAGCAAGCCGCAAAGTCTAGTTTAGTTATTTGGGACTTTTTTAGATTTCTCTCGCCTGAACCAAAGTCATCAGGAAGGAAATTCTTAATACCAATCCTAGCAAGCCGGAAAGTCTAGTCTAGTTATTTGGGACTTCTATAGAATTTTCCTCGCTTGAACCAAAGTCATCACGATGGAAATTCTTCGTCTTTACGGTTTCAGCTCTTTTTGTCTCAGTTTAAAAAAATGAATGTTAATATTGATCAAATGTCATCCGACACTCATCAAGGCCCTTAAGGAACGTAATATGAACTTGAAAAAAGCTCATTCGATTTTTAAGGGAGCTTAAACGGTCCATGAGAGACGAAATTCGCGGATACAGAGTATCCACAGCTTGTTTCAATGTTCGATCTGACAAGACCGTGCGCCTTTGAAAAATCGATATCTCGATAGTGAATCGATGTATTGCAATTCGGTTTGCACCGGTCAAAAGCGCTTGCTTGTGACTGACAACCTCGAAAATTTCAGATCCATCCGAGTTTATTTAATGACCTTACAGGACCTCTCGCGGCCGCAGTTAGACATTTCTTGTCAGAGTTACGCTGAAACGGGGAGTAGTCCCCCCCCCCCCCCTAAGATGATATTTTTTGGCTCGAAACTGCATTGGGCCCTCTCGGGACATCATTGGGACCCGAAAAGAAGCGGAACCGATATAATACGGCACACGACTGGTTCGTGAGAGACGAAATTCGCCTTTTTCCAGCCTCCAGCGCCCCTCTAAGGTCGATCTGACAAGACCGCGCGCCTTTGAAAAATCGATATCTCGAGAACGAATCGATGGATTGCGCACTGCGGTTTGGATTGGGCGGTAGCTTCAGCTTTTAGAAAATTCTTGAAAAAAATTCAGATCCATCCAAGTTTTTAAACGGATCTTATGGGACCTCCGCGGCCGCAGTTAGACATTGTACGTGAGACTTACGCTGGAGTTGGGGCCACCCCCCCCCCCCCCGATATAGACTTTATCGGTCCGACATTTGTCAGGGCCCTTAATGAACTTCATGTGAACTCAAAAAACTCACATATGACTTCTCACGGCGCATGCTAGGTCCATGAGAGTCGAAATTCGCGGATTTTAGAGAATCTTAGATTTCTGACCCTATACCGCGCGCCTTTGAAAAATCGATATCTCGAGAGTAAATCGATGTATCGCAATCCGGTTTGGACCGATCAAAAGAGTAAGCTTACCGGTACTCGCCGTTAAAATTTTGGATCCATCTGATTTCATTTTGAGACCTTACTTGAGTTACTTGGACCCCAGTTGGAATTATTTTTTCGGAGTTACGCTGGCAAGGGGGTCGCTCCCTCTCTTGGAAAACTGTGGAGGGGCCCTTTGCTGGGGCATACATTCTTTTTTTCATTTTTTTTTTTTTTTTTTTTTTTTTTTTTTTTTTTTTTTTTTTTTTTTTTTTTAATTTTATATTTGTGTCTAATCTAAGTTGGGGGAGGAGGAGGAGAGTACCTGCAAGTCAACCGGCAATTTACTTTTGATAGTGGCTGCGGGTCGAGGGTGCGGATTGCGGACTTTTAACTTGTTGTGGGGTTTACAGGGTGGCCGTGTCTAAACTTATGAGAAAAGAAGGCAACCACAGACCGGAAGAACGTTCAATTTCTGGTTCAGAGACCATGGACAAAGACATGGGCACCCGCAAAACAATTGCCCGGAGGGGCAACTTTTTGAATGTCAATGGAAGGTCTAGGGGACACCACCTAGAGACGGGCAAGTCTAGAGAACCCCCCCCCCCCCACTTCCGCCCAAAATAGAAAATAAATCAATTATCCTTCCAAATGGTAGAAATTGTAAGTGATTGTAGCATGTAGTTGTATCAAAAGTAATTCTATTTTTGACGTGTTTGATATTATGAATAAAGTGACAGCATCAGATGATAGAAATAGTAAAAAGCTAAGTACAACTATTCCTTCTTTATTTTCATTGTCCTGATGAATTCTAAGAGTTAACCTATTTAAATTAACAAAACCAAAACTCTTGCCTATACATTCTCTAATCATGTAATTATCGACCAGAGGATTCTGAATTTTTAAGGAAGTTCGCAAAATTCTCGTTGCCAACGGTAGTTGCCAATGTAGACACGTTCATACTAGTAGATTTTAAAACTTCTTTCGGCGAGGGAGATGACGGGTGGGAAGGATGATGTCGTCTGAATCAGGAGGGGGTGGGGTAAAAATCAGGGGGAGATCTAGATCTGGGGGGGAGAGGAATCCTGAAACTGGGGGGCGAGCTGTATAGTGGCAAGGGGCGGTTGGGCACCACTGCTTAGGGGGGGGGGGGGGGGGGATACTTCCCGCCCTGCCCCCCCCCCTAAATTACGCCCATAATTAAAATTGTAAAGTAAACTAAGAATAAAGTTTGTTAACTCTTACTCCTTTCGTTATTATTTGATCTTCGAATGTTCCGATTCTTTTTTATTGTAAAGTTTTGATTTTTCTGAATTAGGGGGGGGCGCCGCGCCGCCCCTCGGGGAGCGCCCATTGACAGATAAGGGAGAAAGGTACGTGTGGGAAAGCGCACGGGAATCCGGCGTAGTGTGCCGCAAAAATTACTACCAATGGTTGATCCAGAAAATTCTTTTAGGGGGGGGGGGCTTCACGCCTATGAATTTTCAAATTTGCAGGGAGGAATTTATGGGATTTTTTCTGTTGAAAAAAGGCAAAGGCTACCGTGAGTTGGGGGGGGGCGTGCCTTTCCCGAATCCGCCGCTGATTACCATGTAACACTGGGCCACGATGACCGATGTCGCATAAAACCAGGTAGAAGACCCGTGGCGGGCGTGGCATCCGTGATGGCTGTGAAATTGGGATGAAGTAGATGGACACACATCATTCATGCAATCTGCACAACGCGGCAAGCAACTGTTGTAGGCGTAGGTGCAGTAGTTCGTGGGGAGGGCAAAGGGGACGGGAGGTCGTCGCAAAACCATGGACGAAGATATAACTAAGGACTGCCGACTGTTGTTAGTCCTGTTTTGCTCTCGACCCCAGCGCTCCAAGCAGCGGTCAGCTGAACTACTCTTTCAAGTGAGCGATCCTGGCGATGTGTCCATGCTCACATGCTGTGCTACTGCTAAAACCGTTGTTGGAGTTGGTCTGTTATGGCATGGCTGTCAACTGTTGTCGGCGACCCAAGAGGATCAGATAACTCAGTATCTCAATGGAAGATCGAAAGCAAGGGAAATTCAGAATCAACTTTGGACAAGGTAACAGAAATCATCAGCAAATTAAAAGAGTCGCCTGATCTCTACTAATAAAACAAATGTCTATGTACTCTTTCTTGTTTGATTCCGTTTTGAGGTTAACTGTGATGTATAGTATTTCAGTCCTTGATTAATCATTTTCGACAATTCAGGAATCTTTCAAGAAATACTCCAGACGTTTGCTTTTTAGCGGATTTTGCTTCCTTTTAATTCGCTGATCATTT
The DNA here is from genome assembly GCA_011764245.1 of Trialeurodes vaporariorum. Classification (NCBI taxonomy): domain Eukaryota; kingdom Metazoa; phylum Arthropoda; class Insecta; order Hemiptera; family Aleyrodidae; genus Trialeurodes; species Trialeurodes vaporariorum. The sequence continues at coordinate 7,392,509 of VMOF01000220.1, forward strand.
GTTCCCTTCGTTCAATCGTGATTCAAATTACCTACACGGTATACATTTGCGGGAAGGCATGGGAGAAAGGGAGCCGGAGCGGCCACCGCTGCAGCGGTTCGTTTTTAGTTGACCCTTACTGCTGCTTGGAGCGCTGCGGTCGCGCTCGAAAACCCGCTAACAGGTTTTAACAGGGGCGGAGATAGGAAGTCGGCAGTCCTTAGTTATATCTTCGTCCATGGCTCGGAATGGTCTTAAAATTTTCCTTAGGATTTGATCTAGAACGCAACGTTCTTACATTTTCGAAAAGTTAACTCTAGCTCTCGCAATTAACGATTAAAGGCGGAAAAAGCATGGTTTCTGGACCGCGGAACAGTGGCGTTATCTAGCGGATGAGAATCTTACTACAGGTCGCTGAGGATTCACCTTAAAACGCAACGCCGATCGCGTTCCCCAAACGAACTCTTTTAGCGGACCGAAACATCAACAATAACAGGATTGGAAATTTGAAATCATCTAAATGCATTTTAAATCGCAGAATACACGAAACATGGACACAATCCTCTGATATAAAACCTCAATATCTCATACAGAAAATTTCGTTGAAGTCTGATCCAAATTAGTAACGTAATTACATTCCCAAAAATGCTTAACCTCAATCTTGGCCAAAAACTCCCGCCACAAAGAAAAAGCGACAAATTGGGAGGACACCGGATTGGCGGAATCACATGGGTCAATCGGTCCTCGAGGACCCGTTCTCGATACTGAAACCAAGCGATCCCCCGAGCGGACCCCCGAACCATGCCGTTCCTATAAGAAAAGCATTATTGACCTTGTAGAAACGATTTCAATAGAGCATGACACTCATGCTCTAAAATGTGAGAAGTGCAAATAAAAAAAAAAAAAAAAAAAAAAAAAAAAAAAAAAAAAAAAAAAAAAAAAAAAAAAAAAATGAAACACATTTTTCAAGCCCCTCTTCCACTTTTGAACCCACGGTCCGCCACTGAAGGTTATTTTTGCTAACAAAACTTAATGGGGTGGGAGGGTGGGAAATGGAAAGGAGTCGTCATTGAAAACCTGACTTAGCAACTATGAAAATCAAACTTTGACAATTAATATACATAGGTTAGAGCAGGATAATGGAGCTGTTGCAAACTTTTGCTACAGGCTTATTAATAGTTGATAATAGGGTAATACTCTGTAAAAATACCGATTAGCACACTAAAAAATCACGAAATTCACTCCTAAACTCACAAAATGCTTTTAAACGCGAGACCGTAATGGCGGCCGAGGCCGCGGTTTTCATTGGGGGTTCCCTATCTTCAATCAGCGCCATCTACACGAGGTGTTCTCGCAACACCACACAAGAAGAAGAAGAAGCATACAATTGCCACAAGAAAACCGCGGCCTCAGCCGCCATTACGGTCTCACATTTAAAAGAATTTTGTGAGTTTAGGAGTGGATTTCGTGATTTTTTAGTGTGCTAATCGTTATTTTTACAGGGTATTATCCCATATTCAACTATTAATAAGCCTGTAGCAAAAGTTTGCAACAGCTCCATTTTGAGTATCGGGTTCTGACAAGTAGAGCGGTGCGTGCTACCGAACTGCGTCAAAACGCATCGGTGATCGGTTGGTTTGCCCAGAGTTCCAACTCGTTGGTAATCAACCACTCATCGATGCACTTTAACCCCTTACGTTCCAAGCCCAAGTATACTCGTTTTTCTCCTCTAGTCTATTTCACATTGTTTCATTCCGGATAAATGCGATTATCGATGAAAACACTCACAAGAAAAAGTTTCTTCGGGCGCCTTCAACTCGTCGTATAGGCAATTCCAACTCCCCCAAGTACGAACAGTTAACTAACTTCCCTTTGTAAACGGAAAAGCAGCGTTCTTTTGAACTAACCTGGCCCTTAGAGGGTTAATGCGGTTTGGTATAGCACGCACCGCTACAATTGTCAGAACAGAACCCATTACTCAAAATGGTCCGGCTCTATGTTGTACCTACTATGAGTAAATTTAAATCCACAAAAACAATAAAGACAATAAAACAATAAGACAGACAAATAATGATAAAAAAATCAGAATAAAGCTGTTCGCAGCCAAAATAAAACAAATAAAAGGGGAAAATTAAATCATAGTAACAAAAAAATGATCCACTCTTCAATTATTTTTTTTTTTTAATTTTTTTTTTTTTTTAAATTCTACGTTTCGGCTCCCTCGCACCTTCATCAGGAATAATAATAGGAATAACTCTAAAAACATAGTTAAAACCAAGAAACGTAAACTAAGAAATAAACAAAATTACATAATGGGGCATTATTGCAAGGGTCTGAAATGTTATGTTTTTTACAAAGAAAATGAAAGTAGGTACCTACTTGGTGAGCTGAGAACAATGGTGCCTTCCGTTTTTTATTAAGTGTCCCGGTGTTAAAGATAGGTACACACAAAAAAAGTTGTAAAAAATCATGTGCATAATGAGGTTACTACGCGGAATTCCCATTTAAAACAGTGTCTTTCGGGCCAGAATCTCATCTCTGGAACGATGGAACTTACCTAATTAGAAACCAAAGGCATCTTTGTTCTCAACTCATCAAGTAGTTTCAGTTTCTTTATAAGAATACAACATTTTAGACCCTTGCGTCTGCCCCATTGCTCATAGCGAAAGTGTTTTTGTTTGTTTCTTAGTTTGCGTTTCTTGGTTTTAACCAAGGTTATAGATTAAAGAGGTATGCTCATCTGACTTCGCGCCACAAATTCAGTAGCGCGCAGCTCAAAATCACTGCAGGCAAGATGGCCGACAAAAGCAGAAAACGTATACCCTTTGCAGAAAACATCGGGCTGCCCTCAGCAGGAAAGCAGAAAACAACCAATGAGCTATAACTTTAGATTGGCAGCGGGCTGGTCCACCTTGTGCCACACAGGGTAGAAGGAATCCCGGGAAAAATCGGAATTTGGACGGCAGATTCGAAGGTTTGAGGTTAAATTTTGTAGGTCGTTCGGAATTTGGCGGGAATTTGGACGGCAGATTCCAAGGTTTGAGGTTAATTTTTGCAGGTCGTTTCCGGCGATGCCCGAGTTTGTTTACGAAACGACCGGAAACAACCTACAAAATTTAACCTCAAAATCGATTTTTACGGCAAGATGGCGGCGCCCCATGTGACAACAATGAACCAGCGGAACGTTCCTTGATGTGCCACTCTAAAGTTATAGCTCATTGAAAACAACCCAATGTTATCTGCAAAGAGAATGCGTTGTCTGCTTTTGTCGGCCATCTTGCCTGCAGTGATTTTGAACTGCGCGCTACTGAATTTGCGGCGCGAAGTCGGATGAGCATACTTCTATAATCTATAACCTTGAGTTTAAATTATGTTTTTAGAGTTATTTCTATTATTATTCCTGAAGAAGACGCGTACGTAGGCGTCGAAACGTAGCGTAAAAAAAACACAAATTTTAAAGGTTGGATCATTTTTTTGTTATCATGATTTAATTTTCCTACTTTATTTGTTTTATTTTGGCTGAACGCAGCTCTATTATGATTGTTGTACTTATACCTACAAACATATTTATGTGTATCTGTGTTGACTGTTGATAGATTTTTTATGACTCGAACTTTTGGTCGGAGGTGGAAATGACAAAGGTCTTGGATGAGGAGCGGTCTAGGATACGAGTCAGCCTAGAAAATGTGTCCTTTCCCCAGGATAGCCCATTCAGGTGAACAAAAATCGAATCTTAGAGGGAATGGAAAGAAAGAGCCTACCATATTTAACTATTCAGAACAGAAGCATGGGCGCCGGCAGCATAGTAGTAGAGTCCCTTGATGGAAATATTGTATAGGGAGTACCGACACGAGCTCAACGAGTTGTGATTGGTCGTTGGTTTTAGGCTCTCACGGAGTCGAGCAGGAGTCGACGACATCGAAGGCTCCACACAAAAGGAGTCGATTCGTAGAGGAACGTATGGGAACGGACCGGAATGCTGGCAAATCCGCCAGTCCACCACTGGTCCACTGTCGAACTTAACCTTCGAATGCGTTCACGCGGTCGACAAAATCGACTCCTGTCAAAATACATAAAGCGTCGTGTCCGTACTCCCTATACAATATTTCCATCAAGGGACTCTACATAGTAGCGGCTCGTGAAATGCGATATTACTCCTTCTGAAACTCTAAAGAAGTATCGATCGGCAGGGGGTGCAATTGAGCCCCCGAGAAATCGATACCTACTTTTCTTTAGTTTTAAATGGAGTGGACATCGATAAATCGAATTTCACGAGTTGCCCTTGGCCGGCAGACATTTTTTCTGGGGGAGGAGGGGGCCCCAAAACCAAATACTGCGGAGCACCCTCGATTATCGTCAAACAAAAAAAAATGTGCTTGCTTTCAGCTCGTTTTAGAGAAATTTGGCATGAATATCGGTGGTAAACAGATTGCAGGACTCGACCCTTTTGACTCCCCTCTGCCCGCTGCCAAAGCCCATGAAGAAAAGTTTGTAGGTAAACCCAACATGGCATGCATAGTTGCATAATTGAGCGATTCATACAGTTATACCAGTTATACACGACTCATTATTTTATTTTATCTATTCACTTTTTTTTTTTTTTTTTTTTTTTTTTTTTTTTTTTTTTTAAACCAGTCAATTTTTATTCGAATTCATTTGCTCTATCGAATAACCGATAAGTGCGAACCTAACTGACACAAACTCTTGACTCTAGTGTCTGATATACATATGTGCTTATTCTGGTTCCTCGAAATGTGTTTCCTTCTTCGTGACTTTTGGGGCATACTGTAGGTGGAAATGAAGCTTTGAATCAAGTTTCGCTTAGCGACTAGTATGCTTCTTTCCTTTTTTATTTATCCTCTTTGAAGATGAGCTTATCAGATCTCATTTCAAGCGTCTAGCTCCTGATTGAAAAATGAGGAGCTACGGCTGTTTTGCCACCACAGCTCGAGAACCATTTTAAGTACCTATCGTGAATGTATACTCTGTTCACTATACGACGGGCCCTCGACCAGCGGTCAGTTTTGCACACGGTGGCGACACCGCAATGTATTCATCCCGAGTTAGCACAATAGTGAGCCGAGAAAATCAGGGGTGCATCGGGTCTTTACAACCTCGGCTTCGTCAACTAGCTGTCTTCGGTGTATTGTTCCATGCAAAGTCTCGACAACTCAAGGCAAAGGTTGATACATTCAAGTCCTGAGGAAATTCAAAGTTTCATCTCAACTTTATTCAGAGTCCGTTGATAGGAAGTCTCATAACGGATCCAAATTCAGCTAGCGAAAACCATCACATTGATACCAAATAAGTGCACGAAATTATTATGATTCACGAAAACGGTTTTTTCATAAATTTTGAAATTTAAATCATATTTCTTGAACACTCAGTCCGAATTTCGTGTTGTTAGACACCAATAAACTTGAAATTTCATGCTGAGATTGAATAATGAGGAAAAATTAAGCCCAAGTTTGAATTACAAAAAGTTGCGATGCGACGCTAATTCTTCCGACTGAACCCTGAGAGACAATAAAATAGCATGAACAAAGGGGGTTGAGGAAAGGTTCATCAGTGAGCGCTATGAATGCGCCGAGCCTGCCGTGTTGTCATTTACACGTTTTCAAATAAATACTGTCCGGTGGTCGAGGGCCCGTCGTGTCGTATAGTGAACAGAGTATAGGTAGAGTTTATCTTGACAGTAAAAACAGTAGCTCTGTATAATTATTATTTTTATTATTATTATACATATATATTTTTTTAATTTTGTTTTCTTTGTGCCCGCCGCCGCCGCCTCTATCTCTCTCTCTCTCTCTCTCTCTCTCTCTCTCTCTCTCTCTCTCTCTCTCTCTCTCTCTCTCTCTCTCTCTCTCTCTCTCTCTCTCTCTCTCTCTCTCTCTCTCTCTCTCTCTCTCCCTCTCTTGTTGTCGTTTTGTTGTTGTTTTTCACGCTTCCTAATATTTTAACCTCTGTGGGTGAGGGGTGACGGCACAACGTAAATCGCGAATAATGGGATTTTGTTTGTCATTGTCAGGTCATTGGAAGAATTCCTTCCAGAAAGAGGCGGGAAACAGCTAATTTTTCTAATTATTGGCTACTGGCGGAGCGGGTCCACTTTCCTCGGTGACACTCTCAGCAGCCATCCTTCGACATTATATTTTTATGAGCCCTTTAAAAAGTGGGGAGCTCAACAAATCAGAGCTCCGCCGGAATCAGAGGAAGCTGTTCGAGTACTCAGGAAGTTGATCGAAAATGACTTCTGCAACTTGGGTGAGTAAACTTGCAAATCTGGAAGCGTGGAACTGACAATGAGAGAGGTGCATGGCGCGTCTTTTCCGCATCTCTAACTTTCGAATGGTTGCATTGAAAAGTAAAATTTTATACCTCATGAATAGTGATCGCGCACGCGTTGAAAATTGGAAAATAGGTTTGGATATACACTATACAGACTTGTTAACAGTCCCCAGAATAGTCAAACGAGTTCAGGAACATTAGATCAAAGATCACCAAATAGCGGAAGAAAATCGGGAACAAGCTGAAAGAGGTTGTTTCATCACCCATAAGGAATGGGCTGAGAATGGATTGCCTTCATTTTTTCAGAGCTGATAGAGCTATTCACGGGGCGTCTAACCGTTGCCTATTTTTTATTTTTGCCCCCTTAGAACCGGGGGGGGGCGGGGGGTCAAAGGTAAAACGGGTTTTCGGCCATAACTTTTAAACGAATAAAGATATCAAAACGAATTTTTTTTTAACGAAAGATCTTTTAAAGACCTATCTTTTATTGAGAATGAAATTTAAAAAATATTGATTTTTAGTTGAGTTATTGCATTTTCAAAATTTTGAAAATTCCAAAATATTAGTTTTTTGAATTTTTTTCACGTGGAGATCGCACGGAGGAAAACAAAAAACTATCTCTAAGAAAGCCCTTTTTTCGGTTAAAATGAGCTAAAGTCCGTTTTCGGGAAATGATTTGTCTTTGAGTTATAAATTTTTAAAGTGTTATAAAAATCGCTATTTTCGCGTTATCAGTGGTAGCGACGAGGACGAAAAAAATCATTTCTCCGCATGGAGTCGACGAAATTCAATGAAAATCGGTATCCGGGGGTTTTTTAGGTCGCAAATTTCAATTCTGCCGTCAGATTTGAAGAATTGTGAAATCCAATATGGCGGCCGACCTCTATATACTCGGAAAAGAAAGGGCTTTCTTAGAGATAGTTTTTTGTTTTCCTCCGTGCGATCTCCATGTGAAAAAAATTAAAAAAACTAATATTTTGGAATATTTAAAATTTTGAAAATGCAATAACCCAACTAAAAATTAATATTTTTTAAATTTCATTCTCAATAAAAGATAGGTCTTTAAAAGATCTTTCGTTTAAAAAAAAGTTCGTTTTGATATCTTTATTCGTTAAAAAGTTATGGCCGAAAACCCGTTTTACCTTTGACCCCCCGCCCCCCCCCGGTTCTGAGAGGGCGAAAATAAAAAATAAGCCACTGTTAGACGCCCCGTGAATAGCTCTATCAGCTGTGAAAAAATGAAGGCAATCCATTCAACCTCTTTGACAACCTCTTTGACACAATCGTTCCTTACAGCTATGTACACAGTCCAGCCATAAGTTCTGGTATGCGCTATATTGCCGATAGCAGCCATACGACTGAAAATAAGTATACAACTCTAAATATGTTCTAATGTAAACCTAGAAAAAACTTGCTACGAAAACATGCTACTTTCATGTGACCTGCAAGGAATAGTAAAATTATGCATTTTTCTTCCTATTATTATCATCTGATGTCATTTATTCATAGCACCGAACACGTTTAAATTATTACAAGTATTTGGTACACCTACAATAGCTTAAACTTGTACCATTTGGCAGCTAATTATTTTTTTTCTTTGGTGGGGGAAGGAGATTCTCCCTAGACCTTACGTTGGGGCTCAAAAATTTTACCCCCTCTAGAGATTCTTCTGCGGGCGCCCATATGGTCACGGTTCTGTAAAAGTGTAAAATGAGTGAGAGCAAATGCAATTAGAATTTACATGAGTGATTCAGATCTAGAGATAGAATGGGTCTGTTGCAAACTTTTGCTACAACAATTAAGAGTGTTTAATATAATGTAAAATCGCCTGAAAAGTCCATTGGTGACATCAGAAAGTCATAAAATGCACTAATAAACGCACAAGAGGCGTTTAATGAAATGGAGCCAACCTCACACACAATATCGATCACAACCAATCACAACATAAACAAACACTCAACCTCTACCTCCAGTGAGGTTGTCAAAGTTGGCCATCCTTGGATGTTCACGGTGCATGCATACAGATTGCTCGATATTTCTCCACCATATTGGATTTCATTAAACGCCTCTTGTGATTTTATTATTGCATTTTATGATTTTCTGCTGCCACCAATAGACTTTTCAGGTGATTTTACATTAGATTAAACACTCTTAATTGTTGTAGCAAAAGTTTGCAACAGACCCATTAAGTCCATGAGTGAACTTGTATTGAGCATTATTGATTGTAAGTTGTTTGATTTCAGATAGTATTTTGAGGTTTGAAAGAAGTCGAAATCCATACGTTAGAGGAAAAAATGCGCACATGAGCCGAATATGTAAAAAGTATGGGGGAAGATGCTATGAGCCAGAATTTCTTTCACGATTCATGAAACTATTCCCGTTTAAAGTTTTCAAAATAACTAGACTTCGCCTCAGCCAGGTAGAATATTTCCTGAAAAATCCTCGGTGAGTAAATTATGAGTAACGTGGATGCGAAAAAAAATAAAGAAAATGATGCACGAGGAGGTTACCTTCGGCTAGATTTTTTTTTTCTTTTTAAAATCTGTGCACAGTGGAACACAACAGTGGAGCATTTAATTTTTTTTTTTGTTATCATGGTTGACCGGTTTGAGTGTTCTATCATAGCGGAACAGAACACTCTAACCACTCCGACTAGTCGGTCCTCCAATTGCGGTTGCTTGTTTTCCTTTAAAATATAACCTCAAACCCACCACTTCCACACAAATCCTGCGTTTCTTGGCCTGTTTACTTGTTTACGGCACAAGTTCTATTTCGGAAAAAGAGAGTGCAGTAAATAGTGCAGTTCAAAAGGGTGAACAAAAACAGAGGCCGAGACTTTGGATGAAGCCCTGTTCCTTAGCTCGGAATGTCAGACGAATCACACTCAACCGAGAGTAACTCATTGTCAGAGTACCTAATTCTGTTGTGTTCCATAGGGTTCCATGCAAAAAAAAAATTAGCCTCATGTTCTGAGAACTAATCTGTTGATTATTGGATGCAGTTGCTGATAACCAAGGAAGGCAGTTTTAAGAGCCATCCGTTTTCATAGAAATCCAAAGAATGTTATAGTATGACATGACCAATTGAGAGAGTTTGGTCCAATTAAGTAACAAAAAGGGTTACTACCAGGTCACAAAAAGTAACAATTATTGTTTCACTTACTATGGTGACACAAAGCAATTTTTACTTCGGCTGTGGTCGTGTCCTAATGTGAGCAAAACTAGACAAGTATATTATAAGTTGAATACGTTTGATTTTTGATTCCTTTCAACATGAAACAAAAAAAAAATTTAGAGTCCTGATACATAAAAATTTATTGCAGAAAGATGGTAGAATCAATTTTTGAATGTTACAGTTACAATGTGCGAGTCATTTTGTTGGTTCGAGACCCCAGAGGATTAATGTCATCACGCAGACGACTTTTTTGGTGCAGCAAAGGACCCGATTGCTACGAACCGAGAAACTTTTGCTCTGATTTGGTTTCTGACCATGCAACAGCTCTTCGATTTTCAGAGATGCTTCCATATCCAGAGCGTTTCAAGTAAGAGGACATCTATAAAATATAATAGTCTAGCTAGAAAGGAAGTAAAGCACCCTCCAAGAATAAGATGCATAGATTAGAGAAGGATTTTTTTCTTTTCATCATATCTACCAATAGCCCAAAAAGAAGTGCAATGCGCATAAAAAAACAGCACAGATACAAGGATACTAAGGATACTATTTCTCTTTCCATCATGCCTATCAATGAGCTCAAAGGAGAAGTGCAATGTACATGAAAAAGATGCAAAGATATGAATAGGCTATTTTTCTTTACATCATAGGGGAGGCTGGGGCAATACGGACCACGTAACGTTTGGAAAGCTGCATCTCTGGAACTAATGATCAAGTTTTAATTTTCTTTTTGCCAATCGATAGTGCATTAAGCCAAGTATATGTATAACACAATTTTTCAAAAATTTTCCAATAATTTTTTAGCACTTCAAAATAATTTTCTCCAAAATTTGTCAAAAGTCCGTTTTGCCCCACCAGGTGGGGCAATATGAACCACTGGAATAAAATTTTTAGATAAATAAATTTTTAACCCCAAATTTGTGCTGGAATGAATTTTTTATTATTTCAGTTAAAAAAATTGTAAAAAAAAAATTAATTGTGAAACAATAGTGGTTTTGTGATAACGAAGTTTTAAAGCGACTTAAGCGACTTAATAGTTACCTACTCATTTTACAAAGATAACAAATTCCTCAAGCACCTTCAGAACCAGCTCCTCAAGTCTCAATTCACGCTTTCTAAACTGTGCAAATGGGGCTGTTGCACACTTTTGCTATAAGCAATTTAATAGTCGATTATGGTGTAAAAACCTCAAAAAATAACGATGGCAGCACAAAAAACTTCCGAAATCCACTCCTAAACTCAATAAACGCTTTTACTTCCGCGGGCGTAATGGTGGCTGAGGGGAGTTATAATGGGAGATTCCCATCTAACAATACTGTAACTCCACCAAGAAGTTACCAATAAGAGACGACTTTCATTTGACACCGGTGTCACTAGGTGTTGTAGTACCATTCATCGGATGTGGATCATCACTCTGATGACTAATAATTACTCTGTGAATCATCCTTGTCAGCATAGAAAGAGTGACGAAATGGGGCAGTTGTAAGGGTCTCAAATTTTGTGTTTTTTATGAAGAAAATGGTCCTTGGTGAGCTGAGAACAATGGTGTCTTTGGTTTTTTCCTAAATGTCCCAGTTTTGGAGATACACGAGTGTAAAGTTATAAAGAAAAGTGTGCGTAGTGACGTAACTACGTGGAATTCCCATTTAAAACAGTGTATTCTCCGGAACAATGGAACTTAATTGGAAACCAAAGGCATCTTTGTTCTCAGCTCATCAAGAACTTTCGTTTTCTTTATATAAAAAAAAAAAAAAAAAACACAACATTTCAGGCCCTTGCACCTGCCCCATTAAGATAGGAATCTCCTATAGGAGATTAATATATTGTTACTGCCCTCGGCCACCATTACGCCCTCGTAAATAAAGGCGTTTGTTGAGTTTAAGAGTGGATCTCGGAAGTTTTTAGTGCTGCCATTGTTATTTTTCGAGGTTTTTACACCAGAATCGACTGTTGAATCACTTATAGCAAAAGTGTGCAACAGCCCCATTTAAATCATTGTGCCCAGAAGCTTCGATTATTTCTGTTTTCCTGTCCAATTTTCAGGGTTGTTCGATACGAAGATCTAGCGCTGTCACCGGAAGAAACAATTAAAGATCTATTCAATTTTGCAGGTTTACATCTTCACAAACAGGTGTCAGACTTTATTTTGACGCACACCCGTTTCTCAACCGGCAGTGTATATACGACATTCCGGAATGCAACGGCAAATGCATTCAGATGGCGAGAGAATACACCAGTAGAACTGATATTAGACACTCAAATGAAATGCAAAACAGCTTTGGAGCTATGGGGATATAAACAAGTCAAAGACTTCACTACTATCAAAACATTTTTTCCTATTGATCTCAACTTTACAATGACAAAATGATCTTTTGATAAAGACTGAAATTCAATAAAAGTAATTCAATTCAGCAAAGGGAAGCGACATGACCCAGCTTTAAACAAATTGATAGCACCCTAGCAGCAGGCATTTAATTGGGAGTTACCGACGCAAAATCAAACTAACCAAAAGAAACCTAACACAGATCACCCAACTCAACCGACTTCAGAAAATGTCTGAAATTCTCAACAGATTTCATTTCAGCCTCCCTCTTTCCCTATACACAAGTTGGTTTCAATCAACGATCAATACAAATCTGATTTTCCTAGCAGACAATATGGGCGCTGAATCTTACCCGGAAAAGTCTGATGTCATATTCGCTCTACGTTTTCAGACTGCAAGGCTAACCCTCTGCGTAAAAAATGAAAGAAGCCGCGCCACTTAGCAACCCAGAGTCTAAACTCATCTCCTTGAGAATTTTAGCTGAGAACCTTTCCAGACTAGAAAAACTGATCATCCTTTAAAGCCCCAATACTTGTCTTTCCTATGCAGTGACGAAGCCAGGAATTTTCGGGGGGGGGGGGGGGGCCCGGGGTCCGAAAATTGTCAAGGGGAGGGGGAGTCCTAAGATACTAATATGGTAAAATTTGTCTGAAAACGCAAAAAATTACCTTTCATAGGGCAACTTTTGGTGTGTGAGCCCCCCCCCCCCGGCTTCGCCACTGTTCCTATAAGTCAAGAAAAGCACAGTTTCCTGAATATTTCCATGCTCTGAAATCACAAATATTCACCAAACTTAAAATTTACACCAGTGATTGCCCTACCTGATGCCTGCATAAAAACACACAAGCTTTGTTACACCTCTAATATTAATTCTCAGGGTGCCTTTTTTAACGGTGTCCCTTAAAATGAAATTTTAAAAAGTCACAATGTCTGCTCAAAAAGTGGTGCTCCCAGGTAATAAAACGCCAAAAAAATTTCAGGCCAATCAGACTACTCTAAGTGCTGCTTCAACACCATGTTGCCAAACGGATGTTATAGATTTTTACATTTTTTTAGAGAATGAGAAGTCATGCTATGAGCTAAAAATTTGAGGACAGTAGCTCTTAGCAGTGCAGTTTTAACTTACAATAACAAATTGAGGAGTGGGGCACTCCTTTACCAACATCGCTGCGTGTGACGTCTAGACTATCAGTATGTTTTAGAGCATGTTGTTTGCTCGAACAACACTATTTTGAAACAATTTTTTACTTTCTCACACTTAATGAAGTTAGAAGTTGAGAAAGTATTGCAATGGCGTAGCTGTCTGTCTGTCTGTCTGTCTGTATCCCAGCATAACTTTTGAACCAGTGCTACAAATGCATCCGAATTTCGCTGAAAAGTTACATTCCCCAGGGGGGGGGGGGCTTTTTTCGGTTTCTAGAAAAAATTAAAAGCAAGTTACGGGGAATAAAACGTTTCCATTGAAATTAATGGGGAAATGAGTAAAATGGGTAAACTTGGGGAAAAATTGGAATATTTCAAATGTAGCTGCTTGAATTTTGATTAAAATTCGAAACAAAATCCTGCTACCAGCCTACTGTAAAATTAATCCCTCAAGGGGGGGAGGGGTCTAACAGTCTCCTCTAGAATATGATAGGGGAGTCTGGGGGTCTCCCCCTGAATATTATTGGGGGTATAGGGGTTTTTCCCAGAATATTGTAGGGTTGTCTATGGATCTCCCCCACAGTAATAAAGGAGGGTCAGGAGGTTTCCTCCAGAAAATATAAGCTGGTCCCGGTCCCCCCAGATTAAGTTAGACGTGAGAAAGTATTCGTGGGGTATTCCCTACAGTTTATTTCATTTTTTTGAGGTTGAGCACTATCTACCAAAGTATTCTTTGGTAGTCATTGCTTAGTTTATAAATTGGAACGCAGTCCGAGGAACGTGGAGAATGGATTAAAAGAAGGAATAGAGAGAGGGATGTCCACCAGTGTCGACAATCTCATGCCAATATGGCAAGAGTTGTAGTTCATAGTTTTAATGAAGAAAATCATAATTAAGACAATTTAATTTAAGAAGTTCTAAATGAAAAAGTACTCACGAACATAAGAATGGGCAATGTAATGTTATGATTATGTAGTTGTATAGTAGTTATATTTTGGGATGAGGTAATTAAAGTCTTAAGCTGATGGACTTCAGCAAAATGCTGCTTTAATTTTTTGCGCCATTCGTAAGGAATGTAGGATAAAATAGTTAAAAGTAAAATAATGATAAAAGAATACTGAAAGAAGTCATGGGCTGTAATGGAATCAATTCCTGAGATTGAAAAAATTTCTTTGAACATTTCCGCAAAATTATGGAGGAGATTTGAAAGAGAAATTGTAACAAAGAAAAGTTAGATAAAACTGTAAAAATTTAAGGAAGAAGGTAGTCAGCAGAGAGGTCGAGAACATGTAAGCATGAAAATCTCCTATGAATGACACTATTATCTAGAAGGAAAATAGCAAGAAAATTAGGGTGATTTTAAAACAATATTTTACCAGAGGGGAGAGGCAATTCTGCAAATGGATGTAGTACAGTTCAATATTACAGTAAACCTCAGGTTATCCGAACTAATGTGGCGGTCAGCCAGTTCGGATAAACCGGAGTCCGTTACAGAAAGTTACTACTTTTCGTGAAAAGACTGAGAAGTCAATTAATATACTGCAAACTACTTTAATTTTATACTTAAAACTTTGTGCTTGATATTCACAATTAACGACCGAGTTGCAAAGAGTTTGATTGACATTTACCTATTTAAAATAATCCGTAACTTTCTTCTGCGCACAGCCTGCCGCCAGTTTTTGAGTGTGAAAGTGAGGGATATGTATCGACAAAAGAGTTCCGATAATCCGAGGTTTACTGTAGGTGCTTGATTAATGATTTTTAATACGTACCTACTTGAATTCTGGGGTGGAAAATAAGATTATTAGATTACTTAAAAATTACTTTGTATATTGAAGTCTATGCCTTTTACTCTCTCAAGTTAGTATTTTTCATGAAAACTTATTATTTATCACATGGTATTATAGATTGGGAGGGGAAATGGAGCTAATTGAAAGAAATACTTGGAATGAAAACTGGGAAATTGTGGGAAAAATGGATTTTATGTAAATTCAAGTATCAGTTGCGACCGCGACGTGAGGATTTTTTATCCTTGAAAGGCAAAATATAGCCAAAAATAAAGACAAGGAATGAAAACAGAGCAAAAATGATAAACGCTAGAGATTCAGAGTGGAAAAAGTCCTGAATCTTAGTAGGCAGTTTACCTTCAAACAGTTCAAAACAGAAAAATTACAGTCTACGAAATATAACGAAGAAACATAACAGGAGACAATAAAGTTCAAAAGTCAACAAAAAAGGCACATAGTGAAAATTACTTTCGTAATACAATTTTTTTATAAATAGGCAATAAAAGAAGGTTCTCACTTTTCCCATTTTTGTGAGGAAATTTTTCAAAAAACCTGTGAGGAAAAAATTTCGTATTGCGTGAAACTTCTTGTATTTTGGAACAGTTTCCATTCCTGTGTCACACATATCTTTTTTTTTTTTTTTTTTTTTTTTTTTTTTAAATAAGATCGGCCAATAGAATTGGTCATCATCTAGAATTAGCCAAGCAACCAGTATATTTATAGTGGAAAAGCACTGGACAGGATAGTATACGGGTGTTATTAATCTTCTTTCCTTGAATTCAGAGGTGAATTTTGGTGACTTAAGTAGTAAGCGTACATTAATATTTTCACATAATTTGACATTAGAATCGTTGCTTAAAATTTCTACAAAAAAAGTTTGCAAGAGACCGATTACAGAAATAAAACTTAACACTTAAAATGCTGGATTTGTAGTCCTGTCTTTTAGTAAACCAATAATGCATCAACTACAAAGTTTCCTAATTTGAAAAATAAAAAAGTGCAAATGATTTGTAACAGCAAAACATATTGGAAGCATTTAATTTTCTTTTTCCTCCAAGTTCATAATCTACCAATGTTTTGGTTTCCGATAAACAGAATCAAGGATAAATGGCTGAATAATTTATCGGCAGTTCCAGTGAACACCAAAAATGTAGGCTTGATATTATAATTACACGAAAACACACACTGTGTAATTGCCTGAGATTCCTTAACACTTTTGGGAATGGGGATAGGTTGTGATAGAAGTGGGTTGGAGGAGGGGGAGGGAGATAGGTGGAGGGGGGTCGGTAGAGGGGGGTCGGTAGAGGGGGGTCGGTAGAGGGGGGTCGGTAGAGGAAGGTCGGTAGAGGGGGAAGTGGAGAGGGGTGGAGAAGTAGATGCTGGTATGAATGGCGTTGGGGAATAAGGAAGAGATATTTTGTTTTATCATTAGACTCATGAACTAAGTAATAAACAGGTCAGTCCGTCCCAACCGGAAACGGAGTTGAGCGTGCCTCCACGGCTCCACGTATAATTCAACCATGCGTATAGGCTTTGCGCTTTGCCCAAGACGATGATTTCTTACCATTGTGGCTTATGGAGAAACGCCGTGCAACTGTCATTTAAAAGGAAGATTTCAACTATAGCTGATTAGAAAGTCCCACAAGTCACATGAAATTCTTCCTTAAACCTCTGTGAATAAGTTCGAGCTACTTTTTGGACATTTTTATCACCCACAATAAAGAAATTCGGTTTAAACGAAAGCTAGTCAGCATTTCTCCAATAGCCCCCATGTTAAGAAAATTACTATTTGGGCAAAAGCACGTATTACGTCTGAAGTGCGGTAACTTAATGGTATGTGGCATGAAAATCTTCCTGAAACCCTAGTGAACAAGTATCAGTCACTTATTTGACGTTTTGATCAACCATAAGAGAGAAATTCGTATTTAACGAGAGCTAGTCGGCATTTCTCCATAAGCTTGTTAAAAAAAATCGCCTCTTGGGCAAAGCCGCCTTAGTGTGAACATAGTGGTTGCCATTTCTGGTGAATCACTACTGGACTGACCTGTTTACTTAGATCATGATTAGACTACCTAACGAAGCTATAGTCCGTTTCATTTGAATAGAAGCTTGAGCTCGACTCTTTCCCCTACGAGTTTTACCCTCACTCTCGTACCTGCGATGACTCGAGACCTGCCCCACCGGCCGGGGATTCCGTCCATCACAATGGACAGTCAGCTATCCAAAGGACAGTCCATTGTGACGGACGGAATCCCCGACCGATGGGGCAGGTCTCGAGTCATCACAGGTACGAGAGTGAGGGTAAAACTCCTAGGGGAAAGAGTCGAGCTCAAGCTTCTATTTAAATGAAACGGACTATAGTCTGTGGTCGCGAGTTGGGTCCGGGAGTAGGGATTAAATCTAACTTTTTACTTATTCAAATTAGTTGAGTTTGGGTTGCTACTTGGTAATTTCTATAGTTTTTGTATTTTATAGAAAGATGTCTGAATATTATGCTGAGGGCAACTAATCCAAGGAGAGAGTAGGTACTAGAGTTTATCGCGATTTAACAAGTTTGCTAAAAGACTATTTGAAATTTTGATTTCATTTTGGGATGATGGGTTTGAGTCTGATAACAATCTGATAAAACAAAAATAAGACAATTTTTGAGAAAGTGATGTAATACCTACAGTAAATAAGTGTCTTATAAGCCGAAGTAAAAAAGATAAACTCGAGTAGATAAATATAGAAGTTTTTTTACGTCCACACTTAAAGTCGGCAATAAATCAGACAAATTATTCAGATCTCCTAAAAAATTAGGGATTTTGCATGCAGAATATTGTCAAACGAAGTAAAAAGGCAAATGAGGTGTGTTGCCGTCAAAGAAATTTAACCTTGATTGCTCAATGAGCGCAGGCACTTGCTAACTACTTTTTCCTAAAGGTAGGTAGGTACCTAAATGCTATAAAAATGTTATTCTTCATGACAGATTACGTACAACTACTTCAAGAGGAGAACTTGAATAATAAATAAATAATTAACTGAGAATAACATAGAAAACTAATTAAACCATACAAAACTTAAAAACTTAGAGGGTTGGAATGTTTTGGTTATAAGCCTTCCCCATCGATAATGTCTCAGTGATTTCATGAATTTTTCAGAAATGATTCAGAAATAATATTAAAAATGTTATTCTTCACAACAGATTATGTTAATGAGGAGAACTTAATAAATAAATAAATAATTAACTGATTGTGAGAAAGATATAGAAAACTTATTAAACCGAACTTTATGAAAACTTAAAAACTTAGAAAATTGGAATGTTTCAAACTTGGAATGTTTTGGATCACTTGGAGTATCTCTGGTGGCAAAAAAAACAGAAATAAACCCTGAGATTCATCAAAGCAGATTGGCGATTACTACTAACAATATCTATGTAATTTGATTTAATCAATGAACATTTCAAATGCGTACGTGAATAATAAACGAAACAGTAATTAGTGATCAATACCTACAAATATGCGTCAGATGGACTACAATATAACAAGTATATAAATGAAAACTTTTAGATTTTTTTCAGAATACTTGCACCCTAAACTTTTAAACTGTCAAAAGTTTCGCCATTTACCAAAACTGGTAGGTACTAAGGCTCTCAAAGGTTTCTTCCATACCACAGCGAGAGGGGAAATATTTTGAGCCTCTCCGCTGCAAGAAAGACGGCAGAGGTGATACTCGAATCAGCCCTTGGCTCGTATCGAGATAACAACATCCGTGGCACTCCGACTCAATGTCTCTGCCCTCCTCCCAATCATTCGGCAGTGAGATGATATCTCTCACTGCCCAAGCAGTAGAGTGGAGGTAAGATAATTTCTCCTCTCGTCGTGATGTGGAAGATTCTTGTCTCTGGAAGATTCTTTTGGGAGCCTCAGCACTTTTGAAGAGGGCATTTTCTTTTGACAGCACATTAAACCCAAGGACTTTGAATTTGTTCATTTTAAAACACCTACTAAGAGAAATATCTTGATAATATGAACATGTTTATCCATGAAATTTATAAAGATAAAAATTATGAATTAAAGAACAAATAGTGGTGGAGGTCAATAATAACTCATACCAGATTGTAATTTTTCATGTGATGTGTACAGTTGTAAATGGTATTTTGGAGCTACTCTAAAGAAGCTGATATGTATATGTAAATGTAAATAATTTATAAAAAATAAACACCTGAATAAAATTAACAACTGACTCAAAAAATAACATGGCAATGGATAATTATTCTTGAAGCTCTCGGTAACTTTATTTCAAACGTGCAATCTTAGAAAATTCAAACTTTTTTACTACAACTTGTTAAAATTAGATACCTACCTCATTATGTCTTAGAGGTACCGAAAATAAAGTTTTCACTCATGCAAATGAGCGATAAAGAAATAATCAAAAGGAAATAATGTAAATAAAAGTAGGTAGTAATCAATGCCTACAAAAACTTAACACTTACAAATAGTTCTATGGCACACAGTCTTTTTTCCCAGAGGGAGTATCCACAGGAAATGTCTACTTTCTTGGGAAACATTTGTTTCTTATAATATTTGATATGATTAAAAAGCTGACAAAAAAAAAAGATTAAGAAAAAGAAATAAAAAATGATGTACAGGGTGTGCCAGACCACCAGGATCAGGCATTTTTCTCGAAAAATAAATAAATAGCATTGCAAAGTCATAAACAGTGGTGTGCGTTACCAGCAGGAAAGGCAGGCACTGCCTACCCTAAGATTTTCTGAGTTTTTCAAAATTACCATTTAACAATTCCCTGATAAACAATTACTATACTAGTTTTCAATAATACTTCTGTCATTCGACTAAACTCTCCGCTTCGGAAGTAGAGAACATTGAGATTTTTCGAAGAAGAGCCTCTAAATACTCTTCTCACTATGGAGTGCCTGCCTTATTTTCACCCCCCCCCCCCCGCACGCCAGTGGTCATGACATTTTTCGAAGCACTAAGATTTGAGTAGTTTGAATCAAGATCTATTGATACCAGGTCAGTCCAGTAGCAAGTAGGCGGGGCTAACGCGTTCCGTTTCACTTCATCTCCCCGGTCTACTGGAAATCTAGTCCCCGGTCTGCTGGGAATCTAGACCCTGGTCCCTGGTCTGCTGCATCATCACCCCCACCCCCGTTGTGCGGTTCACTCGGCTGAATCAACAGCTGTTATGCGGAATACGACAGTGAATGAACCGCGTTTTGGGGAAACGTTGGTATGGACCACTTACTGGACTGACCAGGGACCAAATAATGTTCGGTCCCGAGCGTAAGCTCTCTGATTGGTCGAAACCGAACGCAAGATGCACGCAATTCAATGCTCGGGACCTAACATTATTTGGTCCCTGGTATTAATAGATCTTGGTTTGAATGTTTACTTAGGTGATGAGGTTTGGATGCAAAATGTTGATGGCATTTCCAACCAAATGCAAAGAGCCCGTGACAAGGATGTGATATCTAATGGAAGGTACGCCAGAAGACTGTAAATGCTGATCAAGTAAAGAAACACAGTCGAACATGGAAGGCATAACTTTGACAATATTTTGCTTCCTACCTATAATTTCAGCCATTTCAGGTACTTCTTCAACGATTTGAAACCATATTTTTAGGTGATCCTTGCAAACGCGAATCATCTGCTCGGGCGTCACCTTCATATTCTTTAATGACGCTGAAATCAACACGAAAATTTCACTCAAGACCAGATAGTGAAGGGACTGTTTTTTTGATAAGAAAGACAGAACTGAAAATGCGTTGGATACAGGATTTCTAATTTCAACAAATTTATCAGGACAATCTTGATGGGAGGCTAAATTTTTTAGAAACCGGATAGATTTTCTTTGGGGCAAAAAGTTATTTGGCATCAGGCCATCTAAAGTTGGAGCACATTAACCAAAAAGTTTCCCTTATTTGCCTTGTGCTCCATAAAAAGTAGGCCTCTTTAACGGCATAACTGCCCGCGAACAGCACCATACATCAGTGTTATTTTTAAATAAATTTCAATGTATTTCAATGAATTTTCTTGTTAATTACATTAAAATTATGCTAATCCATAGTATTTGGGACGCTGATGTCAAAAATGATATTATTTTCTACTTAACTCGTCCTGATTTTACGCATATTCTACTTTAAACATTTTTCACGGTAAAGTTTAAATTTTGGAAAATCTAGAATATTTCGATCAAAACTAAGGCCAAATTCGAACTCGGCAGGCCAATTTCAATTGGACGCATCCAATTCACGCGATTACAGGTCTAATTATAAGAAAAAAACCCATGTTTGTGTCCAGGGACCCTTATTTTGTATTCATTGGGGGCTGACATCTATGTCGTTAAAGCGTATAAATCCTCCAAAGTGATACATTGTAACTAACGAAGAGGCTGGGTGCTTGTATGACATACTGATTAGGTTAAAAAATAGAGACAAATAGAGAACAGAATCGAAAGTATAAATTAAAACAGTAGAAAAGTGGTTATTTCAACAAGTATTTCATGCAGTTTTAGCAAACAATTGTGGCAAAGTGGTTCTCAGCCCCCCCGTTATCGGGTGGGTCTTGCAGGTCTTGCACGTCTTGCGTGGTCTGTTATAGAGTATGCTATAAGACCCGAGTATTCTCGACGACGCCATTTTCGGTTAGCGAAATCGACCGCGCGGTTTGAATTCATGTGCATCGGGATGCGGAGTTCTAATAACCGTGCAGTCGATTTCGCTAACCGAAAATGGCGTCGTCGAGAATACTCGGGTCTTACAGTATACTCTAGTCTGTTACTTCCTATCCTTGTCTCAGCCTCGGAGACTTAAGGTGATTCCAGGCGAAACTTTTCCGGATTTCAATCCGATGGATAGCGCCACTAGTCGCTTTTTGGAAAAGTCGTGTTTTTGGCGTTTTAAACTGAAATCATAGATAATACGCAAAATCCAATAACGTCAGCACCTGCAAAATTTTTTAATGGATTTTTTGAGCATTAAATGAGCAAAATTGGTTCAAAATTAAAGCCGTAAATCATGAAATTCGTTTCGCCATAAGCTTAGTGAGTGAGAGTGAGCGCGAGTGATGATACGTCCATCTGCCTCACTCGCACTCATCTCGGCTTACGGGAAGTTTCGTTTTTCATAATTTCCGGCTTTATTTTTGAGTGTTTCAGCCTGAAACTTTCAGGGTATCTTCCTGAAGTATGCTCGCAGGTGCTGAAGTTCCTCAAATTTGTGTTTTTAGCGTGAATTCGTCAAATTAAGAAAAAAACTGTTGACTTATTTTTGAGCAGCGCGACGTGGTGTCCACAGTTGGAACTAATCGACTCTGAAATCACTTTAAGGTGATTCCATGGCAAACTCCCAAAAATTTTAATCCGATAGATGGTGTTACTTGTCGCGGGCTCCGAAAATAGCCGTTTTTTGACGGTTTTCGGCTGTTTTCTACGAACAGGCGAATAATAGACAAAAAATCGGAATGTCAGCACCTGCTTAATTTTTTGCTTGATTTTTTGAGCCATAAACGGGCCAAATTGGTTCTAAAATAAAGGCGTAACTATGCAAAAAAAAATCATGTGTGATTTGGAGTTGTACCAGTAAAAATTACAGGTTTCTGTTTCACCTGTAATCTTTATTGATACAACTCCAAATTACACATGATTTTTTTTTTTGCATAGTTACGCCTTCATTTTAGAACCAATTTGGCCCGTTTATGGCTCAAAAAATCAAGCATACAATTAATAAGGTGCTGACATTCCGTTTTTTTGTCTATTATTCGTCTGTTCAGAGAAAACAGCCGAAAACCGTCAAAAAACGGCTATTTTCGGAGCCAGCGGCAAGTTACGCCATCTATCGGATTAAAATTTTCGGTAGTTTGCCATGGGATCACCTTATTTACCGTAGAAAGGGTAATTAATAAGGAGGGCGCTCGCGCGCAAGTCAAATCAAAAGAGCGGTTTACGGTAATAAGGCTATATTCAAACTTTCCGCGACACTGAGAGCGCTTACGTTAATTTTCACAGAATTTACGGAATAATAAACTGGCCGAATTAATTTGCTCAAAATCCACCAAAGACGTCGTGATCGTGAAGGGTGGAGACTTCACAAGATATCGCTGTTTTAACCAAGGTAGATGGAGCTGATTGGTTGAGAAAAAAGCGTCTCCGCCGCCATTCTTCTGACCGCGCGATTCAAATTTAGATTTCACATCTTGAAAACGAAAGTGAACTACGTAATTGATGACGTTAATCCATTCTATAGTCACAACATTAACATTTAAAGATACAAATTACATTGCATTGTTCAAATAGATAAAGTATTGCTTCAGATAAACTTCCCCTTCAAACCTAACCACAAACAACAATGCAAGATACTAAATAGGAGACAATAAGATGGCGGCGAAGTCGCTTTTTCTCAAGTGGCCACGCCCCCTGAGTCGAGTGTTGTCCATACCTGTTCTCCATATACCTTGTGTTTTAACAAAGCCGAGCCAAAGGGGCGGGAGCGATCTTTAAAGGGGACTAAGATTTCGCGCAAAAACACACAATTATCGAAGCACTAGTCGTAGAGGTGAAGAACACGTAGAAGCAGGGGCGTGCCGGGGGGGGGGGGGGGGGGCATGCGGTTACCCTTGCCCCGGGCGGCACTCTCGGATGGCGGCAAAACCAGGGTGAACAACCCAAAAAAAAAAAAAGGTTATCAAATTTCAAAATGAATTTCAGAGGGCGGCAAAATCAGTGTGTAACAAGCACAAAAAAAACAAACAAACAAACAAAAAAAAAAAAACAAAAAGTCATCAAATTTATAATTTTGTTCGCGGAGGGCGGCAAGATTGCATTCTTGCCCCCCCCCCTCTGGAAACCACGGCACGCCCCTGCGTAGAGGCACAAATCTAGAGACACTTAACGTTGGTATATCACTGGGGGCCAATAAAATTTACTCACGAGTGAGCAGCTTTTATATTTCCCGACACAGAGAGAGAGAGAAACAATTCTTACCGTGAAGGTAAAAATTACAGTTAACGCTTTACTCGAGAATTAAAAATAACACTCAGAGAATAATATTCGCCGCGGAGGCAAATTTCTAACAATTTTCACCACAAGGATAAAAACGGAACACCAATGAAATTCACCACGAAGGGAATTTCTCTCACATTAAATTCAACCACGAAGGTTAAAATTGATGAGGATTACAATTTTTAATCCGAAAGTTAAAATTGTAGTAATTGACAAAAAGTCACGAAGACTAAAAACGAGCACCACGGTGACGGAGGTGAAAAGTAATAATTACCACGAAGGTAGAATAAAAAATGTACGGAGCGAGCGCGGAGCCGAAAAATCTCATAGGAGCGAAAATCAGGAAAAAGAACGCTGATTTTTCGTGTGTTTCCAAAATAACCTCGGTGTCTTCACCCCCTCGCCTGTGCTGAAGAGTTTACCCAATAATTTTACACAAGTCAAAAGTCGGGGGTTATGATTGGGGGATGTTTTGGATAACGCCATCACGCCCCTGCCGAAGTGGTGGTTTATGCCTTCGCGCGTCAAAAATTGGCTTAGCGCATCCGCGCGGGCGGCAGGGGTGGCCATCGGAGGGGAGGAGCCGAAGACGGCCGGTCTTAAGCCGGGTCCACACCTGAGCATTTCGGCGCACCGCACGGCACATGAGGATTCGCCCGCATGCTCATGCGGTGTGGGCTTTGCGGAGATTTTTTTTTTATTTCGACGATCAGGTCGCACCGAATGGTGCACGAGCACCGCCTCGGTCTGTTCGCCCGTGCTCAAGAAATGTTCGTCCGTATATAAACAGTTCACGCGCTACTGAATGCGTCCACACCTGCGTTCGCGCCGCACGGAATTTCCTTTGACTCGGGTCACAAAAACCGCCTCCCTGAGTGAGCACGGCCGAACAGTCCGCACCGCACAACGTATGGTTCATTTGGTGCGACGCGACGTCCACATTCGGGCGAATGCTGTACGGTACGCCGTACGGTGCGGCGAAATGCTCAGGTGTGGACCCGGCTTTATAGCACGTGCCGCATGCCGGCGGGCCCTGCTCGCGCCACAGGTGGAGGTGGCATGCTTATTGCCTAGCGCTAAGATCACGGCGCTGAACTGATCTAATAAGAGAGTCGTGAACTCGTGAGATGACATGGAAGAATTGCATGTTGTCACAAAATCCCACGGAGCAATAATAATTTTTGAAGATATTGTTAGATGATAGATGAATATACAAGAGTGCTTTTCCATAAGATGGTGCAATGAATCCATTGTACTCTAAACAACATGCTCTGAAACTTTCTTGAGGTTTGGAAGGTTTGTTATTTTTAGGCGATTCACTGCGACAATGGTGGTTTTCTCAAACGCCTCTTGATTTGTAACATATTTTTTACATGAAACGTCTTTGATTCAAGGAGTCTCAGCGCAACACACCACGGCTTTGTTAGAGGAAGATCAACGCGAACGGCGATCAGTTGAATCTCAGCAAGGCATTAAACTTGGTGAACCATGAGCTGTTGGTCAGGTCTTTGAGTGATGTAGGGGTAGTTGGCAAGGCCCTCAGACTGCTGAAATCGTATTCGAGTGACAGGAAACAATTTGTTTGACAGGAAACAATTTGTTTGCTTGGACACGTACAAATCAATAATAAAAAGGGTTAAACGAGGCGTCCCTCAAGGAAGTATTTTTTTCTTTTGCTCTTTCTACTATACAGGGTGTTGATTAAAATATGTACTATCTCAAATTTCTCGCGAACGGCTTCGTATTTCGTAAAACCCCGAAACACGTCTAAAATATTTTTGAGGGGGACATCTTTTTAGGGGGTCGCCAATTTTGTGGCCCCCCTGAGGAGCCCCCAGGGGGGCCCCATGACCCTAAATCCTATACTTCAAATGGGAACCCCCAATTTGTATTTCATATTTGGAAAGAAAATAAAATGCTAAGACTTTTGGTGCAAACCGGAAGTCGATATCGTTTTTCGTTTTCGATATGGACCCATTTTCAAAAATCCGTAACTCCCCTTTGAATGGTCCGAATTGAAAAAACTTTGGGTCTAAATTGCTCTACAGAGCAAGGTTTTTTTAAAAAAAAAACCACGCATTTTCCAAAAAAATTATTTTAAGTGGGTTTTTGGGCCCCTAAATGTTTTTGAAAATTTGAAAATTTTAAGAGGCTGTAAAAAAGAAACGACTTCAAATTTCAAAAAACGCTGAAACATGGGTCCCATTATTTCAAAGGATACCCCTTTTCTTGGGGTCAGCGATTTTCAGACCCTACAGGGGGGGCGGGGGTGGGGGTCACCTTCCTCAAAATTTGAAAATTTTAAATGATAACGCCCCAGACCCCTGCTTTGTGATATATCGTTAAAAAGATCGTTACAAGCCGAACATTTTGGTGCAAACCGCAGTTCAATATCTTTTTTCGTTCTCGATTTCGAAGGTCAAAGTTTGATATCAATCATATCATACATTTGTACCATAACATTATTTGTTGAATGTACGAATTTGGGAAAAATAAAAAAAAATGAAAATTCATTAAATTTGCAATTGACGTAGACAGTTGTGTTTTTTCAAAGAATAGGAAAAATGAAGATGTGTGTTTTTATTTAAATCGCCAACTGGACACACAATAGAAAATTTAGACTAGAGAAATTACCTGGCTGTGAATCTGGATCAGAGTAAGAGAGGTTTGGACAGAAAAGAACGACATCAAAGTTGCAGCAGACAAGTGGTTCAAGAAGCACTCTTGGATCTCGATTCCCCGTTGAATTAAAAATTAACACCCTTTTGTGATTGCTGCAAAGGATAATAAATAAAAACCAGTAAGATGAGGGATTTTGAATCATTTTAGAGCCATATGAGGCCATATGAAGTGGACTAATGAAAGAGAATTACCTACTCATTTTATGAAACAATAACAGGGCTGTTACAGTGTTACACACCTTGCTACAGGCGATTTAAAGCAGTGGTGTAACATGCAATTTGGCAACATTGTATTGTTTCCATTTAAACCCCTGTTAAAGGTCAATGCGAAGGAGTTCACCAAACAACCAATAGTTCGATATTTTTTGAGAGTTTAAATGGCTGCAACATTGCAAAATTGCAAGCTTCGCCACTAATTAAAATTAAAAATTTCTAAAAATAACAATGGTCGCACTGTAAACTTATGAAATTTACTCCTAAACTCATAAGATGCTTTCAACGCGTGACTGTAAAGGCGGTTTTGGGCACGAAAAATGGGAGATTCACATCTAAAAATATAAATAATGTCACCCCATCAACAAGTGGCCAATAAGAGACGTCTTCCCTTTGCCACCAGTGTCACGGTACCATTATAATCGGCTGTTAATCACTCTTTTGATGACTAGTTACTCTGGGAATCTTTGCTCCCAGCATAGAAAGAGTGACAAAATTAAGATGGGTATCTCCCATTATTAGTGCCTAACCACCATTACTGTTGCGTGTTTAAAAGCAATTTATGGGTTTAGGAGTGAGTTTTATAAGTTTTTAGTGCTTCAATCCATATTTATGGAGGTTCTAACATCTGAATCGACCCTTAAATTGCCTGTAGCAAAAGTGTGCAACAGCCCCGTTACTACAAGAACTGAATAAAACTAAAACCGGAAAATGTCAGAAAAACTATGAGAGATCCAGTCGTTTAAATATAGGAAAAACATCAGAATCGATCCACATTATCATAGCAGGGTTACTGGTCAAGCATTACACTAAGTGTCCGATTGCTTTTTGTTACCATTAAGCCAGTTAGATGGACAGTAGGGTTTGTTGGATGATGGATGTAGAGTCCCTATATGTAGAGAGTTGAGACAAGAGGGTAGTCAACTTCTGATTGGTCAATGAGTTTTAGGCTCTACGGATGCCGCCATTGGATGCGATTTTGCACTTTTGTTTATAATCGCAGTTGTTTACCAACGGTATTTTAAAGATATTTTAAGGATAAAGAGTTAATTTTTGACGAATCTGTTAATTTTAATCATGATACGCCTCAAGAATGTCTATAAATCCCAAAAGAATCTTTCAAAGCGTAAATAGATGTCAATCCACAGAAGCAATAAAAGATTACATCGTTAGAAACTCAGCAGCACTGTAATCTTTGCAGTGGATGAAAACAAACACAACAACGGCCTTCAGAATGTAAACAAATGTGCAGAATCGCATCCAATGACGGCACCCATAGTTTCACTTGTCTTAACTCTCTACATATAGGGATTCTAGTTGGGTGTGAATAGACTTTCTTGATCTTGCTCATGCAAAGTGATAAGTGGCATATCAGTCAATCCATTGAATTAAAATAAGAAAAAAATTCTGATTCAAGAGCAGGGTTGCCATTTGGCATTTTGGCATTTTCATGGAGCTCCTATATTCAATGGTAAATCCACCGACAGCTAAAAACACGTGTTTTTGCACTCATTTATGCAATCCTTAGTTTACAAACAGTATGTTTTTTGCGAATATTTCTGAATTTTGAAAACAAGAAAAACAGAGGTAAAACACAACAAAATTACCTGAACAGTCGAAAAGATATGATCTGGCCGTGAATCTTGGTACAACAGGGTGGTACGACCAAGAGACTAAAAATTATCGTCCGCAAACTTAGTAGTGTCAACCTAAAATGAGAAAAATCGAATGTCCCAACCCTCCCAGGTCTCCCCTACATTTACAAATAATCAGAGATGACAACGCGGGCAGTTGAATTTGGTGTTTTAGTAGAGAAAATGATAGTACTTGATGAGCTGAGAACAATGGTGCCTTCGGTTTTTTTCATAGGTGTCCCTATTTTTGAGATACACCCGTGCAAAGTTGTAAAAAATCGAGTTCACTACGCGCAATTCCCATTTAAAACAATTTGTTTTGGGCCAAAATCTCAACTCCGGAAAATTGGGACTTAATTAAAAATTAAAGATGTTTTTGTTCTGAGCTCATCAAGTACTTTAATTTTCTTTATAAAAAACACAACATTTCAGACCCTTGCAACTGCCCCAATAGAGTTCTACTGCACAGCAGCACCTAAAGAGGAGAATAAATTCGGGGGGGGGGGGAGAGAGGAGGTGGTTAAGCGAATTGGAATAACAATAAATATATTTACTTGTTGTTATCTTTTTCGACAAGTCCTAGATACCAGTCAGCACAAAGGTTAATACTTGGAGCAGTGTGAGCACCATCAAGATAATAAGTGAGGTTGTTTCTCGGAAATATTTGATTTCTTCCCGGCCAGCAGCAACTATTCAGGCCTAGAGCGATTGTTTCATCTATTGATAGATCAAGTTGTTTTGATTCTACTCGAAATCGATAATCTAAATTTGCAGAAAAAAGAATGCTCAAAACATTATCAAGAAGATGAAATGTGATAAGTCTAGAGGGAAGAGAACTTAACTGGTAAGTAAACAAAACTTATTGTCCAGCAAAAAACGTAATTTAGAATGGGTCTGTTGCACACTTCGGCTACAGCATTTTAAAGTATCAATTCCTATGTAAAAAGCCGAAAAAATAACAATGGCAGCATCAGAAAACACTAAAATTCAGCATTAAACTCACAAATTGCGAAAAACACTAGACACTATTCACCCCTGTATCTTTCCACCACGTGCACGATATTTCCCGAAATTAGCGCGGCACATTCAAATAATCACGGCCAACTGTCATCAAAGCTGACTTCATAAACAAATAAACAGTAAACACTGACGGCATCTGTTCGAATTCTTACGTTTCAATGTCCTCTATTCCTCACAAAAGGTTGTGAAAGGTACGGAAACCGATATTTGTGTCGAAAACTTATCAAAACTGGTGAAACAATAACACACAGGAGTTCCAAGGATGATTTCAACTTCGATCATCATGCTTGAAACTCCTGTGTGTTATTGTTTCATTTTGATAAGTTTTCGACACAAATATCCGTTTCCGTACCTTTCACAACCTTTTGAGAGGAATTGAGGATATTGAAACGTAAGAATTTGAGCAGACACCGTCAGTGTTTACTGTTTATTTGTTGATGAAGTCAGCTGTGATGACAGTCGGCCGTGATTATTTGAATGTGCCACGCTAATTTCGCTAAATATCGTGCATGTGGTGGAAAGATACAGGGGTGAATAGTGTCTAGTGTTTTTCGCTATTTGTGAGTTTAATACTGAATTTTAGTGTTTTCTGATGCTGCCATTGTTATTTTTTCGGCTATTTACATAGGAATTAATACTTTAAAACGCTGTAGCCGAAGTGTGCAACAGACCCATTGTTGGGATTGGGATAGACAAAAGTCAGATTTTAGAGAAGTCAAAAACTGAGTATCCCAGGATGTGTGTCTGATGACCTGGTCCATCACTTCCAAAATGAGCACCTGAATAGTAGAGTCCCGCAGTGGATAATTCTATACTTACATAGTAGAGTCCCTTAGTGGATAGTTCTATACTTACATAGTAGAGTTCCTTAATGGATAATTCTATACTTACATAGTACAAACACAACGCTTTATGTATTCCAAAGGAGTCGACTGAAATTGAAGGTGTGTGCTGAGCCTGTACAAGTAAAAAAAAAATCTCTCTAAACTCTCAAATCTTGTTTCCGTTTACTCCTTTCAAATTACTTTTGATCTGTTGCAAAATTAATGTATAATTCAGATGAGGCTGAAATTGGGTTTTGATGGTTGCCCTTTGACAGGGAAATGATTTTACCTGAGAATAGCATCATTGTGTCCCAATTTTTATCCACCTTTAATTATTTCTCTGCTAATATTTTTCTCTCTTAAGGTGATACCACGCAAAACTTTTACGGATTTCAAACCGATAGATAACGCCACTAGTCACTTTTTGGAAAAGTCATGTTTTTGGCGTTTTAAACTGAAGCATAGATAAAACGCAAAATCCAATAACGTCAGCACCTGCAAAATTTTTTTGTGGATTTTTTGAGCCCAAAATGAGCAAATTTGGTTTAAAATTAAAACCGTAAATTATGAAATTCGTTTCGCCATAAGCTTAGTGAGTGACAGTGAGCGCGAGCGATGATACGTCCATCTGCCCTTTCGCACTCATTGCGGCTTACGGGAAGTTTCGTATTTCATAATTTCCGGCTTTATTTTTGAGTGTTTCAGCCTGAAACTTTCAGGGTATCTTCCTGAAGTATTCTCGCAGGTGCTGACGTTCCTCAAATTTGTGTTTTTAGCGTGAATTCGGCAAATTTAGTAAAAAAAACTGTTGACTTTTTGAGTAGCGCGACGTGGTGTCCACAGTTGGAACCAATCGACCCTAGAATCACCTTAAGCATTAGCTTGAAGAGGGCAACGGTTATGTACTTTGATTTTGCTCTTATTTCCGTTAAATTTCATTTTCAATTTCAATATTAACTTGAGAAAAACGATAAATTTTTGGCCTAGAATGGATATTGGGAGTTCAGCTAAAATAACAATGCTTAGATACCATTTGAGTTTCTGTTGAGCCACGCTTTGACAAGTTGCACAGCAAGTGAGGCATTCATTGACTGAACTCCACCAGGAATCCCTAGGTTGATATTACTCACTTCTTTTGACCAGTATTCCGTAATTGGTGGCACTTGTATGAGTGAGCACTGGAAAAAGAGGAATGTACCAATGAGTCATTTTATGTGCATGGGTTTGAAGTTGTGTTTTTTTGAGGAGCAAATGAAAGGAGTTGGTGAGCTGAAAACAAGGATGCCTTGTAATTGATCCTAGTACATAATAGCATAACTAGCAAAGTAGTAACACATGCTCACTTATACCGATTTTGGGTTCTAGAAACCACTGCACATGACCCAAAACATCAATGGGGCAGTTGTAAGGGTCTAAAATTGTGTGTTTTTGTAAAGAAACTGATAATACTTGATGAGCTGAGAACAATGGTGACTTTGGTTTTTTCATAAGTGTCCCACTTTTGGAGGTACACAGGTGTAAAGTTGTAAGATATCATGTGCGTAGTGACGTCACTACGAGGAATTCACATTTAAAATAATGTTTTTTGGACCAAAATCTCATATCCGGAATGATGGGACTTAATTAGAAACCAAAGACATCTTTGTTCTCAGCTCATCAAGTAAACTTTCATTCTCTTTATAAAAACCACAACATTTTAGACAATTGCAACTGCTCCATTCCCCCACAGTAATTCTACATTTTCTATCTGGCGCTTTGTACCACTCTGATTTACTTATAGCTTGTTAACTTCATTAGTTAGAATTTTTTTTGTTTATTTTTACTCATTGACAAAATTAATGAGGATTATCACTCAGAGTGATAATCAAAGTGACTCAAAGTTGAGTATCAGATAAACAAGCTTTGATGATATGCTCAGAGCTTGAACAATGTTTATCTTAATCCGTGAGCGATTCCCGGTGGTAAGCACACAAATGATACTGTTGTTTCCAAGGTCACGGAGATGGTAGGAAATTTTCCGAGGTGGGTTCAGAAAAATTTAATATCAGAGCCGCCATTTGCTTGAATTTAATGAAAAAATAATTGACAAAAAACTAAATGGTATGGCGCATTTAACACCGTTTTACGATCGAATTAACGTTAATAGGGGACTGAGAAAAAAATAGGGAACCTTACTTTCTAAACGATCCTCGTATTTACCTTGGATTCAGCAGCCCGTTCTTTCAAAACATGAAGAGCCTCTGGGTTTTGGTCGGACCCAGTGACTGCAATGCAATTTGATTTCATAATACCTGCTTTGTGCCAGGCAATATCGGCTAGCGTCATACCAAGAGTATTGGTATGTTCTAGCTGTAGAGATGTGATTCCAACAACAGGTACATTCCTGATAAATAAAAAAATAAATAAAAGCATTAAAAGCAAAAACAAAGAATACATATCAATAAGCTGTACATGTAACAATTACGAAAAAAAGTGAGACCCACGTAAAAGCACTAATCAGATAAAAATTTTAACTTCCAACTGTATAATTTTCTGCAAATGAGGTAAATGTGATAGTAAGGTTTTGAGAGAATCATTGCCAAATTTTTCTTCTTGTCGTGTATATTTAAACAATTACAAACTAAATGGCCAAAAAAAACATCACAGACAAACTGAGGATTAAAATGGGAACCAGGCAAACAAAAAATAAGAACTTCCGAGACGTTTCGGTGCACTTACAGCCTCATTATCAATCGGAAAAATAAAAATGAAATTAAAACAAAATACTCAGAATGAGGAGCACACTCCATAAAGTTGGAAGAGGGACTGATTAACAAAATACTGCAACATCGGTTACATAAACAAAACAGACCAACAAACCGCAGACAGAGCCTCAATCAGTAGTTAACGTTTGGAGAAACTGGAGGTATGCAACACTCAACTTTTCCTCGTCTGCCCGGTAGTTGCATATGGAGTCTCTGTTTTTTAGAATGTGAATAATTTCTAACACAGCTCTAGCATTGTAATTTTTCTTTTTTTTTTCTTTCTAACGTCTCGGAAGTTCTTATTTATTGTTGGCCTAGTTCCCATTTTAATCCTTAGTTTGTTTGTGATTGTCATGTATGTCAATAAAAGGGCTTAAACGGAACAAATGAATAGGCTCATTCGAAAACGTCCAGCATCCATTTTTTTTTTATTTGACTTCGTCAAACTTTCGTTTTTGACGCTGCTTCTATATAAGTCCTGATCAGACATGTTCCCCAGCTTCTTGTTCTTACTTCCCTTGTCTTGGCAGTTTTCTTTAATTTTTTATTTTTTAATTTGCTAATTTTTTTATTTTTTTATATTTGTCTTCTAAATAAAAATATTTTGGACATTGAATATTTCCGAATAAAATGGGAGTATCGACCGATATGACTTGGTTTATCACTGTTGATCCAAAGATAATTGTTACGTCCGTTCAAATGTCTTGACGCCTCTTGTCTTAAACAAGCGTCGTTTTAAATCTGCAATGTTGGAATACCGCATGAGTCTATTTAAATGATGAAAAGGTTTCACAGAACTATTTTTTCGTCCTCAAAAATTTTTGTTCTTTTTGATAACTTGAAGGAAAATGAAACGAGAAGAAATCAAGCACATCCACTTTTTACTTCTTTGCCACAAAAAGCACTACAATCATGATAAATTACATCTTGGAATCTTAACATAGTATAAAAAGATAAGGGATGGCTCACCCAAACCTCAATTTTCTCCCAATTCTCGCATTTCTCCTAAAACCTTTGAATCTTCAGATTTTTTTCATTTTCCGGCATTTCTGTGTGTGCGTCCAGAAGTGCCTTGACTAATTGCCGAAGTGGCGACGGGGGGATAAATGATGAGCCGAGAGGGATGGGAGAGCCTCCTTTCTCCTCCTCTCCGCCAGCCGCATCAGCGCGGCAAACCCTTGAATCTACCCCCCATCCCGCTGTCAATTAAACTGGTTACTCACACCCTACCCAGTGTGGCCAGAATGATAGTGAGTGATAATAAAATATATTTTGCGTTCTGCTCCTTTTTATTTAGACTTACTAATTATTATCCAGATTAACAATTGTGTCTTTTTGTTTTTACGGCAAGCAGTGCCATAATGTAGGCACGGAGCGCCTACTGGGGTGGGCAGCGGAGCAGCCAGGAGGTGAAGCCCCCTAGTAAGAGAAACTTAAGGACACTGTAAAACACAACAAAGGACAAGGTACAATCCTTATGGGAAATGGCCTACGGTCAAACTTAAAAAATAAGGCATCATTTTTTTCGTCTCGTCGTACTGATCAAAAAGTCTTACGGGCCCAAAAAATTATTATCCCCCGTTTTCGAGATAATCGAGCTTAAAGTTGGAGCAAATCTTGGCGCTCAGGAACAAATTTGCTTAGCAAATGAGCCTGCGACCCACCCTGGAAGCGGCTTACCGCAAACTAGCGATGGCTGCCACTCTTTTTGCTCACACTCCGTCCGAAGGTGGTGCCCCCCTTTCTCTCACTCCAAACGCGAACAGAGTGTGAGCAAAAGAAGCGGCCAGCAGCAGCCATCGCCAGTTTGAGGTAAGCCGCTTCTATGGTAGGATGCACGCTCAATTGCCCAACAAATTCGTTCCTGAATGCCAAGATTTGCTCAAACTTTCAGCTTGATTATCTCAAAAACGGGCAGTAACAATTTTTTGGGCCCGTGAGACTTGTTGATCAGGACGACGAAACGAAAAAAATGACGCCACATTTTTTAAGTTTAACCGAAGGTCATTTCCTAAAAGGATTGTGCCATGTCCTTTGCTATGCAACTTGAAGCTGATAAGTTCTTATATTCTAGTAAGATATAATTTGCTTGCCTTAAAATATTTGTACAGTCATATGCTCCACCAATTCCAACTTCAAGTATAACAACATCTACCTCTTCTTTCAGAAATACATAAAGTGCCATAACGGTCAGTATTTGGAAATAAGTTGGCATCCCAACCTCTTCAGTCTGAAACAATGATAATACCATTATATAGAAAGAAACAACCTACAGAGCAAACAAAAGAGAAAATATAAATGAAAGTATCTAATATGCCTTGCACACAATTTAACGCGCCAATTTTTACGACGCGGAGACTTCCAAAGCCCACTATCTAATATGCTTTGCACACAATTTCACACACCAATTTTTACGACGCGGAGACTTTCGAAGCCCACTATCCAATATGCCTTGCACGCAATTTCACATCCCAATTTTCACAACGCGGAGACTTCCAAAGCCCCACATTAAAAAGCTGAGGGGACTCCTGGATTCCCCTTTAGAAGGTTGGGGGAGATCCCTAGGAGGTCAATTCTGCTCTTTTGAAGGACACAAGATGAAATTTCCTCCATCATCCTCTTTTCATCCTTTGTGTTTTTCAAACAACACTTTCCGAGTCTGGGAAGTTTTGAGCTAAAGTTGGAGGAAAAAGTTAAAATTCGGCCCTAATATCCTTCAAAATCCTCTCAATATATCGTAACAAAAATCCAAAAATCCGAAAATTGTAACTGTGATTAGTAATTTTCGTTGTTTCTAGTCTCTACCTGCCGCCCCCTGTGTGTCCTTCTTTCCACTTCATCTCAACCATCGCGTTTAATACTAAACCTCAGATCTTATTGCAGGTAGAGAAAGGACTGGAAGTCCGCTCTTTGGAACTTACTCACTCTGTTACAATAAGCATAAAAATGAGTTCAAAAAGTGTTCTGATTAAACTTTCATAGCAGCTAAACTTGACATAGAATCATTTTGGGCTCGTGAGAACTTTTACTCAGAATGGTCTCTGATTTCGATTTCTGCTAAAAAAAAAAGAACTACACCTTAACCATGGTCCTTGCGCCATAAGAGACGTGCCAGGTCCTTTACTTGAACACTTTTCAATTTATTAAAGATTTGACCAGTGGCGTAGTGTGCCATTTGGCAACGTCGTATTTTGTCTACTTAAACCCAAGTAGAGGGTCGAATGCAAAGGTGTTCACCAAACACCCGATACTTCGATCTATTTTGTGGGTTTAAATGGACAAAATGCAACGTTTCCAAATTGCATGCTATGCCAATGGTTTTGACAAGAAACTATACTTACTTTAGTACTTTCTAATTTGCGGTAAATATACAGAAAATATTCTACAAAGCTTGACTCGGACAGGGGTTTCCCATTGATACGAATTCTTTCTTGAACAGACAGCAAATGTGGAGAGGAATAGAAGCCAGTTTTCAAGTTATGCGCTCTGAGTATTGATTCACAATATGCACAGGTCGAACCTTTCCCTTTAGATCCAGCGACGTGAATAACACTCAAATTATTTTCTAAGATTGCATTACTCAGTCCAATTCTGAAAAAAAACAAGACGAACGAAATTAGGTAGATGCAATCAGAAAATAAACTGTAGGGAATACCCTACAAACACTTTCTCACATCAAATTTACTTCTGGGGAGACCCCCAGACCCCCCTTTAATATTTTGGGGGAGACTCCCAGACCCCCTTCAATATTCTGAGGAGACCCTCAACCCTCCTTTGATATTTTTATACAGATCTAAAGATTCATTTTTGAAATATTTAAATTTGTCCTTTCTTTGACCCATTTTCCTATTGATTTTAAGATGATTCCAGGGTCGATTAGTTCCATCTGTGGACACCACGTCGCACTGCTCAAAAAGTCAACAGTTTATTACTAAATTTGACGAATTCACGCTAAAAACACAAATTTGAGGAACGTCCGCACCTGCGAGCATACTGCAGGAAGATACCCTGAAAGTTTCAGGCTGAAACACTCAAAAATAAAGCCGGAAATTATGAAATACGAAACTTCCTGTAAGCCACAATGAGAGCGAGTGAGGCAGATGGACGTATCATCACTCACGCTCACTCTCACTCACTAGGCTTATGGCGAAATGAATTTCATAATTTACTGTTTTAATTTTGAACCAATTTTGCTCATTTTGGGCTCAAAAAATCCATAACAAATTTTTGAAGGGGTTGACGCAGTAGCGCACCTAGAGTTTCTTCATCTCTCTCTTTTCTCCATTGAAGGACGTATGTTATAGTCCGTTTCATTTAAATAGAAGCTTGAGCTCGACTCTTGCCCCTCCGAGTTTTACCCTCTCTCTCGTACCTGTGATGACTCGAGACCTGCCCCATCGGTAGGAGATTCCGTCCGTCACAATAGGCAGTCAGCTATCCAAAGGATAGTCTATTGTGATGGACGGAATCCCCGACCGATGGGACAGGTCTCGAGTCATCGCAGGTACGAAAGAGAGGGTAAAACTCGGAGGGGAAAGAGTCGTGCTCAAGCGTCTATTTAAATGAAACGGACTATAGACAAGGATGGACAACGGGATAAAACCCCCTCTTTCTGTCCTTTTCCTTCTTAAACATTCAAATGGGAAATGAGAGAGATGGAAGAGATCTTGGTTGCGTCAGAGGGCTGACGTTATTGGATTTTGTGTTTTATCTATGGTTTCAGTTTAAAACGTCAAAAACTGGACTTTTCCAAAAAGCGACAAGTGGCGCTATCCATCGGATTGAAATCTGGAAAAGTTTCGCCTGGAATCACCTTAGAGGAAGCCATTTTTCATCCATAACTAACCTAAAAATTAAATTTTCAAAAAATCAGAAAAAAGTCCCTCTGGGAAATGTTAAAAGCAACATCTCTGCAAAATTTGGATGCATATGGATCAATAGTTCAAAAGTTATGCTGGATTTCACGTTTTATGGCAACGGACGGACAGACAGACGCCACAGAAAGTTTGTGCATACACCTCCAAGTCACATATGGTTAAACAATATTGAAACTTCAGGGATGAATATTCTTTAAGATAGTGTTAGGCATGATGAGAGCAAATTATTTTGTAACTATCATGATTTATTTAGTCGTAGTGGGCCAAATATCGAAACAAAATACCTTGA
Organism: Trialeurodes vaporariorum; assembly: GCA_011764245.1. Lineage (NCBI taxonomy): Eukaryota > Metazoa > Arthropoda > Insecta > Hemiptera > Aleyrodidae > Trialeurodes > Trialeurodes vaporariorum. The sequence continues at coordinate 7,430,482 of VMOF01000220.1, forward strand.
AAATCTCTGCGCCATTGCAATACTTTCTCTATTTCTAACTTTGTTACTAATGAGAAAGTAAAAAGGGTAGGGTCAAAATGCAGGAGCTCTAAATAAATTATTTATTTCTGTCTGACACTCGAAGAGTCCTTAGAGACGGCTGGATCGAGAAATAATTGTGACTCTGTTTCAATGGTCTAGCACCCGAAACAATATCTATCAGAGATTACACACTAGCCGTGTGCGCAGTTGCTGACTTTTTTCTTTGGACTTTAACAGAAATAACAAAGGGTGCATGATGGAGCCATCCAAGTTGGAAATCATCCAACATGGACCATACATTGACTGATGCAACTTTGGTGCTTCAGTCTCATAAAAAAATATTACCTTTCGATGAAAACATTCATTATTGACAACTTTCTTTTATTCTTGTCCAACATAGAGTTAAAGCCATTTGATTTTTGATTTGTTTGCAAAGAATTCAGCAACTCTACAACATCCTACAAAAAGAAAACAGGAAAACCTCAAGGACAAATAATTAGTTGATAAAATGCTTAATACGTAACAAGGTAATAACTATTTCAGATTTATGTAAAATCAGTTAAGCTTTTCAATTTTTCTTGGTTCCGTAGCATTAGTAGAGCTCGTTTCAAGAAAGAAGGCAGATGACAGCTCGCCTGGTTTTCCACGCCGTAGGTGGATTTGCATCTCTGAGCACCAAGGTCAGTGTGCAGAAATGCAAACTCGCCCACTGCTCAGTAAACAAACTGAGTTGTCGTCCGCAGTCTTTGGTGGAACAAGCTCCAAGTCCGGTGATACTTGTATTGAAATTATAGATGTGTAGGCAGTGTTGCCAGATCGAGGGTAAAAAGCCGTATCGTCCCCATTTAAATCAATGTAAAACGTACGGCTTTTTCAACCCAATCTGGCAACACTGTGTGTAGGCAGTGCGGAGCACTGCAAGAGAGACAAGAGAGTGGCGGCTCATACAATCAGGCAACAATGTTTTTCCTCTATTTGACTACATGTAAAAATATCGATTTCATAGTGTAGCAGTGCTTCATCTACAAACCAATGGTTGAACATATATTCAAATGGAAGAAAAAATATTGTGAATTCATTAGCGCACGAGACTCCCTTTCCAAGGGGTGTGATTCAGAATTTTTTCCCTACTTTTATTTAGTTATCTTTTAAATGATCCTACGATCACCACTGTTCAGAATTTGAATGATAATTGACAATGCTATGAAATAGAGTGTAAAAAGTAAAAATAGGTTTCACTCTGATCTTAAAAGACAAAATTTAGCTAGAATAAAGGGAGATACTCTGACCCCAAAATTTAAAGGGACTCGCTTAAAATTACTGAGCTCCTTGGAATAAAATTAACTGCTGGTACAAACAGCAAATCAACTAGCAGAGGGTGTGAAGTTCTCCTTCTCATTAATTTAGCCGCACCACAATTTGGAGCATGCTTTGGATGCGTAAGACAGCGGCGTCATTTCAGGTTTTACCAAAACTCATGATTTTCTCATTTTACTTCTCCTGCGTTTGATCCCTGAAAACTCTAACCATCGAAGTCCTTAATGACCAAAATTCCTAAATCACTTACATTTGAGGCAATGGCGTAGCTAGGAGTTTTTCGAGGGGGGAGTCCGGAGTCCGAAAATTATCCAGCCCCCCTTGATAATAAGGTCCCCCCTGACCTGAGGTAAAAATTTGATAAAATTTCTCTGAAAATGCAAAACATTACTTCCTTTTAGAGTAAATTTGGTTTCAAACGGAGGTCAAGACCCCCCCGGATCCCCCCCCCTACCCTCCTGAAACAACCGATTTTTTTTTTTTGCTACATCTTAAATTTTCAGTGGGAGCCAAAATTTTGAGATGTGCCATATCACCAGGGGAGGGGGGAGGGGGGAGGTTGCCCACCCCCTTTTTAGAATGACCAACTACTGAAATCAGAAACGAGTCATTTCATTTCGCCTCAGAGACAATAATAAAGCAGCAATTTCCGTTTGCAGCCTAGCCTGGACAATGTTTCCTCCAGAAGCACAAATCTCTTACGTTTTCTTGACAAAGAGCGTAAGAAATTGGTCATTCCCACCGCAAAACCAACTTGACAAATGGAAAATGGAAATGACTGCGGGCCAGTGGCGTAGCCAAGGGCGGGTCCAGAGGGTCTGGACCCCCCCCCCCCTGACACCAAACTTTGTCCTAAAAAAAGGTAATTTTTTGCGTTTTCAGACAACTTTGACCAACTTAGTATCTTAGGACCCCCCCCCCCCATTTGACAATTTTCGGACCTCCGACCCCCCCCCCCCCCCCCCACCTAGAAAAATTCCTGGCTACACCACTGCTGCGGGCTAACTCTTCCTCGAAAAAATTGTCAGAGCCTTACACAATACAGGGGGTGTGGTCCAGTTTTGATGAGAATTAGATGGCCTTTGGCAACTGATTATGTAAGACCACAGCAAAAGTAAAGTGGATAAATAACCAAACAACAAACCTGGAATTTCAAATTTCTGGGCTCCATGCTACCAAATCAAGGTAGTGCTTCAACAACTTAAGACTCCCTTTCTTTTGATTTCAATTTTGTTCAAGAACACTGGCTAAGATAAAAAGGATGGACTTTGTATTTGTAAGATAATTGTATCCCCGTCACCTCCCGCCACCATGATCGACTCGAACAGTCCACACTCAAGCGTCGTAACTGGTCGTAACACATAACTAGATCAGATTCTCATATTCAAATGCAGCACAGAAGTTCAAAGCTCATGAGTCACATGGCGTCGCAATAAATATTCTTTTAACAAACTTTGTAAACAACAACATAACCTTAAAAACGAAACGACGCGCGTAAAGACTTCTAATAATCTAGACTGGACATAACGCCTGCCCATTGAAGCCGATCGGTATGCAACCGGGGTTACAGTATGTGCTAAGATTTTCGGAAATACATTGATTCAAATGGGGAAATGACTTTTTTTTAGAAATTAATGAAAAATACAAAAAAAATATTTTTTCATAAAACTTGGTGCCATTCGAAAGCTCATGATATGCAGATTCCGGTTCGGGCCGGTTTTGTACCGTTTTTTCAATCATAAACATTCTACAGAGGCTCAAAGTTGGGCACCGATTTTCGGCTCAAAAAAATAAAATTAATGCGATAAATTATTGAGACACACAATATATAATTATAACGTTAATCATAACATATATTACGTAAAATTGAGTATATGCAGCTATGTAGGTGTCTCAGCGGGTTACCGAAACGGTGGAACACCCCGTAGAAGCGAGGAAAATTGACCTAACTTTGAGCCTCTGTAGAATGTTTACGATTGAGAAAACGGTATAAAAACCGGCCCGAACTGGAATTTGCATATCATGAGCTTTCGAATGGTACCAAGTTTTATGAAAAAATATTTTTTTAGTATTTTTAATTAATTTTTAAAAAAAGTCATTTTCCCATTTAAATCAATGTGTTTCCGAAAATCTTAGCACATACTGTAATCGTGGTTGCATACCGATCGGCTTCAATGGGCAGGCGATATGTCCAGTCTAGATAGTATAGACTGTTTTAGTAGAGCGATATATCGTATCGATTGCCGTCCGAGGGCCTCTGGTTCCAAACAAACTTTGGTTCAATGTAATTTCCCCATAAGCGAACTTTTGAACGGAAATTTAGGGTATTTAATCAAACAATTAATGCGACCTTTTTGCGATTATGAAATCTACATCCTCGAAAATGCTTAATATTGCCTGGTTCCACCCGTAAAACTGCCGGAATCAACAAGATATTACAGATTAAACGATTCGTTTGGAGGTTGGAATCACCCAAATGTTATTGTTGTTGTTGTGGAATTTGGCGGGATTTCGGGCGATTCTAACCTACAAATGCAACATTTAATCTGTAATATATTATTGATTTCGGCAGTTTTAGTCAAGGAACCAGGCATACTCAAGCATTTTCGAGGACGTAGAATTCATAATCGCAAAAAGGTCGCATTAATTGTTTGATTTATTACCCTAAATTTCCGTTCAAAAGTTCGCTTATGGGGAAATTACATTGAACCAGAGTTTGTTTGGAACCAGAGGCCCTCGGACGGCAATCGATACGATATATCGCTCTACTAAAACAGTCTATTAGATTAGAAGTCTTTGATTATTGTTATTGGCGGTAAATTCGCGATAAGACTGACAGCAGAAGAGACTAGTGGACCTGTGGTGTGTGTGTGTGTGTGTGTTATGATGAGTTATGCATTATTGCCATGAAAGAATACTTTATCATAATAATCAAGTGCAGTGGGTAGTACTTTGAAAAATAATGGGTTTACGCAAGTTGAGAGTTTATCAAATGTTGACTTCGCCTCAGTTCGGTCGATCGTCGTTTGTGCTCCTCTCGAAGGCTGCAAGTGGTATCATGAATTCGTTTCCGTACAGCACAGCAAATGGATCATTTGAGGTAAGTTGAATTTTCTCTTGAAACCAATTATCTTATCTCTACAATGTCTTAAATTTGAAATCCTCTGTCCCTAGGATTTTGCTGAAACCCATCACATTTATTCAACTAAGTTTCCGAGTCTCGACTCCTGAGTCAAGTACTTTCTTTTCTACCTGGCTGTCATCTTATCATTCTATTAAAACTTGCCTGAATACAGGCACCCATCCACTTATCTACACCTGAAATAAAATGCTCGTTTCAGGTAGGTGTACTCCAATGTCTAAAAGTACATATCTTCTAAGTGGATTGCTGGCAGTAGCGTTTTAATCATCTCAGTTGTGCACGGTGTGACGAAAGTAAGGAATTTTGATGGGCCCAAAAACAAATTCTTACATCTGAAAGTGTTGACACCTAAATCTCATCACAGACCTTACAAATGATGAATCATTGTTCCGGTTTCAAATGCCGTTTTTGAAGCCTGAATGGTGCGCTTTTCAGGAGTTTAGATTTTCTTCGCAAGCATGCGCTGGAAATGTTGGAAACTGGTAAAACTGTGGAATTCTTGGCCACTTTCATTTTTCATTTTCATATTTCAAATCATTCCTATGTTGAATCACAACCGGCTGGGTCTTGAATTCTGTAATTTTCGTGATGTCTACTCGTTGTTGCTTACCTTTTATGACCCCAGTGACAAATTTCAATTAGATCATTGTGATTAGCTTCAAAATTGTCACAAGATAGTGCTAAATGCTGATCTGTAATTGCCCGTCTTCTGAGTGGCAAACATGACGTGTCCTAAATACCTACTCTGAAAATGGATTGCAGGCTATAATTTTAAAAAAAAAAAAGCAAGTCATTTCAAAACCATTCGTGTTAGAATACATTGTTAAAGCCCCCTGTCTACCTTGAAGCACTATGTCTTTGATAGACGTCCCATCCGAATTTTATGATATAGAGGGGGCACCAAGATTTTTGGGTAGAGGGGGGAAGGGGGGTTTCATCCAAAGTAATGAAGATTAATCCAAACAGCACCTTTTCATCTCAAAGTTGAGAATGGGGGGGGGGGTGAACTACCCCAAAAAAATAGTCATCAAAAACAATGAAGATTAATCCTAACAGCAGCTTTTTATCTCAACTCATTCAATAGTTAGACGGGGGGACCCCGATTTTTGGAAGGGGGAAGGGGGACTTCAAACAAACGAAAAACAATTTGAAATGCTGAATATTGGCCAAAACTGCATTTTTTATCTCAACTCGTTCAAGAGTTATAAACTATCCCAACTCGTTCAAAAGTTCGGCGGGGGAATGGCGGAACGCCCGTTATTAGCTGGGGGGGAAGGGGGATAGGACTGTAAAAAAAACCTCCGGAATAATGAATATTGGTCAAAACTGCAATGCTTTATCTTTACCCGTATAAAAGTAAGGCGGGGTGGGGCACTGGGGAATGGGGGGGGGGGCTGAGAAAAATTATAAAAAGTAAATTTGATAGAGAGAGAGAAGAAGGAAACAAACTGAGATAAAAGAGTTGATGAGAAAAAAAATTAAAAATCCAATACGGTTTGCGCCGAGAGCGATCGTAGGCGAAGCAGTCTAGATGAAATTAATAATGCGGCAAGGAGGCGAAGAGGCCACTCACATTAATAATTAATCCGGAGTGGCCTCACGCACACTTCCGTTCATAAACACACAAGTGCAAGTGTCCTTCTTGCACCCAGGTTCTTAGTACTTACCCAGGTTCTCAATTATTGTTGGCCCATGCTTTGCCTTCTCGTTTTTCTTCCCTTTTCCTCTGTAGCTTGCAGCTCGCTTATAATTCATCTCTCCTTGATCAAATTGCTGCTCTGAATACGCGCCTTAGGCCTCCCCGCAGTTTGCTACCCCCTAGTTATGCCACTGTCTTTTCTGCTACTCTACTCTATTGGCAAATTTTGAATGAAATAGCCGTAGTGAACTTGTGAATCACACCACCGTTTGAAAATTAAAATTCTGAAATCATTTGATATCAGTCTCTCTTTCCACTCTTTTACATTTAACAGAATCATCATTCCTTCTCTATCTCATTACTTTCTTATTTGTTCCCAGGAAGCAGTGAATGCCTTGAATGCTTTGCAGTCTAATGCAGCTGCTCTCCAAAACATAGTCAATAGAAAGAAGAATTCGGAAGTAAAAACCGCAAAATATCTAGAGATGTAAGATCAATGTATTCCTTTGAAACATCTCAGTTTTTACGTCTTGACAAAAATGAAGAAAGTTTACTGTAGCTCTTATTGATCCTTTGACAGTTTTTGAGTTTTATAGCTGAATTTTTCTAAAAGATAGTACCACAGAATAATACAATCAGAACGGAAACTCCCATAAGAGCCAATGGAAGCAAGTTTGGAATTTAACGGCACCAATAGGCAACGCTGTGGTCCTATATCCCAACAGGGCGGACGAGTGTGATTTGTGCTGAAACTAATTTATTTCTGTAAATTCTGGAAAGAAATCTTAAGTTTCCAGCCTCACTTTTATTCTAATGGCATTTCAGAACGAAAATTTCGCGGATCATGTCCTATATTTTTTGTTTGCGCGCGAATACCGATGTAAACATCCTATATCCCAATATGGCAGACGCGAAATGAATTTGCTTCAAAATCCGGCAGAGTTTCCGTTCTGGTTGTATTATTCTGTGATAGTACCATACTCTCATGAATTGCAGAAGAAAATAACAGGTGATACTGTTGAGACAAACAAATCAAAAATAAATCCTTCAAATATAGGAGTTAATTGAAGTGTTTGTAGTTGTCAACTTGAGTAATGAATAATTAATACTTATCACAGAAACACACCACTAGTGCTGCCATATTTTGGATAGTTATCTGATTTTTCCAATTTTACTGAATGGTAATATACGTATAGGTAAACCTGGCAATATTGTGCATCACTCAAGCATTTAATGCTTTTTATTTCCTTTTAATTATTATTATAGATTATGCTCATGCTACTCAATGATTACACTCTTTGGTTTTATCAACCTAACTATGTAATCAATTTCAAGCTCATTAATATTATGTCTCTCTTCCTCCCAATTGTTTGTTTCTGAATTATTGGTCTACACATTTTTCCCATGAAAAAAAATGAAGGATATGGATTGTTTGTCTTTAGAATCGCACCATCTACTATCAAAAATAATGAATAGGACTAGGGACTGAACCACGTCCAAAAGTTTTTGGAGCCATTTGGGCCAACCAGTTTATCTTCCAGGGAACATTTAACCCTTTACTGTATCGTGATACCCTCGAGGCTTATAATGTATTCCCCCCTTTTCGAATGCTTGGAAGTTACAAAATAATTTTTTTCCATGTTGTCATCCCTTAGGTAAATGTCTAGAGCTTCCACCAAAGTATATAAGATCCTGGCACTTTGCAACTCTCTTGGATGCAACATTGAACGCTAGTGATTTTTCCACCATTTTTCCCTTTCATTCTGAGTCAAAATCAATTGAAATTAAAAAAAAAAAAAACAAAAAAACAAAAAAAAAAAAAACAAAAGTCATGCAGTAAAAAGTTATGACAATTCATGAGCTGAAATGGTTTCTTGCTCAGAAACTGCAGTAAAAATCAAACGTACCTAATAAATGAATTCTATGTCAGCGTTGTCGTTTTGACGACATGCTGGAGTGCGAAAAGCATTGAGTCGGGGACAGCCCGAGTAAGCACACCTGATGTGCCGTAACAACGGCAAAACCGGTAGTGTCTCTCTCGTATGCTGTCCTTACTCATGCATTTCTGTTGCACATGCCTGAGCTGAACTCTCTCCTCCACTGTGTTTTTATGCATACTTACGTACATTATTTTTTATGTTTTTTTTTCTTTTTTTGGCTTTTTGAATCTTCAAATTTTAGAATCTGACTGTCAACTCTAAAGGTATTCATCATTTAAATGAATACCTATATGAAATACTGTCAGTTTTCATTGGTGTGGTCTTCCAATGTTTTGTCAAAGGGGAAGAAAAAAAACAAACTATCCCTTTCATGCAAGTACATATTTTGGGATTTGACTTTTTTTGAGATTTTTTTAGACCGTTCTAAAGAGGACAATTTTCTAAGAATTTTCACGGGTCACTCAATTTCTTGCAAAATGTCTAATGAAATTCTATTGCGATCCATGTTACATAAAATGGTACACATGTGTACCACTTCCTGTGAAAGGGTTAAATGTTCCTTCAGGCGCCAACTTTGGCAATGGCTTGCGTTTTTTAGCAATAGTCATGTTTTAAGAGCATTTTGTGTGTGTTGTCCGATAACGTTTGAGTCCTGATCAATGGTCTAGATCACTTACTTCTCCTTGTTTCACTATTTTCACAGATGTGGATTATCCTTGAAAGAATTAGAAGACAAGTTATCCGTAGTTCATGTCACGGGGACCAAAGGCAAAGGCTCCACTTGCTCCTTCTCGGAATCAATTCTAAGACGTCAAGGTTTCAAAACTGGATTCTTCTCCTCGCCTCATCTTGTTTCTGTTCGAGAGAGGATACGTCTGAATGGAAATCCAATATCAACAACAATGTTTGCCCACTATTTTTGGCATGTCCATAACAAATTAGTGGCGGGACTGGTTAGTAGAACTCATAATCATATGTTTACTTGGAATAGTTTGAGAACTCTTTACTTTTTCTTTTGTAGCACTGGACTACAAATTGCTATCATTCAATAACTGTAGGTACAGTCAGCAAATTAATGAATTTCAGTCAATGCCATAGATGCCACGTAGATTCCCACTGTAGGAAACTGTCAGAAAAGTAGTCTATGAAAGTTCTCAAACTGATTCGTAACCCTTTAAGAGAATTATTTAATGGCTAAAGATGATAATACTGTGTAAGTAATATCAATGCAAAATGTTGATTCTCTCGGAATTCGAAGTTTTTGTTCCATTGCTATGAGAAACAAACTGATTCCTTCTGAAATTGAAGGTGTGTGCTGAGCCTGTATAAATAAAAGAAAATCTCTCTAAACTCTCAAATCTTGTCTCCGTTTACTCCCTTCAAATCACTTTTGATCTGTTGCAAAATTAATGTATAATTCAGATGAGGCTGAAATTGGCTTTTGATGGTTGCCCTTTGACAGGGAAATGATTTTACCTGAGAATAGCATCATTTTGTCCCAATTTTTACCCTCTTTTAATTATTCCTCTGCTATTATTTTTCTCTCTTAAGGTGATTCCAGGCAAAACTTTTCCAGATTTTACTCTGATGGATGGCGCCACTGGTCGCTTTTGGGAAAAGTTGTGTTTTTGGCATTTTAAATTGAAACCAAAGAAAAAACGCAAAGTCCAAAAACTTCAGCACCTGCCAAATTTTTGTATGGATTTTTTGAGTCCAAAATGAGCTAAATTGGTCTAGAATTAAAGCTGTAAACTGTGAAATTCATTTCGCCATAAGCTTAGTGAGTGAGAGTGAGTGCAGTCTATCTGCCTCACTTGCACTCATTGCGGCATACGGCATACAAGAATTTTCGTATTTCATAATTTCAGGCTTTATTTTTGAGTGTTTTTGCAGCTTCAAACTTTCAGGATATCTTTGCCTGAAGTATGCTCGGAGATGCTAATGTTCCTGAAATTTGTGCTTCTAGCGTAAATTCGTCAATTTCATTATACACTTTTTGAGCAGCGCAATGTGGTGTCCACAGTTGGAATTTATCAACCCTGAAATCATCTTAAGAGTCAGTAATGACAAAACTGAAAGAAATAAAGTAAAAAAAAAGGAAAAAATTGAACGATACTTTTGAACTCTTTTTGGATACCTATTTGCCAGCAGTAGTTTTTTTCTTATCTTTTCGCAGAAAAATGAGGAAGCCATGCCTGCTTATTTTAATTTTTTAACTGTTATGGCTCTTTCCATTTTCTATGAAGAAAATGTAGATGTCATCGTTCTTGAAGTAGGAATAGGAGGAACGTATGATAGCACCAATGTTTTCAGGTGACTCTTTTTTTGCTGAAATCTTTTCTTTATTATTTATTCAATAATTTTTCATATCGTCCGTGAGCCCAATATAAGACTGCAGTTTCTCCAGTAAAATTCATCACAAAAATAACAGAAAAAAAGCAATGATGATTGATGACATCTGAAACTTTCAAAATCTACGTATTAGCTGTTGAAACGCGCAATACCAGTACTAACATGCAGGTATTATGGAGGATTCACATTATAATTTCTCCACTTTCTATTTTCCACTTTCTAAAAAATTAGATTTTTTGGAATTTCCAAAATTTTAAAAATGCAATAACTCAGCTGAAATTCAATATTTTGGAAACATCATACCCATCAAAAGATAGGTCTTTAAAAGATCTTTCGTTCAAAAAAAAGTTCGTTTTGCTATCTTTAACCGTTCAAAAGTTATGGCCAAAAAACCGTTTTACCTTTGACCCCCCGCGGCCCGCCCCGCCCCCTAGGTTCTAAGATGGCTCAAATAAAAAATAGGCCATATTTAGACTCCCCGTGAATAGCTTTATCAGCCTTGAAAAATTTAGGCATCCATGCAAAGCCCATTCCTTATGGGCAATGAAACAACCTCTTTTCAATTGTTAATCCAATACAGGGAATTCTTATCTTCTCACGAAGCCTCTTGAACCTATTATTCCAAAAAACTCTTTTTCCAAACTCTCAAAGTGTTTTTGCATGTATATACTTGAAAATCTGCTCATTCACTGATGCAGATATTTTGATATTCACTGTATTCATTTTCACATCGTCTTATGGAGTTTTGATCGTATCGCCTGGCTTATCAAATCGTTGTGAATGAGCTCATGACACGAGGACGCAACATCCTCTGAATGAGGGGAGAGAAGGGAGTTTCGTCGATGAAACTGAGCATCGATAACTTTCTGCTGTCTGTTTCAGGAAAACACCTGTTGTTGGATTCACCTCAATAGGACTAGACCACACATCAATATTAGGAAATACTGTTGATGAAATAGCAATGAGTAAATCAGGTATAATGAAGCCAGGGTGTATCGCTTTTACGTCACCTCATCAGCAAAGTTCAGTACTCAACGTGCTGAGATCACAAGCTGCAAATATTCAGGTATTCCATGCCTTTTCTTTGGTTTTTTCAGGGGTGCAAAATGTGCCCGATCTAGCGATCCGCCGATCGCGTGAAAGTGAGGAAATTTCTGGGAAAGTGAGGAAATTTGTCCATTTTTTTTTTTTTTTTTTTTTTTTTTTTTTTTTTTTTTTTTTTTTTTTTTTTTTTTTTTTAATTTAAATAATGGCAATAAGGATTTCCCAGGAAAGTAGTGTAAAAAATGGGAAAATATCGGTTATTTTGCGAACATACGGTGTTGAAATGATAAAATAACCAAAAAAAAATCATCACTTTCAAATTTTTGTGAGGAAATTTTTTAAAATCCTGTGAGGAAATAAGTCATGGATCGCGTGAAACTTCCAAAGTTTTGGAACATTTTGCACCCCTGGGTTTTTTGCTCCTCCGATTTTGGCAGTAAAACTACAACTCAGATATACAATAGGTGGGAAAAATGTTTATTTTGTTAGAGCTTCTGCTCCATGTACTATGACCGTAAAAAGAAAGTCCTTTTGTCAAAATCGTCTTTTTGAAAATGTGTCAAAGTTTTAGATTTTTTGAGGTACACTTTCAAGTGGCCCTTTAGTGAAACTCTGACATCGCTATAAACAGAAAAATTCTTTAAAATGGTGAAGAAATGATATCATGAAATTCTCTAGCCGGATACAGTGGCACCTGTTTTTAACGGAACCTGGAGGTAGCGGAAACCCGATGTTATCGGAAAATTTTGCCGGTTCCGTGGAATTGCTGTGGTAAATCAATGTAAATCAGCCTGCTTATAACGGAACCTGTCAAACGCGGAAACGGAAGTTTTGATAGGCGTCTTTAATAGAAAAATTGTGAGAAAAGAGGCAATATTATTAGAAAAACGGGCAACTCCTGTCTCTCAATAGTTAAAACTAGACGTTTTTTTCAAATTTTAATCAGTTCAAATTTTTAAACATTAATTTGTAAAGTTTTTAAGTTTTAATGATTTAATAAGTTTTAAAGATTTAATTAAGTTCCGAAAAGTCGAAGTTAAATGAAGGTCAAAGGCAGTTGGCCTTTCGATTTTCAATTTTTTGTTTTTTTTCTCCATCCGGTAAACCTGCCGATAGCGGAAACCTGATATTAACGGATAAATGTATCCGCCCCGTGAGGTTCCGTTATAAACAGGTGCCACTTCTTTCACAGGTACTTTCTTTTAAAAGTCATAGTACATTCAATAGCATTTTTCAATTTACTGATGACTCCACTGGTTGAGAAAAGATTACACAGTTCAGTTCAGTGTATGACTGTATTACTCGCATCGGTAATCTTATCTCAACCAGCGGAGTCGTCGATGACTTTAGAAAACTTGTAAATATGTTAATAATTCTATGGCGATTGCACTTATTGACAAAAAAGTACAGATATGAGTATTTTTTTGCATTATAGTCATGAACTGCACTGCACAGTGTAATCTTTGCTCAATGGATGGAATCATTGGTGAATTAAAGAAATGCTATTAAATGTACATGAACGGCAGCACTGTATTTTGAAGTCACTTTTTGGCAACTCAAAAAGGTGCAATCCTTAAGCCTATAGGCTGATTCTGCTATCTTGGACTAAACGAGACGAGATAGCGGGAATCAATTAATACTATTGGTTTAAAAGGCGTCATGTGACCATGAGCAGAAACAAGAATTTATCCGTCTCTCTCTTCTCCCATTTGAATTTGTGCGTTAAAGGAGAATGGAGATAGGGGATTGCACTAAAGTCACCTGATGGCCCCTTCTCCCTCTGCTATCCTTTTCTAACACATACGTTCAAATGGCCGCTGAGAGTGAAAGGCAATTGTTAAAAAAAAAGTTAAGTAAGTTGATATCCTAGATTTTATCATGTGCTAATTGTTTTTTTTTTTCTTGTTTTCATAATTTTAGTGCACTCTATTAGAAGCTCCATTACCCTCAGAATATTCAACTGACTGTGGTGACTCAGCCTTAAATTTCCTGTCAGGGCCTCAGAGTCTGAATGCATCTCTAGCACTACAGCTCACTAAAGCTTGGGTTAAGAGAAAATATGATAGTAAGTTAAAAATGTTGATAAAATTAGTTGATTTTCCTAACTTTTCCTAAGCAATTCTGTTAAGAAGTAAGAACTAATTTTGCCTTTGAATTATGACTTATGAGTAAGAGTTGAGATAATGTATCGACAAAATGAACGTCGAGATAGCTGAGGAAAGGAGGGTGAGCTGAGAGGAGGTACTGTGGATTCTTAAGTAAACCCTCTGGGTGGGCAGGCGCTTGGGCTCTACACTTTGTCCCACTTAAGGTGATTCCAGGTGAAACTTTTCCAGATTTCAATCCGATGGATAGCGCCACGAGTCGCCTTCTGAAAAAGTTGTGTTTTGGGCGTTTTAAACTGAAACCATAGATAAAACGCAAAATTCATTAATGTCAGCACCTGCAAAAATTTTTTATGGATTTTTTGAGCCCGAAATGAGCAAAATTGGTCTTAAAATTAAAGCCGTAAATTATGAAATTCGTTTCGCCATAAGCTTAGTGAGTGACAGTGAGTGCGAGCGATGATACGTCCATCTGCCCTTTCGCACTCATTGCGGCTTACGGGAAGTTTCGTACTTCATAATTTCCGGCTTTATTTTTGAGTGTTTCAGCCTGAAACTTTCAGGGTATCTTCCTGAAGTATTCTCGCAGGTGCTGACGTTCCTCAAATTAGTGTTTCTAGCGTGAATTCATCAAATTAAGCAAAAAACTGTTGACTTTTTGAGCAGCGCGACGTGGTGTCCAAAGTTGGAACTAATCCCTGGAATCACCATAACCGTTGAAATTCAAATGTCAATTGCAAATATTTTGAAACCTTATTATGTAGTTATTACACTATTAAGTCGGTGGCATGAGAAATTTTGCTCAGCATCATCTGAAGAACCAGATTATGATAAAAAATCGAAAATGTACCGGGAGCCATCCTCCAAAAGGAGTGTGGTGGGTTCTTTTACTGTCAGGTAATGTGGCCTAACACCAAATTAGATTTCAGGAACCTTCTCCGAAGACGTTTCTCTAAATCTGGACTACACCAGAATTTACATTGTTTATCTTAAAATAATTTTGTAATTTTCTTCTCCTCTTTTGATCAGGTAATTTTGTGCCTTCGGAACCAGATTTGAAGGTGAACTATGATGAAATAGAAGGCTTGCGAAATTGTTTCTGGCCAGGAAGGTTTCAGCAATTAAGACGTGGTGTTTGCAATTATTATTTAGATGGTGCGCATACAAGCGACAGTATCAGCCATTGTGCCAGCTGGTTTTTAAACTCTGCATCTAAAGCGAATAACAGGTAATCATGAAAATCATGATCAACATAATTACCGCCAGTGGCGTCGCGTGCAATCTGGCAACACCGTATTCTACCCATTTAAACTCATGTGAAAGGTCGAATTCAGGGGGTGCACAGTGCACACGGTAAATTCGATATATTGAATGCTTTTAAATGGAGGAGGCACATTGTTGCCAGATGGCACGCGACGCCACTGATTACCGCTAAGTTCATCTTCTGAATGTTTTCATTCTTTATTTGTGCACCCTCAAAAACTCTATTTTTTCAAATATGTTTTAATTTTTCAGGAAATCAAAACGAATATTAGTGTTTAATACAACTGGAAATAGAGATCCAGAGAACCTACTTCGCTCATTAATACCTTGTAACTTTGACTTTATTCTATTTTGCCCGAATATCACATTTTCTGATGGATCTCTTCAACCAGGTATGTAACTCTTTCATTCTGCAGTCACTGTTTTGTATCATTAAGTTGCCATGTAAACTCATACCATCCAGCAGGCTGAATATGAGCGATCGTATCGTAATGCTTTCGAGTCGATGATCAAGTACGTGTTATCTTATGGATGATGTCATCACAATAGGTTTCACTCTGATAGAAACCCTCCCATCTCTGCGGAAATTTGCCGATGGCTCCTGAGCTATCAGAGAATTTTTGCAGAGATCGTAGGGTTTCTATCGAAATGGAACCTATCGGAATGACGCAACCCGTGAGAATAACACAGACTTGATCATTGACTCGAAATCATTACAATACAATTGTTCAAAATCAGCCAGCAGTGCCATAATTTATTAACTTTAATTTGTGTGAAAGTTCGAAGTAATTTTTGTTTTGTCACTTGAAAGTAATCGTGGAAAATGTGCCTCATACACTGTAATTTAAAAATTTCCAGTCAGGGGGTTGTTTTACTACAAGAAAAATAGCAATTCAACTATGATCGGTTACCAAATTCCTAACCAATAAAAGGTGTTTCTTGTAAAAAGGAGTTCTTAACTAAGAACCTTTTTTTTGTGTGAAACGTATTAAACAATTCGCCTTGTCTAAGAATAGTCTCTGATTCAAGTTACTGCTCAATATCTTGAAAAGACAGGAATATAGTGAAATTTTTGTGAAGATCAGCACGACTAACTAGGGGAGGCTCAGAAGTCGCCTCCTCCGATTTTGGAAAAAATCGCACGACAATTTAGCTATATTAAAACTGTTAGACATGTGTTTCTGACATTTTGCCTGCCAATGGGCCTTCCTAAGGTGTCAGAAATTTCTTGAAAATTGGTGAAATTCTTGTAAAGAATGTAAGTCAACCACTGGGCCGAGAGCATTCCGTACTTAAATGCTCATTTCCTCCCCTATCTATACAGAGAGGCGTGGCCGAGCGGATTTGGTTAACGTCTGGTAAGAGTGCAAGTTGGATTCCCGAGTTCAGTGCCATTTTTTTGTGAAGGATTTTTCCTATATCCCGTCACTCTTATATGATAAGTTTCTGAGATGGACTGTATGTATTAAGAGTTACATTGATATAATTTGAAAAAAAGAAAATGTAAGGGAGTCGGGGGGCCCCCCCAAGTTAAGTTTGATGTGAGAAAGTGTTCATGAGGTATTCCCTCAGTTTATTTGGTTTTGATGTCAAATGCTCTTTGATGCATCTACTATTAATTGTGTGTGATCGCCATTTGCTGATTTACACTCCAAATGACGCTGAAATGCTCTGTGCTAAAACTTTGGCTTTAAATTTAAATCGCACTGTCTCATACAATTAATTTTTTTTTTATTTTATCCTTGCAGCCTCTTTTGTCTCATCTTATGAAAGTTACGAGCAAATGCGATCCCGATGTCAGGTACACAAAGAAGTTTGGTTGAAAATCAGTATTAACTCTGAATGCACGGTGAAAACATTCCCTTCAGTTACCGAAACGATTGGTTTTCTGGAAGAGAACCTTTATGATAGCGAAAATCATGTCCTAGTCACTGGATCCTTAATCTTAGTTGGTCACGTTTTAAGTATTTTAGAACCAAATTTGTTTCAGCAAAATCAAATTGCCAGTGGTGATCCTTCAATAAAATCTCTCTAGATGGAAGGAAATTCTTCCATCAATTTGTTTGTGATTAACTGCTGGGTTAAGGAGATATTTGTTTTTGCAGAGGGTTTTATGGCTAGTAATCCTACCGAAACATTTCTATCTTCTGCTTGAAAACAGGGATTTTCTGTTTTTGTTTTATCAGAAGCTTTTAAGTGGACCTATTTGACATTAAAATGTACTAGGTATTGCAAGGAATTTGTTTCAGATTTTTATCTCTTCTCGTATTTGCACACTGTTGCCTCGTGAGCAGAAAATGAGATTTTTACCATCTACTTACCGAGGGTCAAGGGGGATAGATTTAAAATTTAAAAAAACAGCCCCTACTTTTTAATACAGGACTCAAAAGAACGCACAATTCTAAGACTTTTCGTTCAAACCGAGCATCAATATCTTTTTTTGCTGTCGATATATCGGAAGCCAAAGTTCGATACGGACCCATTTTCAAAAATTTGTTGCGTCACTTTAAATGGTCCAAATCAAGGTCAAACCCGCGCATCAATATCTTCTTTTGCTGTCGATATATCGAAGGCCTAGTTCGATATGGACCCATTTTCAAAAATTCGTAGCGTCATTTTGAATTGTGCAAATCAAGCGAACTATGGGCTCAAAATGCTCTTCAAATTAAGCCCTTTTCAGAAAAAAATACACTTTTGAAGTAAAATAATTTGTCTTTCTTTTTTAACTGACAACCTGTAAGTACCCTGTAGAGCCCGAAGAACAAAGGCAAAATTGTGCACGTGAAGTTCGTAATAACAATGATTTAATCAATACATAACGAATTCATTTAGAGGGGGTGGGGCGGTTAAATTTTTTTATCCTTTTAAAATACACGAAGGATCAGTGTACCCTGTAGATCCCGAAAAACACTGTAAGTTTGTAATGCATTCTGGCAACGCAGCGTAAACCGTCGCTGGAACAATTTAAGATGATTCCAGGGTCGACTAGTTCCAACCATGGACACCACGTCGCGCTGCTCAAAAAGTCAACAGTTTTTTGTTAAATTTGAAGAATTCACGCTAAAAACACACATTTGAGGGACGTCAGCACTTGCGAGCATACTTCAGGAAGATACCCTGAAAGTTTCAGACTGAAACAGTCAAAAATAAAGCCGGAAATGATGAAAAACGAAACTTCCCGTAAACCGCAATGAGTGCGAGTGAGGCAGATAGACGTATCATCACTCGCGCTCACTCTCACTCACTAAGCTTATGGCGAAACGAATTTCATAATTTACGGCTTTAATTTTAAACCAAATTTGCTCATTTAATGCTCAAAAAATCCATAAAAAAATTTTGCAGGTGCTGACGTTATTGGATTTTGCGTTTTATCTATGGTTTCAGTTTAAAACGCCGAAAACACAACTTTTCCAAAAAGCGACTAGTGGCGCTATCCATCGGATTGAAATCTGGAAAAGTTTCGCCTGGAATCACCTTAAGAAACCGTTGCTATGACAACACTTTTACTAGATCAAGGATCCATTCCGCAGCCGAAAAGCGCCCTCCGAAAACTTCTCACGAGAAAATCGCGATCGTGGATCGATATCGCGATCCCCAACCACGCGAATATGGATATTTCGACGGTCAGAAACAGAAAAATGTTCCGCCATGTAAGGCCCCTTCAGCACGCAAATTCCCGAGCCGATCGCGATCAGTTCGTCCGCAATGATTACAGGAAGGAAAACCCGATTTCAGAAATTTGTCCCTCCCGCGCGACTCCGTCCGATTTCGCGGAAATCCAGCTACATAGATCAACTACATACCTAGACGGTCCCGGATACCGAGTTTTGATATCCCACAACCAATTGAAACTGTAGAAGTCGTGCTGACAAAATTAACCGTCGAAACCCACGTTTCCGCGGGTCCCACCCCCTCTGCTCTTCCGGGGCACCGCCAATGTAATTTTGAATGGGAAAACCGACTTACGAGCAGACCTGTCTTTTTTGTGGACTTTTAAATAGCTGACAAGGCTCAGGGCTCTCGAAACGTCCCCTCTGCTCTTCCGGGGCACCGCCAATGTTATTTTGAATGGGAAACCCGACTTACGAGCAGACCTGTCTTTTTGGTGGGCTTTAAATCGCTGACAAGGCTCAGGGCTCTCGAAACGTCTCCTCTGCTCTTCCGGGGCACCGCCAATGTAATTTTCAATGGGAAAACCGACTTACAAGCAGACCTGTCTTTTTAGTGGGCTTTAAATCGCTAACAAGGCTCAGGGCTCTCGAAACGTCCCCTCTGCTCTTCCGGGGCACCGCCAATGTAATTTTGAATGGGAAACCCGAGTTACGAGCAGACCTGTCTTATCGGTGGGCTTTAAATCGCTGACAACGCTCAGGGCTCTCGAAACGTCCCCTCTTCTCTTCCGGGGCACCGCCAATGTAATTTTGAATGGAAAAACCAACTTAGAGCATACCTGACTTTTTGGTGGGCTTTAAATCGCTGACAAGGCTCAGGGCTTTCGAAACGTCCCCTCTGCTCTTCCGGGGCACCGATAATGTAATTTTGAATGGGAAATCCGACTTACGAGCAGACCTGTTTTTTTGTGTGGGCTTTTAAATAGCTGACAAGGCTCAGGGCTCTCGAAACGTCCCCTCTGCTCTTCCGGGGCACCGCCAATGTTATTTTGAATGGGAAACCCGACTTACGAGCAGACCTGTCTTTTTGGTGGGCTTTAAATCGCTGACAAGGCTCAGGGCTCTCGAAACGTCCCCTCTGCTCTTCCGGGGCATCGCCAATGTAATTTTGAATGGGAAAACCGACTTACGAGCAGACCTATTTTTTTGGTGGGCTTTAAATCGCTGACAAGGCTCAGGGCTCCCGACTTGTCCCCTCTGCTCTTCCGGGGAACCGCCAATGTAATTTTGAATTGGAAACCCGACTTACGAGCAGACAATAAGAGCATTGCCAATTTGCAATAAAGTGGCACTTATGACCTATCAGATTGTTCGGAAAAATCTGCTGAATCGACTCGTATAAATTGGTTAGATACTATTTTGCTTAGGTTTCGAGATAAACGCCCCGGAACGAAAAGCCCGTGTTATTTTCCCTATTTCCCGAGTCATTTTTGCTCCACCCGTTGCAGCCAATCAGAGGCCAGCCCGCGTTCGGATCCCTTATCTTCGTTGACCAGGCAAGCTTTTCATTCAATTGCGACTTTTGTTTACTCTTTGGGCTCCCTCTCCAGAAAAGCAGAAAATAGCCCGATGTTTTCTGGAAAGAGTATACAATGTTTTCTGCTTCTTCCGGCCATCTTGGCACAGAATAATACAATCAGAAGGGAAACTCCCATAAGAGCCAATGGAAACAAGATTTGGAATTTACCAGCACAAACTGGCAACTGTGCCTACTCACTTCTCAAGATGGCGGACATGCTTTTTCAGGCTATACAACCAATCACAACTCGGCCAGTTGCCGAAGATCTGCCGAAGATTGCCGAAGATACTCACTTTCGAACATGGCGGCCCGAAGTAAAAAATGTTTCAAAATGAATTAGAGTTTCCCTTCTGATTGTATTATTCTGTGATCTTGGGTCTGGATTTTGAACTGCGCGCTACTGATTTCGTGGCGCGAAGTCAGATGAGCATACCTCTTTAATCTATAACCTTGTCCCGTACCAATCGCCAGATTTGAGGTTAAAAGCCGTATGTTTTACATTGATTCTTATGGAGGGAAAATACGGCCGAAAGCCGTATATTTGGCAATACTGATTGTGAGTGGTTAAAGCTTTTTGTTGGTTGAAGTGAAATATCGAACCCTCTTTTCATGTCGCACTTTTTTCTGTACTTTCGAGATTTAAACCGTATACAGGGTGATCCAAAAGTCTGGCGACCCCTGAATATCTTTTGAACGGTTTCAGATAAAACAACGAAACTTTGGGAATGTTTACAACTCACAAAAAACTATATTTCAGGGTGGTCAAATTTTCGGAAGCACCCCTCCAAAGGGGGGTTAAGCTCCCTAACTCAAAATTTTCATATGACAACCCCTACCTTGTGACACATCGTTTGAAAGGGCGTAAAATTCTAATTGTAAGACTGTAGATATCAATTTTAGGTCTCGATATATCGAAGGTCAAAATTCGATGTAGACCCATTTTAAAAATATCATTACTCCTATTTTTAAAGTCGAAATTTGAAAAAATAGGGGTCAAAAATACTCTAAACAGCACGTGCTTTTCAGAAAAAAATACGGATTTGACACAAATCTTGACAAAATTTGGGTTTAAGGCCCCTAAGCATTTTTAACGTTTTTACCCCTCAGGGGGTGCCTATTTCCGAATTTCCAAAAGATGACACCTATCGAATGATATACATCGATCGAGAGGGCATACAAAATTGAGCATTTTGCCGCAAATCGAAGGTCGATATCGTTTTTTGCATTCGAGATATCGAACCTTGTAAATCAAACTTTGACATTCGATATGTCGAATGCAAAAAACGATATCGACCTTCAATTTGCGTCAAAATGCTCAATTTTGTATGCCCTCTCAATCGATGTACCACTCGATAGGTGTCGTCTTTTGGAATTTCGGAAATAGGCACCCCCTGAGGGGTAAAAACGAAGAAAATGCTTAGGCGCCTTAAACCCAAATTTTGACAAGATTTGTGTCAAATCCGTATTTTTTTTTAAAAAAGCACGTGCTGTTTAGAGTATTTTAGACCCCTAGTTTTTGAAGTTTCAATTTTAAAAATAGGAGTAATGATATTTTGAAAATGGGTCCATATCGAACTTTGACCCTCGATGTATCGAAAACTAAAATTTATATCGTCCTCCAGTTTGCGCCAAAAGTATTAACATTTTACGCTCCTTTCAAACAATGTATCAGAAAATAGGGGTTGCCATTTGAAAATTTTGAGTTAGGGGGGCCTAACCCCTTTGGAGGGGCGCCTCCAAAAGTTTGACCTCTGTTAAAGATAGTTTTTTGTGAGTTGTACTTAAACATCCTCCAAGTTTCGTTGTTTTATCTGCAGTCGTTCATGAGATATTCAGGGGTCGCCGGACTTTTGGATCACCCTGTATGTAGGTACTGTAACTCGCAAGTGCATGAGTGTAAGACTTTTTTTTTTTCATCTTTTTTTTCTTTTCCCTCCCCTTCATCCCCCCTAAAAGATTCATTATCTTTCACAATATTGAATAAATGAGCGGATAAAAATTTGCGGGTGGTCACTCAAATCCATACTAGGTATAATGAATTTGTTGTAAATTTACAAGTGTCCTAGAGGAACTTTACTAAGTTGTCATCATGGAAGGCAACACCTTTCTTCTTCTTTTTCAAAAAAATATAGACATCGTGCATTTTTTGTAAGGAATCCCTGCGTGCAATTTCAGTTAAAACTACGCCGAGGAAACGTCGTTGTTAGCACAAGTAAATTGCGCATGGAATAACCATGATTGATGAAAACCTCTGATCGCTGTAACTATGAAGTTACGCAGTTCAAAATTTTTCAGGCGATTTTCGCTGTCACGCCGTTTCTCCTCGTACCTCCTCAAATGCGAACTGTTAAATGAAGTGACGCGAATACAAACTGCGAAAACGAACGAGGTTTTTTTTTTTTTTTTTTTACGAACTTGGCGTAATAGCGTACGTATTTCTTCAAAAAATTGTTAACTTCCGAAAATTAAGATGAAGAACAAAAACAGAACCATTTTAAACTTAACAGATAATTTTATTATTTGGTTGGAATCTCGCTTCTACGTAGAAAAGAAAGGGGTTGGTAACGATTTGAAGACCAGGGACCAAATAATGCTCGGTCCCGAGCTTAACTTACGCACGGTCACATGACCGTGCGTAAGCTCTCTGATTGGTCGAAACCGCACGCAAGATGCACGCAATTCAATGCTCGGGACCTAACATTATTTGGTCCCAGGGACCAAATAATGTTACGTCCTCACGGTCCCGCACGCAGATGATCGATGATCACTTACGGGGGGTATAAACCACATGCAATCATACTTACGTGCGCACCATCTAACGTCTTTCGAAGGACCGTCAAGCCGTAACAGTATTTGGTCCCTGAGCCGCCAGTCGCTTATATTCTCGCGCACGTGCTTGTTGCGGTCTCGTAAATTCGGCGGCTATTCTCTTATCAAATCAAATCCAATTTGCCTCACTAACCTCATTTCTCGTTATCTCTCCTCATCACCATCGCCTACATATTGCGAATTGTGGATTGTGAATTACCTATATTATCGTTTTGTCTTTGTCATCGGATAATTACGTTTGTAAGATACCGCTACCTACCGTAAGTATTAATCGTCAAAATCCTCCTCCATACTTCAACCTAATCTGAGTAAAAATCTTCGAGTCTATGGTGATTTCAGGTGAGTCTTTTCCAGATTTCAATCCGATGGATAGCGCCACCAGTCTCTTCAGGGAAAATCGTGTTTTTGGCATTTTCAATTGAAAACAAAGAAGAAACACAAACCCAAGAACGTCAGCTCCTTCGTTTTTTTATTCTGGATTTTAAACGAGCAAAACTGGTGGAGAACTAAAGCCGTAATATTGGAAATTCATGTTGCCGTACGCTTGCTTAGTGAGAGCGAGTGATACCTGGTCTATCTGCGTTCATTGATGCTTATGGGAATGGGGCTGTTGCTCAGTTTTGCCATAAGCTATTTAAAAAGTCGATATTGGTGTAAAAACCTCCAAAAATAACGGTGGCAGCACTAAAAACTTCCAAAATCCACTCCAAACCTCAATAAACGCTTTTATTTGCGCGAACGTAATGGTGGCTTAGGGCAGTAACAATGGAAGATCTCCATCTAACAATACTGTGACTCCGTCATAAAGTGACCAATAAGAGACGACCTTCATTTGACACCGGTGTCACTAGATGTCACGGTGCCATTTATTGGACGTGGATCACTACTCTGACGACTAAGTAATCTGTGAAGGGTCATTCCACTGAAAATGTGACACCCGTAACACTTTAAAGTAATATTTCTCAGGTAAAAATAAAATTTGTTGCACTTTTGAGGCTAAGAAAGAAATAAGCTTTAGTAGAATAATTTTGATTGAATGACATTATTTTTCTTCAAACCAAAAGATGTCGATCAATAGTGTTACGGGTGTCACATGTACTGTGGAATGACCCTGAATCATCCTTGTCAGGGTAGACAGAGTGGCGAAATTAAGATAGGAATCTCCCAGTATTACTGCCTTATGCTACCATTACACTCGCGCAAATAAAAGTGTTTGTTGAGTTAAGGGAGTGGATTTTGGAAGTATTTAGTGGTGCCATCATTACTTTTGGAGGTTCTTACACCAGAATCGACTATTAAATCGCTTATAGCATAAGTTTGCAACAGCCCCATTTTCGTATTCCCAAAATTCCGGCACGCTCAAAAATAAAGCCAGGTCCCGGCTTCATTTTTGAGTGTTTCAGCTGGTAACTTTTGAGGTAAATTATTAGGATGAGGTTTTTGGTAATCTTCCTGAAGTATGCTCGCAGTTGCTGACATTCCTCCAATTTGTACTTACATTTTGCGTTAATTCATCAATTTTAGCCAACAAGCGGACTTTTTGAGCAGTGCGACGTGGTTTTTTTTCGGTTTGAGTTCAAGCTAATCGACTCTTGTTCCAAGACCGATTTGTTTAAAATCAGTTTTTACAATTTGGCGATCGCATCCCCAGCACCCCGACCAGCCTGGCGCCGGAGTAATCGTCTCAATTCGGCAACTTGGCATAACTTGAGAAAGTGGTGAGTATTGAAATAAGTAAATGCCTGGACAGCACGTAAAGGACGAACCACAAATATGTTCGAGGTAAACCAGACAAAGTTATGGGAGGGGGGGAGGGGGTAGGTCAGGTGTACACACCTATTGAGTTGTGTGAACCGAATCAATTACATAGAGCATTAAAAGTTGTTGTATCGGCGAGTTCGATATTTTCTTGGTCAACAGAATTACACAAGTACCTAGCCCGAAAATTCACAATATGAAAAAAGAATATGAATTTTCTTGGATAGGTAGTAGGTACCCCCTAACAAAATCTCAAAGGTATGTGAGTATAATTTTTAGTTGTTTTTTAAATCTTAAAAATCAAAATAGTATGTACATGCTTTATTATGATGAAGTGAATATCATGTATACTAGCATGTTGTCTTTTGTTTTCTTTTTTTTTCGAAAGTCCGGTGTGTATCGACTATTTTGGCCTTCTTCGAAGACTGAAAATGCTAGCTTGGTCAAAATCCGTCGGATATTTTTGCACAGCTATGTTTCTGCGATTTTTTTCTAGCAAGGAGTCATTTTGGTTTCTATGTTGATTTGTTGTAGGACCTAAAAAATGAAGATTCTGCATTTTAAATGCAGGAATGCAATCTATCCTCGTTCAGGTATCAATCGTGCCTTTGTTCCCGATGATAAAGTCAGTTGGAGTGTAGACTGGACAGACTATAGACCCATATATTACACCGCTACTGATGTTCGAGATGTACCGATGTCAGATCCAGAACTGACAAAGGTTGGGTTCAACCCTTGTTGGAATAAGTTAGATAATGGTGTCGATCGAAGGAGTTTCCTGGGAGAGTATCGTGTCGTCAACGGATTTCCATTAAATCCCATCGGGCGAACTGGCCTCACTGGAAGAGGGATATTAAAGAGATGGGGCCCTAACCACGCTGCGGATCCAATCGTGACCAAATGGAAAAGAGATGAATTGGGTCGAGTGTTAACTGATCAAAAGTCCGGAAAAAATATTTTGCAAGTGATTCTAATCAAACGAGGAGGTTCTGGGGAATGGGCAATTCCTGGAGGAATGGTTGACCCAGGAGAAGATGTTTCCGTTACCTTAAAGCGGGAATTCTTAGAAGAAGCCTTAAGTTTTTTGGATAAAACGCAGGTAATCAGTTCAAAATAAAGCAGGATTATAGCTGAAGTTTCTACACAAAATAACACTGCTGAACGGACCTAGTTTTCAAAAGTCTTTAACTGTTTTCCTCGTTGTTTTTCAAAATTCTGCTTTTTTATTTTTTGCCACGACTATTGAGTTCGTAAGATCAAATTTTTCCGAATCAGATCCATCTTTTTTTCCCGTCTTTTTGACGTTAGCGGAACAGTTGCCAGCCTGTTCAGGTACCGGGGGACCTCTCTTAATCAAGCCCCAACAACTGATACAAAAACCTAACGCCATTATCGAAAAGTCCAGGGTTTTTCCGTGGTTGACGGAACTCCTCTACAACTCAAGACAAAACCGGAGTTAATTTGCTTATTTCAGAGAAATAAATTCTTCCAAAACCTCTGTTATTCTGATAGATTCTTATCAAACCTCTACATAATTTGAAAATAACCCTTTTAAAAAAACGAACAGGAGTGAAATTGAATTATTACGATTCAATGCTGCCTAACATCAGAGTCAACAGTTTAATCATTGCAGTGCAGTTGCCATCTGTAAACCTCAAATTTTCATTCTCCTACCATCTATCGTCTGACAACCATTTAAAGTGGAAATATGACGTTCCTGACCTTTAATATTTGGAATAGGGGTTTTGGCAACCTTTGCTTCAAGTGATTGAATAGTTAACTCTTGAGTATAATCCAGTAAAAATTACGACGAGCTCATTAAAAATTACGAAATTTCCACACAAAGTGACTTAAAAGTTTAAGGCGTAGTGGCGGAGCTATGCAGGTACCTTGGGAGATTAATTTTTACTTCAATACTTCTCTCTGTGTGTTTCTACAGAGTGACAAATTAGGCGAAAATCTCCCATGACACCTGCGTAGCTCTATATCATCTAAGACAGGGGTCTCAAACCTATTTTTCCGGTGGGCCAAATTTGATTTTAGCCTCAATGTCGCGGGCCGAAAATAACCCCCCCCCCCCCACGGAAACTTACCCCTCCACAAACATAGTAATTATTCGGAATTATTCTCTGTGCACTGTATACTTTAAAATTTCCATTTATTTTCATTTAATTTCATATTTTCTTATTTGTGTAACTACACTAGGTACTTTTTTTATCATTCAAAGTTCTCCACAGCAGGCTAGCAACCCTGCCAATATACCCTTTTTTTAACATTTCGGGAAAATTTGGCTTGAATTTCGTTGTACAAATGATCAATATCTCCTCCAAATGTTCATCACTTAAATTTGCTCTGTAACTAGATTTCGAGTACCTCATCTTTGAAAGTGTCTGCTCACACAAATAAGTTGAACTGAACACAAAAAACCTTCTACGAGCGAAGTCTTTAAGATTGGGAAATGTCTCTTCCGGAAGTGTGGCGAAAAATATTCGGAGGCCATTTTCCTGAAAGTATTCTTTAAGTTGTTATTGGATTAAAGTTCAATAACTTCCAATTAAAGATTTGGGGGTAGGTACATCTTCAATTTCTGCAAAGTAAGGGTTTTCAAAAAGTCTAATGTTCCCAGTTTTTTGGCAGGGTTGCCAGGTTGCGAAATAATTGGAAAAATTGAAATAATATTTTCAAAGTTTTTGTAAATACATTTTTCTAAATCTTGAAAAGTTCAAACCTTCAAATAATTAGCGGGCCGGTTCAAAAAGCTCCACGGGACGCATCCGGCTCGCGGGCCGTAGGTTGGAGACCCCTAATCTAAGAGCAAAGATGACGGAGATGCATGTATCATAATTTGTCTCTTTCTAAAAATAAAATGTCCCTTACAAGAGTTTTTCAATATCTTTTTGGTAGGAGGAAAAATCCAAGCTAGAAGAACAGGTGCGCCCTCTCTTTTCAAAAGGGGATTTTATTTATCAAGGATATGTTGATGGCGCACGCAATACTGATAATGCCTGGATGGAAACATTTGCGATGAATTATCACGATGACAGCGGAAAATTCACTGATTCGTTATCTTTAAAGGCAGGCGATGATGCAGCCGATGTCTTTTGGGGTGATCTCAGTCATGATCGACCACTCTGTGCAAATCATGGATCTCTCTTAGAGCTTGTTGCTCTCTATCACAATGCTTTCTGGTGAAGCGGATTTCAAGACTTTCCCATTGATTTTTTTTTTTTTTTCAAGGACCATTTCTATGTAGCTGTGTTTTAAAAGTCGCCCCGCCCAAAAATTTTTTCCCTCTCATCATTAAATTAGCGATTGATTTTTGTAATCAGCTTCCTGGTTCAATTTATAGAAGCAGACAATGATGCCGTCGATGTCATCCAGAATGATACTCGAGCACTCTGTGCCAATCCTGCATCTTTCCTAGAAACTGTCGCTCTCAAACACAATGATTCGTGATTACAGTATAGATATAGGTAATACTTTCAAGCGTTTCTTGAACACCAAAATGTAACTCTGCTTATAAGTTGTTGTGTCCTACAACTCTTTTTTGCCTTAATCATTTCCTATAAAAAATATAATATTTTTTTCTAAAATGACTTGCTTCAATTTTTACATCTTTCCCTGCCCCACAATACTTATGAGATGGACGGTTGCGCTATGTCTTTAACCTGTGTCTCACAATCAGTAAAAAAGCGACCTTATCATAAGCACGTCTTCCCAAAAGTTCGACCAGTTATAATATGGTAGGGGTCGTCTATCCGGTCATGACCCGATGTCTCGTTGGGTTTGGACACAGTGGCCCACTCCTACCTCTGGGGGGTGATCACGGAGGATCTTTTCGTTTTGGTATCGTTATCGTTATCGTTTGCATTAAGCCATTAAATCAAATGGGCTTGCTTCTGCGCAACTCGATAGCGCAGATGATCCCCTCCTCACCTCGTCCTGCTTCAAACGATCGAGATTACGACAGCCTACGACTCATCGCTTCCTTTCGTCCGTTTCAATCGTTACGAGGAGCTCAAAACGATTCGATCAGTTGAGCCACCCATAAGGTTACACGTAAACGATAACGATAACGATACCAAAACGAAACGATCCTCCGTGATCACCCCCCCCCCCCCCCCCCCCCCAGGGCTTTTCACTTGATAAGGACCTGGTCCGGTGTTCTAACTATATCCACTTCAGCTAATTTTTTTACATCAACCTGTAATGCAAACAAGAAGATTTCAACTTAAAATAAATCTATCGTCTACAACTGCATCAGTGAATGAGCATTTTGAGTTGCTCTAATTGTAAGTAAAAATCAAACAATGAACCCTCTTCTAAAATCACACGGACTCTTTTTACGTTAGACAAACATGAAGGTTTTGGTAATGTGCGTTTGATCCAGTGAAGTGTAGTCAGTAAACAAACGCGAGAAAGTTGGAGCGCAGACGCACATTTTGCCCACCCAGTTAGCAAAAACCGTCTTTAATCCGTCTTATAAGACAAGTAAAATTGTCTTAAATCCGTCTTTAATCCGTCTTAAAGACGTCTCTAGTTCCGCCCAAACAGGTCTTTGAAGACGTCTTACGAATCCATCTTAAAGACGTTTTTGAGACAACTTTGAAAACCGTCTTACGAAGCTGTCTTAAAGACATATGATAAGCGTCGGTCACAAATCACAGTGCTCTAAATTTATAGGTTTCGTCTCGAGGAAGCCTAGCTTTCCAAGCTTGCTCGAGAACAGTCAAAATTTTCAGAATTTGTGATTATTTTCGTGATTTTCAAAATGTGTGCAAATGTTGGTAATTTTCAAACTTAATGAAAATTTTCGTAGTTGTTAAGTTATATGTGTAATTTGGCATCACTGCATTGAGTCAGCTGAGCTCTTCATGTTAGGCTCAACTGTTGACTTGTATACTTACTCTCTATAGTCCCGAGCACCGTGCTAGCCGTGTATCACATTTGTATTATATTGTTATATCATTTATCCGAATATATTTTGCCAATCATTAATTATGTGTCTTCTCATCTTTTCTATCATTAACTGATTCTTAACATGGTAGCAGCGAGTGGTTCGTTCGTCGGTAATCGTCTATAATTAAAAAGTTTCGGAAATGTGTCGGCATTACAGATCCCGAAAAATCGCGTAGCGACAACACTCGGCCAGCTATAAATTAAGTTTTAAAGTCCCGGGACACGGCTAAGTTCTGTATTTTACATAGTGATTTCATTACTTAGGGCTTTTAGCCATTATCATTAAGTTTCTCTTTTACTGGCGCAAACTGCACATCTGATCGACGGCAGAATTCCTTTCTCCATGCCTTGAACTTTGAACATTTGAGGCAGCCTATTTTCAGTATCACAGCTCATTTGATTTGTGTTTTATCTGTCTGTGAAAATCTTTTTCACTCTGTGAAATGAAGTAGATTTACGTTACAACATCTACTTTTCAACTGATTGACCACTTGTGCCACAAAGTGAAGGGTTTGACCTCCTCGCCAGAGAATTAAAAGGAGGAAAGGCGATAGCATCTTTAACCTCAATCATTGCTCAATCCTCATATCAGGCTTACAATCTAGGAAGGATGCTGGATTTCAAAATTCACTGGTGGTAAACTGTGATCTGTAAAATTCTAGTCTCACGAATGATGGTGTTGTAAAGGAAATCTAGTCAATCTCCAAGGAATTCGTCTAATTTTCGTTGTAAAGGATCCCAATCAATCTCCGAGGAATATTCTAATCTACGTCGTAAAGGATCCAAATCAATCTCCAAGGAAATCGTCCAATCTACCCACATCTGTCTGCGTGATAATCTGTATGTACTTTTAAATTTGTTAACATGTGGAAATTTCCCACCAATTTTGCTCATCTAGTCATTTTATGTGTTTACAGTCTACGTTATATCTACAGTCATATGTGTTTCTTATCAAAGTGTTAATATGCCTCTCTCTGGGTGTTCTCTTTCCTCTTGTATCTTTTTTGCTGAATTCATTTACGATCATTGTTTTCACAAAATATTTCTTAATTGGTTGTTAATATGGCCGGTACCACTGATGAAATTAGAATTCCTATCTTTGATGGTAAAGACTACACACGGTGGAAATACAAATTACTGTTACACCTTGAAGTTAGAGAATGTAAAACTGTAATTACTGATCAGCGTCCTACAGAGACATCGGAAGCTGATTGGAATAAATTGGATGCAAAGGCCAGAGATTACATCGTAAACCTTGTGTCGAATGACATTTTCGATGTTATCATTAACGAACCAAATGCGAAAGCAATCATTTTAAAGTTGGATTCTATTTATCAATCGCAATCTACAGCAAACAAAGTCCAAATTAGGAAAAGGTTAATTGAACTAAAACTTGCTGAAAACGAGGATCCTAACCCCTTTTTCCTTAATTTTGAGAAGCTTGTGAATGAGTTGAAAAACTCGGGTGTTACTTTCAACGAGGAAGAAAAATTAGCAACCTTGTTGTCGGCTCTACCTAATTCATATTCCCATTTGATCGATATTATTGATTCAATAGCGACTGATAAATTTGAGTATCTCAAGAATAGAATAATTTCAAATTATGGAAATAGAAGTAAAGAGGAGGCCTCAAATGAATTCTCAGATAGGTTAAGCTCATTTCATTTAAGTAGACGAGGAAATTTTCACTCGAACAAGCATCGATCTCGCTCTAGAAATCATCATTCTTCAATGCGGAATAACTATCATCGCTCGAAATCCTATAGGTCATACCGCCATTCAAATTCCAAATCTCCTTCACGACACCACAATAAAAATAATCAACGTTGCTCTCAAGGGTGTGATAATTTTAGGCATCGAAATTCTTCACCGGAATCAGATGATGATCATCGTAGTTCTCGTCGTTATAAATCAAATCAAACAAATTTCTCATCTAAGAGAAATGGTTATAGTAACAACTCATCATCAAATCGGTCACATTCCAACTATTCCAAAGGTCATAAAGACCAAAGTTATTCTAACAAAGAATCCTATAACAAAAGATCTTTTAGTGTAAATCGTAATGATGAAAATTCTTGTTCCTCTTCAAACCTCACAATCAGTAGTGAAAATGAAATTAACTTAGATGATCCTAATCTTTCAAATTCAAAGTACTACGCTAACGTTACCTGTAGAATTAACCCCTCAAATTTTGAAACAAATTTTTCTTGCAGAAATTCATCAGTTTCGCAGCCTAATAGTGAGATTATTGAATGGTTGTTGGACTCAGGATGTTCTGACCACATTGTAAACTCGGATAAGTATTTTGCCAAGTCTGAAGTCCTAAATGATCCAATAAAAATAGGTTTAGGTGACGGTTCTCCGTTGATCGCCAATTTGAAGGGAGATATAAATGTCAAATATCAAGTTGGTGATGAATGGTTTTCCGTAACCATCTATGATGTATTCTATGTACCTGATATGAAAAGTAATTTACTAAGCGTGTCAAGAATAACAGATAAGGGAAATCATCTGAAATTCAACAATAATCAGGGCATCTTGTACTCTTCTGAAGGTGAAATCTTTGGTGTTGCTGAAAGGCACAAAAATCTTTATAGGCTATTATCAAGGATACAAGGCACAAAAGGTATCCTTGCTAATAATCTTGAAAAACAGACAGTTTCAGTCAAAGAAGAATGGCACAAGAAAACAGGTCACATGTCCTTTCCAAATCTAAATAAGCTAATTATCAGCAAATGTGCACTAGGTTTACCAGAAAAGCTAAACGAAGAACAACTGCAATGTGAAATATGTTTAGAAAGCAAAATGGCTAATCTTCCATTTAAAAACATTCGTTGGCAAGCAAAACGTCCCGGTGAAATCATTCACTCTGATGTTTGCGGCCCGTTCAAACAGACTGGGTACAAAGGTGAAAAGTACTTCTGCACATTTGTCGATGATTACTCCAAATTCTCTATTGTTCAGCCAATTAAATCTAAAAGTGAAGTCTTCGCTAGCTTCAAAGAATCTTCTAGCTTCTTTTTAAATCAAACTGGTAATACAATTAAAGAACTCCGATGTGACAACGGAAAAGAGTATATCAACAATCAGTTTGAAGATTTAGCTCGTAAGTGGGGATTTCAAATAAAACCCTGCCCACGGTACCGTCATGAACTGAACGGAACAGCTGAACGCCTGAATCGAACTATACTTGATCGTACCAGATGCTTGTTTAATGAATCAAATTTACCCAAAAGTTATTGGCCCTTAGTAGTAAGAACTGTAAATTTTTTGAAAAATAGAACTTTAATTAATTTAACAGAAAATAAAACTCCGTTTGAAATTATCTATGAACGTAAACCTGACCTTTCTTTTTGAAAATTTATGGTTCTGATTGTTATGTTAGAGTTCCGGAAGAAATCAGGTCCTCCAAATTTGCTCCCAAAGCAGAAAAGGGAAAATTAGTAGGCTATGAAGATAATTGTTACGTAATTTTAGTGAATGGGAAAATCGTCAAATCCCGTGACGTAAAATTTTTAGATCAAAATACTAAGTCTATTCAAAGTCAAATTTCAAATTTGAAATCTAGGCAATGTTACGATGAGGAATCTAAAAATCAGAAATTCGTTAGATTTTCGTTGGAGCCTGAAAGTGAGACCTCGGATGCGGAAACTGAAACTGAGATCGGTCAACATTCAACTCCTACTTCTCAGAACTCTCCGACTGATATAAGTACCACCTCAAGTTCAGACTTCCGCACCCCAAGTCCCAGTTTACCTATTCATAGAATAGCAAATCCTTCTGACCATGAGACTACCCAAAACTACAAAGCTCGTCTAAGAGATAGGAAAACTCTTAAACTACCTAGAAAACTGGCGGATCATGAAATATTTACAAATTTTGTAGACATTAATGTGCCCTTTAATTATGAAGAAGCTTTAAGATGTGACAATTCAGAAAACTGGATTAATGCCATGGAAGAAGAGTTAAAAGCCCATAGGGAAAACAACACTTGGTCTATTGTCAAAGAACCCAAGTCACAAAATATTATTGATGTAAAATGGTTGTATCGAATGAAGGATAGCAATAAATTTAAAGCAAGGCTTGTAGCCCGCGGATTTCAGCAAGAATTCCATCAAAATGAAGAAATCTACTCGCCTGTCGCCAAATTAACATCAATAAAAATGCTTTTGTCTCTCTCAGCCGTCCAAAATTTAAGTATTCATCAAATGGACGTTCAAACAGCTTTTTTAAATGGTGAAATAAACGAAGATGTCTTTATTAAAGCCCCTAAATGTCTAAATGTTAAGGAAGGATATTGTTTAAAATTAAACAAGGCTTTATATGGCCTAAGAGAATCTCCGCGGAGCTGGTACAATTGTTTTGATAGATTTATGAATTTTCTCAACTTTCATCGCTCAAACTTTGATTGCTGTCTTTACTTTAAAGACCTAAATTCTATACCTGTTTATGTATTAATTTTTGTTGATGACATTTTATTTTTCTCAAAAGACAAGAACAAAATAAACAGTCTGAAAAAGCAATTGAAAGAACGCTTTAAAATGAAAGACTTTGGTCAAATCAATAAATATCTTGGTATCCAAGCTGTAAAAGAGCAGGATAACTCTATTAAATTGAATCAGACTGATTATATTTGTTCTGTGGCAGAAAAATTCAATGTCATCCACTCAAATTGTATGACACTCCCATGGAACAGAACTTGAAACTTCTTCCGGCAGCCACAGTAAAAGATGAAACTCTGTATCGCAGCCTAATAGGCGCTTTATTGTTCATAGCAATGAATACAAGACCCGATGTAGCATTTGCAGTAAATTATCTCTCTAGGTTTCAAAATTCATGTGATGAAACACATTTTAAGTACGCCTTGCGTGTCCTAAAATATTTGCTTAAAACTTCTGATTTAAACCTGATCTATAATGCTAATACCTCTCCAAATCAGGATATTTTGTCTTGCTTTGTTGATGCAGACTGGGCAGGTGACCCAGTGGACAGGAAATCAACAACTGGTTATGTCATCAAACTGTATGGGAATCCAATTTTATGGAAATCGCGCAAGCAAAAGTCTGTAACTAAATCGTCAACGGAAGCTGAGTATTTAGCTCTATCGGATGCTACATCGGAACTCAAATTTCTTTCTTCTCTCTTAAGTGAGATTAATATTGTTTTAAAACAACCTATTCCTATTTACGAGGATAACCTAGGTGCGGTAGTAATAGCTAACAAAGGTAACTTCAGCAAAAACTCCAAACATATTGAAGTGCACAATCACTTTGTTAACGAGAGTGTAAATAATGGTCTCATTAATGTAATTAAAATCTCATCTGACGAAAATGAAGCAGATATACTTACTAAATCCCTAGGGAAACAGAATTTCTCAAAATTTCGTAAGTCATTTAACCTCATCGAGCATTAATTGAAATGTCAGCAAATTTTTATGTATTGTGTTTTGACAATGATAAAAAAAAAAAAAAAAAATATCCTCAAATTGTCTAGTATTTCGGTATGTATTTTAAAATTATGGCTAGCGTTTATGTGTCTAGTATTTTGGTATGTATTTGAAATAGTGTATAGCGTTTTCCTCTGGAGAAAACTTATTGCACTTTATGTATGTGCTCAATGTCAAGTATTCGTGTAATATTCGTGTGTGAATTAGAAAAAAAAAAAAAAAAAAAAAAAAAAAATGTCTCACGTTTTCTGTTGTTGAAAACTTGTTGTTTTTATGTGTGTGCTCATTTTAAAATGATTTTATTATCTGATGCAGTTGATATTTTTCATAGTATGATCGATAAGATAATAACTTCTTGAACGTGTCATTTCGGTGCGCTCTTTTCTAAATTTTTTTTCACTTCTTTTATTTTGATGTAGCTTGGGATTTGCAACCAGCTAACTGTCCACTAGCTGATTGTAAATCCAAAGTTATGTCTGGAAATGAACGTGTGAACTGGACATCCACTTGTTTGTAACCAATAGAAAATTGATAAATTAGCTTAGCGCACTGAAACGCGCTCTTCGTGAATACTTTAAAGTTCAAGAACCAAATTCTTTTTTTTATGTGTAATTTCGAATGAGTTTATTACGTTACTCTTACGAATTTTAAGTGCTCCCAAATTAAGGGGGCGTGTTAAGTTATATGTGTAATTTGGCATCACTGCATTGAGTCAGCTGAGCTCTTCATGTTAGGCTCAACTGTTGACTTGTATACTTACTCTCTATAGTCCCGAGCAGGGGCGTCGAGAGGGGGGGGGGCTGATGGGGCAAAATGCCCCGGGCCCCCTCTCTTTGGGGGCCCCCAAATCATGAGAAGGGGGGGAAAAAAAGGAAAAGGAAAAGGAAAAAGAAAAAAAGAAAAAAGAAAAAAGAAAAAAAGAAAAAAAGAAAAAAAGAAAAAAGGAAAAAAAGAAAAAAAGAGAAAAAGAGAAAAGGAAAACAGGGAAAAAAGCGAAGAGGGGGAAAATGAAAAGTAAAGAAAAGGGGAAAAGAGAGGGAAGAAGTAGTGACTGATGACATGGTGCTTGAAAGTGGGGTCGAAAAGGAAGAGACCACGTAATTTCACGGCCTGTGCGTCGAGCCGAATAAATTGGGGGCCCCCCTTGCTGAACCCCCTCCGTGAATATTCCATGGCTCCTTTATCCACATTCCACTTGACTCTTCTCCCTCCAATTATGAGTCAAGAGCAAAGATTTCATGCAGCAAAATCGAAAATATATTTCAGCATTTCAATTTTACTGCGTTCATGAAAGTACCGTAAAATTCAATTTGAAGGTAAGGAAAATTGTAAAAATTTTCCGGGGGAGGGCCCCCGGACCCCCCCCTCTCGGTGTACCCCTCGGTGAATATTCCATGGCTCCTTCAACCACGTTCCACTTGACTCTTCTCCCTCCAATTATGAGTCAAGAGCAAAGATTTCATGCAGCAAAATCGAAAATATATTTCAGCATTTCAATTTTACTGCGCACATGAAAGTACCGTAAAATTCAATATGAAGGTAAGGAAAATTGAAAATTTTTTCCGGGGGAGGGCCCCCGAACTCCCCGCTTGTCCTGAGGGGTATTCCGTACCCCCCAAACCCCCCGGAGTTTGAGTCGTACCAACCCCCCCTCCCCCCTGTCCAGCCAAGGCAAATTTCTCGGTGCACCACTGGTTCGTAGCAAAACCTCCAGAACTTTCTCAACGTCCCAGCCAACACTGGTGAAAATGTGATTAGCCAAAGAGGGCTGAGAGATGAAAAGTTGAAAAATGAGTGTTTTTTTTTTTATTATTTTTTTTTATTTTTTTTTTTTATTTTTAGAAATTAAAGTCGAAACAAAAAATTTTTTGTGTCGAAAATCTTCAAGTCTGTCACATTATGTGGCAAAATAAACGTAAAAATCAAACATTCTACTGCTGTGATTGTTTGAAATTTTTCAGTAGAGATAGCTTAAAATTGCGTCAATTAGAAGCTTGATTTTGAAAATTTTCCGGGGGAGGACCCCCGGACCCCCCTTAACCTGAGGGGTGTCCCCCCAGACCCCCCTTAACCTGGGGGGTGTCCCCCGACCCCCGAGGGAGGATGATACAAAAAATAGGGCCCCAAATGCACAGTTTGCCCCGGGCCCCCAAAATCCTCTCGACGCCCCTGGTCCCGAGCACCGTGCTAGCCGTGTATCACATTTGTATTATACAGGGTGGGGCAAAAGTCCGAGTACGGCCGATTATTTTTTGAACGGCTTTAGCTAGAGAAACGAGCTTTGGGGTGTGTTTCTAGACCAAAAAAAACTATCTTTTGACGGGGTCAAAATTTTGGTGGCCCACCAGAGGGGGGCTGTAGCCCCCCCAACTTTTTTTTTTCAAATGGCAAACCCCCCTTTGTGATACATCATTTGAAAGGGCATAAAATTCTAAGACTTTTGGCGCAAACTAGAGGTCGATATCGTTTATCGTTTTCGATATATCGAAGTTCAAAGTTCGATTTCGACCCATTTTCAAAAAATCAGAACTCCCATTTAAAAAGTCGGAATTGGAAAAACTAGGAGTCTAAAATACTCTAAAAAGCAAGTTCTTTTCAGAAAAAAATACAGTTCTGCCATACATTTAGTCCAAATTTGGTTTTAGAGCCCCCCAACAGTGTTCTAAAAAATTGCCCCTTAGGGGGGCTATCTAAAAAATTCCGAGGCACGACCCCTATCGAGTGATACATCGCTCAAAAGGACACACTGAACTGAGCATTTTGGCGCAAACCACAGGTCGATATCGTTTTTAGTTTTCGATGTATCGAAGTTGGACAACGGATGAAAATCCAACTTTGCGATTCGATAAATCGAAACCTAAATACGATATCGACCTGCGGTTTGCGCCAAAATGCTCAGTTCAGTGTGTCCTTTTGAGCGATGTATCACTCGATATGGGTCGTGCCTCGGAATTTTTTAGATAGCCCCCTAAGGGGCAATTTTTTAGAACACTGTTGGGGGGCTCTAAAACCAAATTTGGACTAAATGTATGGCAGAACTGTATTTTTTTCTGAAAAGAACTTGCTTTTTAGTTAGACTCCTAGTTTTTCCAATTCCGACTTTTTAAATGGGAGTTCTGATTTTTTGAAAATGGGTCGAAATCGAACTTTGAACTTCGATATATCGAAAACGATAAACGATATCGACCTCTAGTTTGCGCCAAAAGTCTTAGAATTTTATGCCCTTTCAAATGATGTATCACAAAGGGGGGTTTGCCATTTGAAAAAAAAAAGTTGGGGGGGCTACAGCCCCCCTCTGGTGGGCCACCAAAATTTTGACCCCGTCAAAAGATAGGTTTTTTTGGTCTAGAAACACACCCCAAAGCTCGTTTCTCTAGCTAAAGCCGTTCAAAAAATAATCGGCCGTACTCGGACTTTTGCCCCACCCTGTATTGTTATATCATTTATCCGAATATATTTTGCCAATCATTAATTATGTGTCTTCTCATCTTTTCTATCATTAACTGATTCTTAACAGTAGTCTTCAAAATTTATGAAAATACTGGTCATTTTCAAATTTTCGAACTGTGAACATTTTCGAAATTTGTGAACATTTACGAGATTTTTGCAAATTATCTATGTTTTTGGAATTAATAAAGTTGGAGTCGATCTTCTAGCCATCTTGGCTAAAGACGGCTTTAAGACGGATTAAATACGCTTTGTAAGTCTGGATTGAAAGACGTCTTAAAAACCACCTTGGAAGACTGATTAAAGACGGAATATAAGGTGTCTTCTAAAATCGACTTGAAGACGGATTTAAGACAAGCTTAAAAGTTGGAACCTCGACCACAAGACGGATATAAGACGTTTTTAAAACGGAATGAAAAGACGCCTTACAAATGCCCATTTTTAGCCAGATCGGCAAGCCTAATATTGGTATCTGGGAATGTTAAAATCGGGTGGCAAATGTTTTTTTGGAGGGACTGAACAAAACAGTATGCAGCTGAACCATACATTGAAGAGCAAAACTGAAAAGTCCAGTATCCAACGGGCACTACCAAATTGGCTCCGGCCCGAGGCTGCTCGAATTGGCTCCGATCAAAATGTTTGAAAAAAAAATTAGAACAAAGTATGGCAACGCTGTTCTGTAAGATGTATATGCTACAACCGCGAATACCGTGATGATTTGGGTCGAATTGGCTCCAACCGTCAAAGTAACAAGATATTCTTGAAAAAACATTTTCCTTCACATTTTACACAGGCTTATTAGGACTGTCAACAAGAGTAGACATGGTAAAGAATGCTTTTCCTGATAAATCTTAGTAACTTCTAAAAGAATGTTTAAAAAATTACCGCATGCAATACCCAATTTTTTTTTTTAAAAAAAAAGTAATTGGTATGATTGAAACACGAAAGACACGCAATGAACTTTTTCCGAGACGAAATAACACTAATGACCTAATTTCAATAGCATAAAAGGCAAAAGTCGATGTCGCCTTGGCGAATGGTGTCGATCGTCCACAAGGATTATCAATATACCGGGTGTCCGGTAAGTCCCGGAACGGCTGCGCCATTTCTTTATTTACGCAGATAAAAAAACCAAACTTTGGGAATGTTCCTAGATAAATAAAAACTACTTTTTGGGGGGGTCAAAATTTTGATCGCCCCTCCCGGGGGGCGGGGGCGCCCCTAACTTTTTTTTTCAAATAGCAACCCCTATCTTGTGATACCTCATTCGAAAGAGGGTAAAAAACTGAGCATTTTGGCGCAAACCGCATGTCGATATCTCTTTTAGTATTCGAGATATCGAAATTCAAAATCTATGGAAACCTATTTTAAAAAAATCATAACTCTTATTCAGAAAGTCGCTATTTAAAAAACTAGGGGTCTAAACTACTCTACGTAACAAGCTCTTTCCAGGGAAAAACACCTCTTCCCAAAAAAATCAACTTACAGTTATTGTTTTTTTTTCCCGCCAAAATTTTTTAAAAAATTTTGGCGGGGAAAAAAATAATAACTGTAAGTTGATTTTTTTGGGCAGAGGTGTTTTTCCCTGGAAAGAGCTTGTTACGTAGAGTAGTTTAGACCCCTAGTTTTTTAAATAGCGACTTTCTGAATAAGAGTTATGATTTTTTTAAAATAGGTTTCCATAGATTTTGAATTTCGATATCTCGAATACTAAAAGAGATATCGACATGCGGTTTGCGCCAAAATGCTCAGTTTTTTACCCTCTTTCGAATGAGGTATCACAAGATAGGGGTTGCTATTTGAAAAAAAAAAGTTAGGGGCGCCCCCGCCCCCCCGGGAGGGGCGATCAAAATTTTGACCCCCCCAAAAAGTAGTTTTTATTTATCTAGGAACATTCCCAAAGTTTGGTTTTTTTATCTGCGTAAATAAAGAAATGGCGCAGCCGTTCCGGGACTTACCGGACACCCTGTATGTATAATTTCCAAGCTTAATGGAAATTCCCGTCGATCCTTTGGACCGTTCCGGACAAGTGCGTTATCGATCGATGCGGCTCAGTACCAGGATTGTGGGAAAAATACCAGCGGTGCTGTTCAGAGCCATCTTCTCTCTCGAAAATCCAGAAAACTATGAATACTATAGGCGTAATGAGTGGGAGGGAGACAGTCACTGTACCTCTGTAATGTGCGCGAGAGAGAGGTATACCATACTAGCCGTTCCAAGCACCCTACGGGCGCCCTCCACGGCCAGCATTCTAGGGTTACGGGCTAGTTGGTGGTTGGTAAAAAATGATAAAATGAAACGGAGTATTGGACTATTGGTGCTGAGAATTAAAGAGATGAAAATGTAAGAATGTGAGCGCAAAGCGCTTGCACTTTTTTGTATTAAATAAATATAAAAAAAAAGATATTGCCGGGCAATGCGTAAAAAGAACTAATAAGACGCGGAGGATACCAAAATAAAAGCGTTGAAAATCGAAGAGGCATTATAAAAGAGAAGCGAGTGCTTAAAGTTTACATATAACGGTGACAATCCACGGAAAAAATAAATGCACAATGCGCTACGAATGTTTTCTTAAAAAAAAAAAATTAAATCAAGACCATACTTCAAATTTCAAAATATTAGGAACGTTATTCAACGATCCCGAGTGATATAAGTCGAAATGATAAAAATTTAAAGAAAAAATGAAAAGAGAGGAAAGAAGAAGAAAGGCAAACGAATGGTTAATACGAAAAATGGGAGTGCGTTAGTCGAGAGAGATGAGCGTCCGTAAGGAGTGAGAGAGAAGGTTGCGGGTACGGGCGAGCGACAGAAAAATTTTGGAGAAAGAACGAATTAATCAGTGCGCAAGAGAAGAGCGACAAACGAACCTCCCCCCTTCACCGCTCTCGCTGCACTGACTCGTCAACTGATAAGGTGAGACTCTGCCGAGCGTAGAGTGGAGGGGAGGGGCAGATCAGAGAATCCACCTCAGGCGATGGCGCGGAGCATCTCGTCACCTCGCTGTCCGTGCGTCGTGCGAAAATGAGTTTTCACTCTTATTCTAAAATTCAATTTGCGGCGCTCATAGACAACTTTTTAGAAAACTAATTCGACAGATTTTTTCTAAATACCCTAAGGAATCATCGTGTCAAATTTGAGGAAAATCGCTTCGGCCAATTTTCGGGAAATAGAAAAAATATTTTGGAGGGACGTCAGCTTTATATGTATACTAGCCGTTCCATGCACCCTACGGGCGCCCTCCACGGCCAGCATTCTAGGGTTACGGGCTAGTTGGTAGTTGGTAAAAAATGATAAAATGAAACGGAGTATTGGTGCTGAGAATTAAAGAGATGAAAATGTAAGAATGTGAGCGCAAAGCGCTTGCACTTTCTTGTATTAAATAAATAAATAAAAAAAAAAAGATATTGCCGGGCAATGTGTAAAAAGAACTAATAAGACGCGGAGGATACCAAAATAAAAGCGTTGAAAATCGAAGAGGAATTATAAAAGAGAAGCGAGTGCTTAAAGGTTACATATAACGGTGACAATTCACGGAAAAAATAAATGCACAATGCGCTAAGAATGTTTTCTTAAAAAAAAAAAAAAATAAATAATAATAAAAAAAAAAAAATTAAATCAAGAGCATACTGAAAAATATTAGGGACGTTATTCAACGATCCCGAGTGATTTAAGTCGAAATGATAAAAATTTAAAGAATAAAATGAAAAGAGAGGAAAGAAAAAGAAAGGCAAACGAATGGTTAATACGAAGAATGGGAGTGCGTTAGTCGAGAGAGATGAGCGTCCGTAAGGAGTGAGAGAGAAGGTTGCGGGTGCGGGCGAGGCGAGCGACAGAAAAATTTTGGAGAAAGAATTAACGAAGTAATCAGTGCGCAAGAGATGAGCGACGAACGAACCTCCCCCCTCCACCGCTCTCGCTGCACTGACTCGTCAACTGATAAGGTGAGACTCTGCCGAGCGTAGAGTGGAGGGGAGGGGCAGATCAGAGAATCCAGCTCAGGCGATGGCGCGGAGCTGCGGAGCATCTCGTCACCTCGCTGTCCGTGCGTCGTGCGAAAATGAGTTTTCACTCTTATTCTAAAATTCAATTTGCGGCGCTCATAGACAACTTTTTAGAAAACTAATTCGACAGATTTTTTCTAAATACTGTGAGAGCCATAAGAGAGATGTTGGAGGGGATGAATCGGAGTTTGCTCGAAAGGTACAGTCAGGGCTATCCACCCTTGGAAGGGGACGGACTGACCGAGCATGACGTCATTTTCTAATGCGCATGCGCGGTCAGGAGAAAGTCTTCTGTCCAAGGGCGGAGAGCCCTGGCCGAGCCAGGGAGCGGAGTCCGGATTCATTCCCTGCTAGGCATTTGCATCAGAGAGACGCAGACGATTTTAGTTCTGCGTCAGAAAGTTAAGCCGATATTTTCTCAGTCCTTTTATTTTGCTGTATTCGTTCACCAATATTCTGTTATCATTTTCCCCTCTCTTCGGACCTTCTAATTTTGGATCTTCTATAGTTTCCCGAAATTATAGGGACTTTTATTTATTTATTTTTTCCCCGATATTTTATAGTTTTCTCTTGTGTCCAGTTCCATCGAATATAAGTCAGCTCAACGATAATTCCACCTCTATTTATTTTCCTCAATCAGGCGGCCCCGGCATTTGTCGATCGCCAGCCACCTACCCTCCTCCCCCCCGGCGGCCCCGGCTTCGGTCGATTGCCAGCCAAACGCTAGGTGTAGGGTTCGGCGGCCCCGGCTTTAAGTCGATAGCCAGCCAGGGTAAATGGGATTAGGCGGCCCCGGCATTGCCGACAGCCAGCCATTGGGGAAGAGTTAGGCCCCCTTTGAAAAACCTCTCGCAGATTAATTGGAAGTTGAAGTTATATTCATATTTCAAAAACCCAGACACATCACATGGTGATAGGCGCCGTGTTTTCCTCAGGCAGGAAAAGTCAAGATTCCCGTATATTCTACGTTCTTTTTTTTTGTGTTTCTCAGTCTCCGTTGAATTATCTTGTGTTTTTTTTATATTTTCGTCTGTACGCGTCGTGAATCGTTGCTTATTTAGCCAAGAGCTAGCAAAGACATTTTTATTCGTTTTTTTAATTATTTAGCCAAGAGCTAGCAAAGACATTTTTATTCGTTTTTTTTTAATTATTTAGCCAAGAGCTACATTTTTATTCGTTTCTTTTTTATTATTTAGCCAAGGGCTACATCAAAGACATTTTTATTCGTTTTTTTAAATTTATTTAGTGTTTAATGAAATCGGAATCATTTTTTCTTATCTTAAAATTTTTTTGATTGACTAAGTTACTTTTACGGATAAAGTAAAGAAAAATCAAATTCTTTCTCGACCAAAATTGATTTGCTCTTTTTCCATCTTTATTTTTTATCTCGAAAAAAATAAAAATGGATGAAAAAAGTGAACCAAGTAAATCTCTGGCTCAGCCAGATGACCAACAATCGTCAGAGGCGTCAATTATAGCACGTTCTCAACTAAATCCCGCAGTAAATGAGTCGGACAACGAAATAGAAATCTCGGACACTGAAGCAAGTGAGGTGGTTTTCAGTGGAGTCAACGTAGACAAAATGTCGAAAGCGGAGTTAACAGCGGCCTTGAAACAATTCAGAGTGCCGTATTGTTTCACAGCCCTTAAACACGCTCGAGCTACGCTGAAAAAACTGTTTAGAAAGCAGCTAGTTGTTGATCATTGCGAGGTCATCGATGAACCGTCGCAAACATCTGGGACGGGAGGCCCTATTTTCTTAGAATCTCAGCGAGGCTATCACTGGAGTCAGGAGGATCCCTCCGCGCACCCTCTACCTCCA
Source organism: Trialeurodes vaporariorum (assembly GCA_011764245.1). Taxonomy (NCBI): domain Eukaryota; kingdom Metazoa; phylum Arthropoda; class Insecta; order Hemiptera; family Aleyrodidae; genus Trialeurodes; species Trialeurodes vaporariorum. The sequence continues at coordinate 7,474,757 of VMOF01000220.1, forward strand.
CATGCGTCGTCGGAGCGCACCTACCCCTCCCCTCCACAGCTATCTACAGGGACCTCTACACACTGCAAACCTTGCGCCCATGTCCCATCCGCTCCACCGATGACAGCGAACATTGGAACACTCCTCAGCGCCGAGACTCACCACGTTCCGTTTCCGGCATCGTCACATGGAAATTCCAGCTTCCAAGTTAAAATCCCAAAAATCGAGTTCCCCCTTTTTAAGAGCCATTCTCCCCAAGAATTTCTCTTCAAATTCGAACAAGCCGCACATCTTGCGCAACTAAATCAAGAACAAAAGATTAATTTACTCCTATTCAGGCTAGACCAAGAAAATAATCTTTGGTTTAGAAACAACGAAGAGAAATTAAGAACCATTACAGCTTGGAAAACTTTAAAAGAGGAATTTCTCGAGGAATTTGAAACTCCGTCCAATTTTAGCAATAGTTGGATCGAATTTCAAAAAAGACGCCAACTACAGAACGAAGAAGCGTTAGGTTATTTAGAAAGTAAAATTTTCTTGGCTAAAACTATCAGCCACAAATTGACTACAAAGGAATTAATTGACTGTTTAATCCAGGGTTTTCTACCTGGATTAGCCACTCAACTATTCCTTATGGATAACCCTGATATAAAAACTTTGAAACGAAACGTCAAAAAAATCGAAAGTTCTGTAAGGCTTACTGCAAACAATAAAAATACTGTTAGTGTCATCGAACCGGCCAGTTCTGGTAAAATTGAGGAGATCCTCGAAAATTTTTTAACAAAAATGCAAAATCTCAGTCTAGCAGCGACAAAGTCAGGAAGTGAAATTAATGAGGTGAGACTCCAACAAGATGCATACAAATCAGATCATCGATCCAGACGTCATGAGAGTGGCGCTAACTATCATGGGAAAAGCTCTCGCGACGGAAACAATCGAGATAGGAGTCAAAGTCGAGACTCTAATCGCCGTTATGTTGAAGAACGTAGTGATAGTTATTACCAAAATCGCGGAGGCGACAGAGTCAATAATAATAATCATTACAATTCTGATACTGGTTTTAAAAGCTCTCGAAACAGGTCAAAAACACCGGCGGAGAGAAAATACTCTGAAGGTGATCGATTCCGCGATCAGTCTCGTGATCGATTCCGCGACCAGTCTCGTGATCGATTTCGCGATCAATCTCGTGATCGGTTTCGCAATCGCTCTCGCGATCGCTCTCGGAATCAGTCTCGCGATCGCTTTCAGGATCGACAGCGTGACCGCTCTCGAGACCGATCTCGTGATCACTCCCAAAATCAGCAGGGAGATCGCTCTCGAGAATTAAATAGACAGCGAAGTCCAGCCGGGAAAATCATTTGTGAATATTGTAAAAAGTCTGGACACCACGAGTCTAGATGTTACAAAAAAGCTTTCGATCGACAGCAGTCGGAAAACTAGATTCCACCTGGCGAAAAAGGGGTCATCCTGCTAGGTTGGAGTCCATAAGGACCCCGACGCCGACAAAAGATAAACAACAGCAATTAGATTGGACACCAATCACCGATTATCTTAATTCCGACAATTCATCAAACGCTCAACAGTCATCGCAGCAAAATATAAAATCGGATTTAATAATGGGAGTTGGCGTAAGTTCCGGTCTTATGTTAAAAGCAAAGACAAAAGATTTTAAGCTAAGCATTTTGCTGGACACAGGAGCAAGTATTTCGATTGTAAATAGTCGGGTAGTCGATTTCATTACTCCAATAACAGAGAACATCCGGATTTCTAACGCAAATCAGGAGTTAATTCCGATAAAAGGAAAAACTCAGATAAATGTAACTATAAATGAATGTCTAACACTTCCGGTTGAGGCATACGTAGTTGACAACCTAAGCTACGACGCTCTGTTGGGTAATGACTTCAACGTGAAATATAAATCAGAAATTGATTTAATTAATAACACCGTCACGTTGAACTTTCAAGGAGGATTAAAAGCTATTTGGAAATCGGAGTTCACTTATAAACCAAATATTTTCTGTCTTAGTCACGGCGGAAAAACGATACCCGCCACAATACATGCAAAAGTAAATGACATAATCACACCTGTGTGTATAGACACCGGCGCTAGTGTAAATATAGCCCATGTGAATATTGTAGATAAAGAAATATTTCTCCTGTAAATAACTTAGACTTAAAAACAGCGAATAAAACCTCCATTAATGTCATAGGAAAAACTGTCCTGAAAATCGAGATCGATGGACACATAATAGCTTTCAGCGCTTTAGTCTCCAATACTCTATCGATGCCATTGCTTCTCGGAAATCCATTCAGTAAAAAGTTCATTGAAGTAATTAACTTTAAAGAAAAATTAGTAGCCATCATGTTACCCAAGTCTCACAAGAGACTAGAAGTACCGATGTTCTTCGAAAAAATAGCGCCTGCAGAAAAAATTGATACTCACCCGCATTACACCTTGGGTGAAATTTACGCACCACTACTGCAGCGAGAAAATGAACGTGTTACATCGATCAATTTAGAGGCACCCTCAATCATCGCGAATTCTATCTTAAGCCGTACAGAAGCTGAAAACTTAATGCGACAAGAATTTGCGCTTACGCAGCAATCAAACGTGAAAACGGCTTCAAAAGGCGTGAAGTCTTCACTGTCTTCAACATCAGCTGAAAAGGAGCCCGATCTACAGGAAGAGCACGTGACATCAACAAGGCTAGAAGAAGACACCGCTGAAAATGAGTCTGATTTTCTTACTTTCATTAAGGAACTTTCATCTCGGACTTTAGTCGATGATTTTGTGACAAAAATGTTGGATTCAACAACAGCTCAAAAATCGACAGTTTCAGACATTTGTCCTCTCGTCCTCGCCGTCGCTCTAGAAAAACAGGCAAATGTCTCGACACAAAAGCTCATCAACCATCTAGAAGAGCCAAAACATCGAAAGGAAGAGAAGAAGAAGAAAAGGACCCAAAACATTCATGGAAATCAAGGAAAAAACAGCTGTAGTGTACCTGGGAAAAAGCGACAAAGAATCAATTCCGTCGTAGGAAATATTTATCAATAAGCTTTCAGTTTTTAAGAATAAGTATAGTTTTAGCATAGTACTCATTTTCCTTTCTCTTTAGTTCAGTCATTTTATCTTTCACTTTCTCTCTCTCTCTACCTCTTGTTCTATCTCGCACTTTTACTACCTATCTCTCTTCCTCTCTCGCACTTTTACTACCTATATCTCTCTTTCTCTCGCACTTAAACTGTCTCTCTCTCTTTCTCTCTCTCTCTCTCTCTCTCTCTCTCTCTCTCTCTCTCTCTCTCTCTCTCTCTCTCTCTCTCTCTCTCTCTCTCTCTTCTCTTTATTATAAATTACTGTAAGATTTACAATTTTATACTTAAGTTTAAGACATTTTAGTTGCTTGTCATTAAGAACTTTTTTTTTTCTCGCACTGATCCAATCATTACATTCATTTTTTTTCTTATTTTTTTTTATTGTTTCCAAACTCTCTATAGTCTCCACTTTTGTTAACTTTGAAAGCAGATCCCCCCCCCATCCATGTTACTTTTGATTATGAAAAAAAAATAATATTGCATATTATTTTTTTACCCGGAGAAAGGGGAATGTGAGAGCCATAAGAGAGATGTTGGAGGGGATGAATCGGAGTTTGCTCGAAAGGTACAGTCAGGGCTATCCACCCTTGGAAGGGGACGGACTGACCGAGCATGACGTCATTTTCTAATGCGCATGCGCGGTCAGGAGAAAGTCTTCTGTCCAAGGGCGGAGAGCCCTGGCCGAGCCAGGGAGCGGAGTCCGGATTCATTCCCTGCTAGGCATTTGCATCAGAGAGACGCAGACGATTTTAGTTCTGCGTCAGAAAGTTAAGCCGATATTTTCTCAGTCCTTTTATTTTGCTGTATTCGTTCACCAATATTCTGTTATCATTTTCCCCTCTCTTCGGACCTTCTAATTTTGGATCTTCTATAGTTTCCCGAAATTATAGGGACTTTTATTTATTTATTTTTTCCCCGATATTTTATAGTTTCTCTTGTGTCCAGTTGCGTCGAATATACTTCATCTCTACGAATTCCACCTCTAATTATTTTCCTCAATCAGGCGGCCCCGGCATTTGTCGATCGCCAGCCAACCTACCTTCTCCCCCCCGGCGGCCCCGGCTTCGGTCGATTGCCAGCCAAACGTTAGGTGTTAGGGTTCGGCGGCCCCGGCTTTAGTCGATAGCCAGCCAGGGTAATTGGGATTAGGCGGCCCCGGCATTGCCGATAGCCAGCCATTGGGGAAGAGTGAGGCCCCCTTAGCAAAACCTCTCGCGCAGTCATCGGGAAGTTGAAATAATATTCGAAAACCCAGACACATCACAATACCCTAAGGAATCATCGTGTCAAATTTGAGGAAAATCGCTTCGGCCAATTTTCGGGAAATAGAAAAAATATTTTGGAGGGACGTCAGCTTTATATGTATACTAGCCGTTCCATGCACCCTACGGGCGCCCTCCACGGCCAGCATTCTAGGGTTACGGGCTAGTTGGTAGTTGGTAAAAAATGATAAAATGAAACGGAGTATTGGTGCTGAGAATTAAAGAGATGAAAATGTAAGAATGTGAGCGCAAAGCGCTTGCACTTTCTTGTATTAAATAAATAAATAAAAAAAAAGATATTGCCGGGCAATGTGTAAAAAGAACTAATAAGACGCGGAGGATACCAAAATAAAAGCGTTGAAAATCGAAGAGGAATTATAAAAGAGAAGCGAGTGCTTAAAGGTTACATATAACGGTGACAATTCACGGAAAAAATAAATGCACAATGCGCTAAGAATGTTTTCTTAAAAAAAAAAAAAAAAAAATAATAATAAAATAAAAAAAAAATTAAATCAAGAGCATACTGCAAATATTAGGGACGTTATTCAACGATCCCGAGTGATTTAAGTCGAAATGATAAAAATTTAAAGAATAAAATGAAAAGAGAGGAAAGAAGAAGAAAGGCAAACGAATGGTTAATACGAAGAATGGGAGTGCGTTAGTCGAGAGAGATGAGCGTCCGTAAGGAGTGAGAGAGAAGGTTGCGGGTGCGGGCGAGGCGAGCGACAGAAAATTTTGGAGAAAGAATTAACGAAGTAATCAGTGCGCAAGAGATGAGCGACGAACGAACCTCCCCCCTCCACCGCTCTCGCTGCACTGACTCGTCAACTGATAAGGTGAGACTCTGCCGAGCGTAGAGTGGAGGGGAGGGGCAGATCAGAGAATCCAGCTCAGGCGATGGCGCGGAGCTGCGGAGCATCTCGTCACCTCGCTGTCCGTGCGTCGTGCGAAAATGAGTTTTCACTCTTATTTTAAAATTCATTTTGCGGCGCTCACAGACGACTTTTTCAAAAACTGTTCGGACAGATTTTTTCTAAATACCCTAAGGAATCATCGTGTCAAATTTGAGGGAAATCGCTTCGGCCAATTTTCGGGAAATAGAAAAAACATTTAGGAGGGACGACAGCTTTATATATATAATATAACTAGAGGCTCGTGGCCGCTTCGCGGCCATTGTTACCTGTTTTTGTTAATGATTTATTTATAACAACAGCTCAACAGTTTTCGACTGTTTATCGTTGCAGCCGGTGACTCCCGAACAAAACTGTGACCGCTAAACTTGCTTCACTTTTTTAAGAGGGGAAGCATACGGTGTGCTGGGCAGAGACAAATAGAGACCGTGCATTCCCTATTTTCCCCATGGTTGCGCGCGGTGTCCACTTTTCCTGAACTACTTTTGTCGGGACTCATCGGCCTCAACAACCAACCTTTGCCTAATGTTGGATGGTGAGCTCAACAAAATGCTGTGATTGGTCCGCGGTCCCGGAAACGGAAACAGGTTTTGCTTGGCGAATGCAAACTACGCGCTCATCAGTCAACAATAGGCGAATGTTGGCTGTTGTTTCGATGAGTTCCGACGAAAATTGATCCACAAAAGTGGACACCTGTCGCATGCTTTGTGCAGGGTCTCATTTGTCTCTGGTGCTGGAGCTCTTTATTTGTCTCTGTAAAAAATATTAAAAACTTATCATCGACATAAATATCACGGACCGAACTACCGCACAAAATCACAAGCATCAGCTGAGAGTATCAACAAACGCATGTCAACCAACGACCAAGGGGGAAAAGAAACAACGTTAAAAATGCGAAGATCATGCCTACAGATCTACAGTCCACGGAATCACCTCTCTACGTATACAGGGTGTTTCAGACCACCCGTCCACTATCTTTTTATCGAAAACGGCGCAAGATAACGAAATTCTGACGAAACTTTTCCAGTGTATATCGACCCCAAAGAATTCAGGGAAAATATTGCCGACCCCGAAAAACGGCCCCTAAGGGCCTAATTGGGCCCCTAAAAAGGGCCAAATTGCTGTTTCTCAATGTTTTCTTATGGGGCGGGTGTTTTTTTATTTCAGAAACAAATTGTACGCCTAAAAATAAGCATGTTTTGTTCAGGGCATTATTTTCAAAAAATGGCCCTTTCTCAAGTTAGGGGCCGTTTTAAAAAAAGGGGCCATTTTGAATCGCTCGCTGTGACCTTGAAAATTGACGGATTTCAAAAAACTAAAAATATTCAGAATCAGCAGATCAAGGGCTTTCATTTGATGTATCACAACCTTATTTTCTGCGAAAAGATATTGGGGGCCCCCTCCCCCCTAAATTTTGGGGCTTTGGGGGCCTCTACGAAAAAAATTTCAAATGGCAAGGTATAGATTGTGATACATCATTGGAAAGCTCTTGAAAAGACGAAAAAAATGGTCCAAACCGGAAGTCAATCCGATCACTTAAACGAGAGTTACGGCCTGGCCTCTCCCCCTCAATTTTGGGGCTTTGGGGGCGGGGCCCCTTTGAGTAGAATTGGAAATGGCAGGGTACAAATTTTTTAGAATCATTCGAAAGCCCTTGAAATGACAAAGAAAATAGTCCAAACCGGGTCTCAATCCGATAATTTCAACGGGAGTTACAGCCATTCAAAGATTTGAGGTATTTTTCTCGTATTGCGGAGGATTCATCGAGGAGGCCATAGAAAACACAAAATCCCGCGAATACGAGAAAAATACCTCAAATCTTTGAATGGCTGTAACTCCCGTTGAAATTATCGGATTGAGACCCGGTTTGGACTATTTTCTTTGTCATTTCAAGGGCTTTCGAATGATTCTAAAAAATTTGTACCCTGCCATTTCCAATTCTACTCAAAGGGGCCCCGCCCCCAAAGCCCCAAAATTGAGGGGGAGAGGCCAGGCCGTAACTCTCGTTAAAGTGATCGGATTGACTTCCGGTTTGGACCATTTTTTTCGTCTTTTCAAGAGCTTTCCAATGATGTATCACAATCTATAACTTGCCATTTGAAATTTTTTTCGTAGAGGCCCCCAGAGCCCCAAAATTTAGGGGGGAGGGGGCCCCCAATATCTTTTCGCAGAAAATAAGGTTGTGATACATCAAATGAAAGCCCTTGATCTGCTGATTCTGAATATTTTTAGTTTTTTGAAATCCGTCAATTTTCAAGGTCACAGCGAGCGATTAAAAATGGCCCCTTTTTTTAAAACGGCCCCTAACTTGAGAAAGGGCCATTTTTTGAAAATAATGCCCTGAACAAAACATGCTTATTTTTAGGCGTACAATTTGTTTCTGAAATAAAAAAACACCCGCCCCATAAGAAAACATTGAGAAACAGCAATTTGGCCCTTTTTAGGGGCCCAATTAGGCCCTTAGGGGCCGTTTTTCGGGGTCGGCAATATTTTCCCTGAATTCTTTGGGGTCGATATACATTGGAAAAGTTTCGTCAGAATTTCATTATCTTGCGCCGTTTTCGCTAAAAAGATAGTGGACGGGTGGTCTGAAACACCCTGTATACTGTGTCGATGCACCCAAAAAGCCAAATATCAGCTGTCGACGTAAAAAAAAAATTAGCGTCGCCAGGCGACCGACCAGGGCTTAAAAACAAATATTATACCTCTCTCTCGCACACATTGCGGGGATGCAGCGACTGCCTCCCTCCCACTCATTACGTCTATGATATTCATAGTTTTTGGCATTTTCGAGGCCGAAGATGGCTCTGAACAGCATCGCTGGTATTTTTCCCAAAATCCTTGTACTGAGCCGCATCGATCGATACCGCAACCGCCCCGAACGGTCCAGAGGATCGACGGGAATTTCCATTAAGCTTGGAAATTATATATATAGATAATGTTTTTAAGCCCTGATCGGTCACCTAGCGACGCTAAATTTTTTTTACGTCGACAGCTGATATTTTGCTTTTTGGGTGCATCGACACTGTATGTACGTAGAGAGGTGACTCCGTGGACTGTAGATCTGTAGGCATGATCTTCATTTTTAAGGTTATTTTTTTTACCCTTGATCAGTACTTGACATGCGTTTGTTGATACTCTCAGCTGATGCTTGTGATTTTGTGCGGTGTAGGTCGGTCTGTGATATTTATGTCGATGATAAGTTTTTAATATTTTTTACAGAGACAAATAAAGAGCTCCAGCACCAGAGACAAATGAGACCCTGCACAAAGCATGCGACAGGTGTCCACTTTTCAGGGACCAAATAATGTTAGGTCCCGAGCAATGAATTGCGTGCATATTGCGTGCGGTTTTGACCAATCTGGGTCCAAATATTGTTAGGTCCCGAGCGTAACTTACGCACGGTCACATGACCGTGCGTAAGCTCTCTGATTGGTCTAAACCGCACGCAAGATGCACGCAATTCAATGCTCGGGACCTAACATTATTTGGTCCCAGAGAGCTTACGCACGGTCACATGACCGTGCGTAAGTTACTCTCGGGACCGAACATTATTTGGTCCCTGGCTCAATTTTTGTCGGAACTCATCGAAACAACAGCTATTACCCTTGATCATTACTGGCTCAATTTTTGTCGGAACTCATCGAAACAACAGCCAACATTCGCCTATTGTTGACTGATGAGCGCGTAGTTTGCATTCGCCAAGCAAAACCTGTTTCCGTTTCCGGGACCACGGACCAATCACAGCCTTTTGTTGAACTCACCATTCTACATTAGGCGAAGGTTCATTGTTGAGGCCGATGAGTCCCGACAAAAGTAGTTCAGGATAAGAGGACACCGCGCGCAACCACGGGAAAAATAGGGAATGCACGGTCTCTATTTGCCTCTGCCCAGCACACCGTATGCTTCCCGTCTTAAAAAAGGGAAGCAAGTTTAGCGGTCACAGTTTTGTTCGGGAGTCACCGGCTGCAACGATAAACAGTCGAAAACTGTTGAACTGTTGTTATAATTAAATGATTAACAAAAACAGGTAACAATGGCCGCGAAGCGGCCACCAGCCTCTAGTCATCATATATTTTGCAATGGGGCCGTTTAACTCATAGCAACACATGACTCATCATTTATGGGCAAGAAGGTAATGTCGCCAAAACCCTGCTTGCTACCCCTCTTTCGATTCAGCTTGAAAAATGTAGTCGATCGCCCCCAAGGTTGTTCATATCTATTGCAATGGGGCCGTTTCACTCATACAACACATGACTCATCACATGGGCAAAAAGGAGATCTCGCCAAAACCCCGCTCCCAGATAGCAGACGGATATCTATAGGATATCCTGAGAATATCCAAACAAATATTTAAGATATCCTATGGATATCCTATGGATATCCTATGGATATTCGGCGATATCCATAGGATATCCCACGGATATTCATTTGGCACACCTCTGATATCCGTGGAATATCCTATGGATATCCTAACACCCGCGGATATCCAGCGGATATCTCACGAAGATTTTAAAAATTTGGTTAGATATCCTTACGATATTTGCAAATCCTCATGATAATATCCGGATATCAACAATCAACGCCGAGAGCAATTCAAGCAATATTTTTACCCGATTAGTCATTAACCAAAGACACATCAGTGGTTCTATCCCAATGGATTCTAAAATCCGAGAATGGAACTTCTATTTACTCCAGGAGGTCAACTTCGCCTCGAATCGGTGCCTATGGATTACATTTAGAAGTTTCATATCCCCCATTAGGTAAATCCGTGCAGCTTTTACTTCAGGTGAACTAATTTTAATCACGAGACGTGTAACTCGCTCAGAGGACTAGTAGAGTGTTACAAAACAGACTAACAATATGAGTCGAAGTTACATTGAATGAAGAGAAAGAAGGCGCGGACGCACTTAAATCAATTCAGTTCCAAACTTTGAGAATTTGAAGTTCAAATGAAAATTTACGTTACAAATCTGAAGATTATCGAAACCCGATTTCTTGACATTATAGGAAACAATTAAACGCACCTTGTAATAAAATTTATTTAAAGAAAAATATTGAAAGAGAAATTAGAAAAGTCAAAAAGGAAAAGATATTAGATTGAAAGGAGGCGAGCGCTATCTAGTGGTAGCGCTTGGAAGTAGAATCATTGAGAGCGTTCTCTGCGGAATAATCGGAGAATATCCCCAGGATATCCTAGTGTGTTTTCAGATTTTTTTCCCCATAAAATTGTCTTTGAAGGTAAATATACCTACCTACTGTAAAGAATATTCTGGCTGGAATATTCTGAGAATATTCTCATTCTGAGTTTGCCTGCAGGGTTACCACAGAACACACATTACCATAATGAATATTGATGATGGGTCATTCCATTTTAATTCACCGAATTGTATGCCGACTAAATTTAGATTTCAAGGAGAGTTTGTGGGTTGATTACACATGTTTGGAATTGGCAAAAACTAGTGTCGGAATTTTTTTTTGTCCAACGGTTTTTGTGTCATGGCCTGTTTTAGCCGCTGCGGAAGAGAAAAAATGGGATATTTTAGGTCAACTTTGAAAGCCCGTAGCTCGGCTCGACTTGCAGCTTTTGCAGTCATATTTAGCTCATTTTAAAGCTTAAAAACTAAGCTTTTCATTGGTTCTAGTCCGCAATTTGTAGAGTCTCATCCAAATACTTCTGTCGCAGCTCAAAAGCTAGCGCTCAATCGCCAATTTTTGAGTTTTCAGAGAATTTTCTCGGATAGAAAAAATGAAAAATACAAATCAATATTTGGCAAAAAGAGAATTTTCTAAGAGTACTTTCACCAAAAAAATTCATATACCTGATATCTGGTCCTATGATGAAGTTACGGTCTCTCAAAGTTGGCTTTTTTCAAAAAAACGCTGTTTTTAGGCATTTTCAACGTCCAAAAACTCCATGTGGGAAAATTTTTAAAAAAGTTTTCTGCCCATGAAAATGTAGCTCTTTACCTCTACTTTTATATATAAAAATTTCAGAGACACGTGTCTTTTCATTAACTCAAAAATTCGCTCTTTGTAAGCGTCAATTTGAGAAAAAGCAATTTTTTGCTTTCATCTAGTGCATGCGGAAATAATTGTTGTAACATGTTCCTCTACTGACAAAAGGACTTCATTATTATTATTCTTACAAAAAAAGCAAGGAAAATAATGTTCCTTACATAAAACGTTCAAAAAACATACGTATAAAGAGTTGTTACTTAAATAATTACACATATCCAGAGCTCAAAAAAGAGTAATTTTTATAACTGAATTAGACTGCTCGAGAAAATTCATAAAAATGTGTTCTTTTGTTGCTAGAATAGTGTGCTTTACCTACTTCCAATAGGTTAATCACAAAAATAATCGGAGCTGTACTCTTGAATCTTCGTTGTTAGACTATTTTAAAGTTATTCACAGGGAATCATTTCGGGCAGATTTCAAGTTTGCCCTGGGTAGCAGGAGAAATTACAAATTTAAGGCAAATGGCAGTAAATGACTGCCCTGTGATCATTCGGTCATAGGCAAGTATTTTTCCGTGTGATGTTGCATAGAAGTGCGACTCTGCAGGTACCTAAAAGTCCTGTTAATGGCCCTCTAAACTTGCACAATTGCCTATGTTTTTGTATTGAGCTTTGCTTCCATCGGTGAAATGGCAAACTTCTTTCATTTGGAGAGACGCACCTCATCTTGAACTGTTGAAGAGTAATTTTCTGGAAATTTGCTGAGCACAAAAATTTTATCTTCCTGAAGGAATTTTTCCTACAACTTCAAGAACTGTGATTGCTTCTTCCTGATGAAATGATGGACTTTAAGGCTCTTCAATGTCTCGCATAACTGTTCAATGAATTTCTCCTGTGGTATTATGCACGGAATAAGTAGACAGCTGTCTGTTGAAACCCACTGCTTAAACGTCATCTCTTTTTCACTTACATTTTCGGATTCACACAACAACTCCTCAGTGCTACTTTTTGTTTGCAGGGTTTTCCCTTGAAAGCATGCAAGAGTTTTTTGAGATCACAAAAAATTAGTCTCTTTTTGACAGTTTTTGAACCATCCCATTTCTGAACTACAATTTTATACCTGAAATTAGGCATGATTCAACCATGCTCATCTTTCAAATGAAATTTGAAAACATTATCGAGTGTTTTGCCTTCTAGTATGTTGCTGATGCGCTTAGCCTTTAATTTTGGTAAAATACCATCCATATCCTCCAAACTCCCCCCTTCCCCCTCATGAGGTGCTGAGAGACTTCAAATCGCTTTTGAATTTCAGCCTGAGATGAGTGTAGGATGATGGAATTAATTCGTATAAGAGGAAATTCTTAAATTCTTTCATTGAATTTAAGCCCGAGTGTTCACAATGATATAGAATTAACCAGCTATAGGTGATTACAGTACCTAATTAGAAATGGGGTGGCGAAGGGTGAGGGGGAGGAGAATTTTCGTCCCTCTGCCACCTTCTGCATCACCTCTCTTTCATTCTCCGCTTTTTTCCGCCTATCGCTCTCCTATTTTTCGGCGAACTGGTGGGAGGGGAACGAAGGGAGACGATCGTCCCTTTGTTCTCCTCCACGTAAATCCGCCAAACGTGCCGTGAATTGGCCTATCGGTGAATCGTGTTATTCAACGAAATGTTCAAAATCACACCGCCTAAATCGGCGAGGAGCTTGGTAGAACAGCGTGGTAACGTTGGTAACGTAAAACTTGGTTGGAAGGGGGGGGGGTGTTATTATGCGGTTCTGCACCGCTCGCTCTCATGCTCGGCTTCAATCATCAATGTCGGACACCTCGCCATACTGGGCTGGTGCAGCCGTCGAATAGAATACGGAAAAACTTTATTGAATTTTGAGAACGTGCGCAAGGGTAAAATCTTGCGCCCTCACAAACAAGTTCGCCCTCAAAATGCTGCTTTGTGATTTCGCGGTGCGGGGCGAAAAAAGCGCGCCAAGATTGTGGTCATTACAGCCCGATTGGATCTCAGCGCGAAGAACGAACGAGTCATGAGAAGCGGTAGACGCTTCCGCCAAACATCGTGAACGGAAGTGCCCGTCATTTTCATTAGTTGCGAGTCAGTACTGCCAACGTTGATTTTCTACGACTGCAATTTACGTGACTTTTTCCGTTATGACTTCGAAAAGCACAGCTACATAATTTGCTGCGAATAGTGGGCGATCGGAATTAAAAGTTTAAATTTTGTGATCTCCGTAGGTACTCTTTTATCTTTAATTTTTCTTGCTGCTTAAGTTTCCGATCTCCGACGAGGAGTTTAAGTTAGCGGCACAGTAACCATTCGTCGGGTCTTTTACATCGGCAAGCGCTTGAAAACGGTGGACATTCGTCTTTTGCGGAGGGTGTTTCTTCCAATTCGAGGCACCTACAGAGAACAGAGAGTGGCCAAAGTTCCTCCGTTCCATCGAAATTCGGAAACGGATTGTCTAGTGGAGGAGGGGAAAGGAATCGCCGATTTTTGCGAACGTGCGTGTTGAAACGGAAATCGTTCGTTTCTTACTGAAAGTGTTTCCTTGTCGATTTGTGGTATAGTGCTTAGTGAAGAGAGGGTGGCAAAAGTTCTTCCATCCAGCAAAAATCGGAAGCTGTTTATGTAGTAGAGGAGTGGAATCGCCGATTCTCAATACGTGCGTGTTCAAACGGAAGTCACCTTATATTTGACTGTCACTGTTTCCTTCGATTCGTGATAGATACCGTGGACAGAGGGTGGTAAAAGTTCTTCTATCCAAGCCAAAATCGGAAACTAGTAGTCTAGAAGAGGAATAAAAGCGCCGATTCTCATCTACCTACGCGCGTATTAAAATGAAAGTCGCCTACGTTTTACCGTGACTGGTTCGTTCGATTCTTTATAAAGGAGATATAGTTGTTTCTTCTTTCCACCCGAATTCGAAAATTAAAAGTGAAATGGTTTAAGCTTACAATTACCTGCTTATACAGTGTTTTTGCAAAATTCAAGGTTTCATAAACTAAAAGTATTGGACCTCATTTTTTCCTGCCCTAACTGATTACTATGATATTTCTCAATAACTAAAATAGGAAAATGGAACAGTGTGAAGCTAATGATGAGAAACCTGAGGAAAACTGTTCAATTGGTGCTTCAAAAAGTGATGATCCCTGCCATCAGTTAACATATTCAAGGCAGTCTGTTTTGAGGAATTTCCAAGAATTCAAAGAAAGCGACCAAGAATTGCTTAAGTTAAGGGTTGGTGCCTCATGTACTATTGAAACAGTGTGCACATATCATGAAAAAGAGTACTTAAGCAAATTCACTCATCTGTTTGGGAAATATTGCTGTGATCCTCTTTCAAATCACCCTCAAAAGTTCAGGAAAGGTGGACAAATCATCAGCTCGAATTTCGCCTGTGACTATCCAAGTTTAGATCTCATCCCTGGAAAGACACTGTGCATTGATTGTCAAAAGAATATAGCTGAAAAACAATTCAACACTCCTACTGTTGATTCAGGTGATATTTTTGAACCATCTCCTCAGTTGTCTGGGTCACTGAATGAGGTCTGCAATGTGCTAGGTGTCTCACCACCAAAAATAAAGAAATATTCTTTGGAACAGAGAGCCAGTGCCATCGACAATAAAACGCAGCAGATTGCTCAAGTTATTTACAATAAATTATCAAAACATATTAATCATGACACAACAAATCTAGATTGTAAAGACTGTAAAATTTTGTTCGAAAAACTTAAAGCCAGAATGAAAAATGCAAATTCAGACCAAGACAGAGTCAATATTCTAAGTGTCATTCCATCATCCTTCACGTATGCTGGGATTCAAGAGCACTTTGAAGTTTCTGAACATCTGATAAAGAAAACAAGAAGTCTGGTAGATGATTTTGGTATTTTGCCTAAACTAAGCGCTAAATGCCCTAGCAACATGCTTGAAGTCGAAGTATGCAATAATGTTGTGCAATTTTATTCAAAGGATGAGCATAGTAGGATCATGCCCGGTATGAAAGATGGAGTTGTAGTGCGGAACCCGGATGGCTCTAAACAAACTGTACAAAAGAGACTAATTTTATGTGATCTCAAGGAGCTTTTTCATGCCTTTAAAGAGAAATTCCCAGATCAGAAAATTGGTTTTTCGAAATTTGCAGAATTAAGACCCAAAAACTGTATTCTAGCTGCCGCCAATGGAACACACACAGTCTGCGTGTGTGTCTACCACCAAAATGCAAAACTCCTGATAGCAGCCATTGGCAGTCAGAGGTCGTACGTAGATTTCATCCAGTTAATGGTCTGCGATACTGAGAGCGAGCACTGTATGCTCTCAGGGTGTGAAAAATGCCCTGGATTAGGAGTTGTAAGAGAAATTTTGGTGGACGAGTTGTGTGGAGATGAAGATGCGGATGAAAAAGAAATTATTTTTAAGCAGTGGGTGTCAACGGACAACTGTCAGTTAATAACATGTATTTTATCATTAGAGGAATTTATCCAAAAGTTATGTGAGTCATTGAAGAGCCTTAAAGTCCATCATTATGTCGCAAAGAAGCAATCCCAATTTTTGAAATTGCAAAAAGAATTCCTTCAAGAAGACAAAGTTATCGTGCTAGGTGACTTTGCAGAAAACTATTCCTCAACCGTTCAAGATGAGGTGCAGTCGTGGCACTGGTCTGGTCAACAAACAACACTTCATCCTTTCGTCATCTATTGGAGAGAAGAATGTGAATTAAAAACCTCCAGTTTTTGTTACATCAGTGACCACCTCGTGCACAATACGGTCACATTTTACACTTTCCAGAGAAATCTGATGGAGCGATTAAAATCACGTCATCCACAGATGAAAAAAGTTTCTTACTTTACTGATGGAAGCGGAGCGCAGTACAAAAACCGAAGTAATTTTGCGAATTTATTGTTCCATGAACAAGACTATCAGGTTTCTGCAGACTGGCACTTCTATGCAACATCTCACGGAAAAGGGCCATGTGATGGCATAGGAGGAGTGGTGAAGAGGAAAGTCCGCAAAGCAAGTCTCCAGAGACCGGTTTCTGACCAAATTTTAACACCTCTTGATGTCTATAACTACTGTTCTTCAAACATAAAAGGAATCGAATTTGCTTTCTGTTCAAAAGAGGAAGTGAAAGAAGTAGAAGTAGCCCTCCAAGAAAGATTCAGGCATGCTCAGCCCATTCCTCAAACCAGGTCATATCATTCGTTTAAACCTGTGGACACAACCACTATTGAAGTGAAACAAATTTCCCTCTCAGAAAATACTTCAACATTTAAGATTTCAAAGCAACAACAGTGATTATAATCATTGATCAGTAAATCAGAATCATACCTTTTTTTTCATTTCCTTTTTTTCCCTTTTCATTTCCTTTTTTTTTCTTTTCATTTCCTTTTTTTTTCCTTTTCATTTCCTTTTTTTTGTACCTGTTTTGCATTGTTCTCAATTTTGAAGTATTTCTTCCTTGTTTTTCAGAAGATAAATAATTTCTAATGTCAGCACCCACTCCTTAATTGGACGCATTTATACTAAAGGGACCTATGCATTCGTCTTTAGACGTTGCCTTTTCCACTCAACTTTATTCGCATTTTAAAATTAGAGGAAGTTCGTACAACTTCTCAACACATTTAGACTTTGTTCCTCTCTCTATTAAGTGTTGTTCCAGAAAATATCGACCAATTTTGTGCATTAGATTCTTTTTAGGAGATTAAAGTAGACGAGATAAAATGGCAACATCTAAATACGAATAGGTCCCTTTAGTATAAATGCGTCCAATTACACAACTGAAAAGCAAATTTGTTTATGTATGAGTGTTGATTAAGGCGTCTCCTGTCAAAAACTTCAGCTCATTGGCTTTAACAGAGCACGGTGGCGTGTCACTTGAAGTCAGGAGCTGATTTGCGTGTCATTCTCGAGCAGTCTAATTCAGTTATAAAAATGGCTCTTTTTGAGCTCTGGACACAGCTCCGATTATTTTTGTGATTAACCTATTGGAAGTAGGTAAAGCACACTATTCTAGCAACAAAAGAACACATTTTTATGAATTTTCTCGAGCAGTCTAATTCAGTTATAAAAATTACTCTTTTTTGAGCTCTGGATATGTGTAATTATTTAAGTAACAACTCTTTATACGTATGTTTTTTGAACGTTTTATGTAAGGAACATTATTTTCCTTGCTTTTTTTGTAAGAATAATAATAATGAAGTCCTTTTGTCAGTAGAGGAACATGTTACAACAATTATTTCCGCATGCACTAGATGAAAGCAAAAAATTGCTTTTTCTCAAATTGACGCTTACAAAGAGCGAATTTTTGAGTTAATGAAAAGACACGTGTCTCTGAAATTTTTATATATAAAAGTAGAGGTAAAGAGCTACATTTTCATGGGCAGAAAACTTTTTTAAAAATTTTCCCACATGGAGTTTTTGGACGTTGAAAATGCCTAAAAACAGCGTTTTTTTGAAAAAAGCCAACTTTGAGAGACCGTAACTTCATCATAGGACCAGATATCAGGTATATGAATTTTTTTGGTGAAAGTACTCTTAGAAAATTCTCTTTTTGCCAAATATTGATTTGTATTTTTCATTTTTTCTATCCGAGAAAATTCTCTGAAAACTCAAAAATTGGCGATTGAGCGCTAGCTTTTGAGCTGCGACAGAAGTATTTGGATGAGACTCTACAAATTGCGGACTAGAACCAATGAAAAGCTTAGTTTTTAAGCTTTAAAATGAGCTAAATATGACTGCAAAAGCTGCAAGTCGAGCCGAGCTACGGGCTTTCAAAGTTGACCTAAAATATCCCATTTTTTCTCTTCCGCAGCGGCTAAAACAGGCCATGACACAAAAACCGTTGGACAAAAAAAAATTCCGACACTAGTTTTTGCCTATTCCAAACATGTGTAATCAACCCACAAACTCTCCTTGAAATCTAAATTTAGTCGGCATACACTTCGGTGAATTAAAATGGAATGACCCTGATGTGAGATGCCACAAAAAAAAAAAAAAAAAAAAAAAAAAAAAAAATATCTGTAAATTATTCGAAGACTTTACATTTTACCGAATCATCCGAAGATATTCTGAGGATATCCTGGCGATATCCGAAATAGTCTGATTTTGTGAGGATATCCACAGAATATTCTGACAATACCCGACGATGTTGGATTTTCTCCGGACATTGTCAGGAGATTGAATGCTATCTGGGCTTGTGACCCCTCTTTCGGTTCAGCTTAAAAATGTAGTCGATCGCCGCCCTCAAGGGTTTTCATATCTTTTGCAGTGGGGCCGCTCATAGCAACACTTGACTCATCCCATATGAGCAAAAAGTCGATGTCCCCAAACCACCGCTTCTGACCCCTCTTTCAATTCAGCTTGAAAAATTTAGTCGATCGCCCTCAAGGGTTTTCATACCTTTTGCAGTGGTCCGCTCATAGCAACACTTGACTCATCACATATGAGAAAAAAGTCGATGTCTCCAAACCACCGCTTGTGACCCCTCTATCGATTCAGCTTGGCGAATGGTGTCGATCGCCCTCCAGGGTTTTCATATCTTTTGCAAGGGGGCCGTTTCACTCATAGCAACACTTGACTCATCACATAGGTAAAAAGGAACCAGTGGTTTTGGAACTTTTAGGTTAAAAACTATCATTCTCCCCCCCCCTCCCATAAAAACCCATTTTTCTAAGTAGGCCTCTTTAGCGACATAACTGTCCGCGAAACGCACCAAACATCAGTGTTCTTTTTAACTAAATTTTAATGTTTTTCAATGAATTTTCTTGTTAATTACATTAAAATTGTGCTACTCCATAGTATTTGGGACGACGATTTCAAAAATGTTATCATGTTCTACTTAACTCGTCCCGATTTTACGCAGATTCTACTTTCAAACATTTTTCGCGATAAAGTTAAAATTGTGGAAAATCTAGAATAATTTGATCAAAACTAAGGCCAAATTCGAACTCGGCAGGTCAATTAGAGCCGGTCAAGCTGCTAATCGCGCTGTAGAGGGTCTAATTATAAGAAAAAAACCCATATCTGTGTCTTGGGACCCTTGTTTTGTGTTCATTGGGGACGGACACCCATGTCGTTGGAGCGTAAAAGTCCATTTTTCTTGAGCAGACAACCCCAAATTAGATTATTTGAAAGACCGGGAGCGAGCGGGAGGTAAACGCAGCGCGGAGCGCGCTGAGTCGCTCGAAGGGCGTTTAATTCCCCTGAAATGCCAAAAAAATCGTTATTTCTCTTATTTTAATCCACCAGGAGCCCCAGTTCCTTTGCACTTTTCTCAAAAGAAACTAGGTAAAACACAGTAGTATACTGATGGATTCTGTACAGTAGAAATAATAATGCGACGCAAGAAGGCCCGCGTTCAAGTCAAAAATATTCAAAAAGACCGCGCAAACTGTCACGCAACAGGAGTACCGAACGCGCACCGATCAACGCACCGATCGGTGCGTATGTGGAGTGATCTGAGCAGGCAACGGTGAGCACTCAGTCTTCACTCAATACCGCCTCTACTCATACCCGGCTGCTCTGTTTTGAGATCGGGGAGGTTATGTTCGTCTTGGTATACGTAAGCCAAAGAGTAAACAAGAGTCGCAATGGGGCTATTGCACACTTTTGCTATAAGCGATTTAATAGTCGATTATGGCGTAAAAACCTCAACAAATAACGATGGCGGCACTTAAAACTTCCAAAATCCACTCCTAAACTCAATAAACGCAGTTATTTGCGGGAGCGTAGTGGTGGCCGAAGGCACTAACAATGGGAGATTCCCATCTAACAATTCTGAAACTCCATCAAGAAGTGACCAATAAGAGACTACTTTCATTTGACACCGGTGTCACTCGGTGTTGCGGTACCATTCATCGGATGTGGATCATCACTCTGATGACTAATTACTCTGTGAATCATCCTTGTCAGCATAGAAAGAGTGACGAAATTAAGATAGGAATCACCCATTGTTAGTGCCTTCGGCCACCATTACGCTCGCGCAAATAACTGCGTTTATTGAGTTTAGGAGGGGATTTTGGAAGTTTTTAGTGCCACCATCGTTATTTTTTCAGGTTTTTACGCCATAATCGACTATTAAATCGCTTATAGCAAAAGTGTGCAATAGCCCCATTGAATGGAGGGCCTGCGTGGTCAACGTAGATAAGGGATCCGAACGCGGGCTGGCCTGGGCTGGCCTCTGATTGGCTGCAACGGGTGGAGCAAAAATGACTCGGGGTATAGGGAAAATAACACGGGATTTTCGTTCCGGGGCGTTTATCTCGAAACCTAAGCAAAATAGTATCTGAACAATTTATGCGAGTCGATTCAGCAGATTTTTCCAAACAATTTGATAGGTCATAAGTAACACTTTATTGCAAATTCGAAAAGACTGTTTCAGTTTAAAAGTACGCACAATAGTGTGATTACATGCTTGGCGTGTGTTCGAGCAGTGTTTGAGTAACTCACTATTGTGCGTACTTTTAAACTGAAACAGTCTTTTCGAATTTGCAATAAAGTGGCACTTATAACCTATCAAATTGTTTGGAAAAATCTGCTGAATCGACTCGTATAAATTGTTTAGATACTATTTTGCTTAGGTTTCGAGATAAACGCCCCGGAACGAAAATCCCGTGTTATTTTCCCTATACCCCGAGTCATTTTTGCTCCACCCGTTGCAGCCAATCAGAGGCCAGCCCAGGCCAGCCCGCGTTCGGATCCCTTATCTACGTTGACCACGCAGGCCTTCCATTCAATTGCGACTCTTGTTTACTCTTTGACGTAAGCTTATGGCCCGCTTATGGAGTTATCGAGTATTTTGTTGGTTTTTTGAAGTTCAACCAAAATTGGAAAAGCACGTCAGTAATGAAAGTTTGGGGCTTAGTTACTTACATAAAGTATGAAAAGACTTGAAAATCTTATTTAGAGAGGAAAAATCACGATTTTGAATTTTATCAACATTGCACTCTCCATAAGCTCTGTATACCAAGATGACCCTAACCTCAAAGAAGCAGCTTGGTATGTGTAGAGGCGGTATTGCTTCACTCTTCAGTCGGAGCAACTCGGCAACACTGACCACCACCACACACCACATTTCAAATCGTAACTGTCAATTCAAAAAAGTAGATTTTCGTGATCGTGATAACTGTCTTGTGCTTTTTGCTTTTATCTGCCTTGGATTTCACTGATTTTAGAGAATAAATGGATACTCTTATCGTGTATTGTTTGTGTTCGCTTTCGATAACTCTGAAACCGTAAAACTTCTTTTTTTTATTTCCTATTCCTACTAAGTTTTTTTCATTTCATCCATGCTAATATTGTGATTGTGTGTACAAGTTATTATGGCTTCTTCTTCCAAGAATTTTGGATTGTACAAATCAAAAAATCCGGCTCTCTCAGCTGCTTGCAAGACCCACAAGTTATTGCAAGACGCGAAACGGAAAAGAGAATTCGCGCATTCGTTGTATCGCAATATCCAAGAGTCTCCTGAAGTAGAAGGTATTCTCCTCATATCTCTCCTCCTGTTTTGATGGAACCCCCATCGAAGCTTCAAGTTTTCTATCATTTACTTAAATCAATCCAAAGTCTAATTCTAACGAAGTCATGTTTGTTTCTGTTAATTTGCCTCTTGTATCCTTATCAATAGCCCGTTGACTCAAGCTTGAAAGAAGTAGAGCTCTTGCCCCATCCTCTGCCTAACATTTATGCTCCTCTTAAGATATAAATCAACCTTTATTGGGTCTACAGACAAACTTGAAAGGGAAGCAAACAAAAAAGAGGAGATTCACTTTTAGGAAAAGCTCTCACATTAGTGTGGCCATCTTGAAAAATGTGCTGAAAGAAAGAGAGCTCGTTTCACGAAAGATGTCAGATTGCCTGCCATCCTGCGCCTTAGGTTTGTTCGTGTCTGTGCGTATCAAAGTCAATGTGCAAAAGCACACACTGGCCCTCTGTGTAGTAAACCAGCTGATCATCTACCAACTCTCGTGAAATAACCTCTAAGTGCTGGTGTGATAAGTACTCTCCAAAGGAAAGAACTTTTAATTATTTTTTATTACTCGATTCAAGGTGAATCCTCAGCGATCTATAGTGAGATTCAAATCTGCTAGACTGTGCCACTGTAGCGCGCTCTCTATAATCAAACGTTTGCCACCTTTGACCACTATTTGCGGGAGCTGGAGTCAATTTTTCAAAAATGTTTTGAAAGTTGCGTTCAAGATAAAATTTTAAAGGACATTTTGATATTCTTCGGAGCTTTCTACAGCCAATTTTCGTGGTTGAAAGTATTGGCAAGAAATTTCTGGTTCGAAGGTGCGGATTGAATCTGTACAGAAGCTTCAAACTTGTTTATTCATCCCAATACTTTCGACCCAAAAATTTGGTCGTAGAAAGCTCAAAATGGTGTCAAAATGTTCCTCTAGATTTGATCTTGAAAGCAAAGTTCAATATTTTTTGTAGAATTTACTCTAGCTCCGTCAAATAATGGTCAAAGGTGACAAACGTTTGTGTTTAGAGAGCAAGGGACAGTGGCGCAGTCGAGCAGATTTGAATCTCACTACATGTAGCGGAGGATTCATCTTAAGCCCCTTGACCATGGATTAATTAAATGAACAAGCAGAAAAATTGTAATGAATAAAGAAATAGCTAATGACATGGAGGTTATGAAGTGGAAAACTCAAATTGAGCTGTAAGTAAAATTACAGTTCATCAAGAAGTAAGAAGCTGTTACACAAGAAGTATTCTCTTTGAACAAGGAATTTTTTCAACCTACTTTTGGAAGTCCTCTCTTTATTATTTGTATTTCGTTGATGAAGTAATTTATCAAAGAGCCTTTTGAACTCATGTAAGTACATGGACACTGTGCACCCACAAGCTAAACCTTGTTTTACCTTTTTTTTGTTCCTTACCAGAACCAAAAGTTGTGACTAAAGAAGCAGATGATCGAAGACTATGGCTGTTAAAATGGAAAGAGGACAAAAAGATGCGGCTCCAGCAAGAGAAGATGAAAAAGAAACCTGTGTTCAAAACTGGCGTTGTTCAGCACAGTGTTGGATCGCCGTATTTTCAAGTGTTCAATGACAAGAACAAAAATATGAAAGGAATCAGTGAACACAAGTTTAAGGTACTGTGCATTTCTGACATCATTGCTGTAGGCAGTAAGGTAAATTGAAAGGCCCTGTCAAAAGTTAATGAGAGTAATGGTCTCTTATTCTTCTTCTTCATTTTTCATGTGGCGAGACTCTTTATTATATAGGGACTCTATTTCCTGCTTTTGCTCATCAGTTGAGAACCTTTTCAACCTAAGAGTGTAAGCACATACTTGCATTTTTCTCAGCAATCTGTGAAGTCGATTCTGCATAAGGGTGATTTCACGATAACGGGAATATTTTAGCCTTCAACTTTAGTAAAACTGAAGTTCATCAAATTGATTTTTTATGTTTTTTCTTCATTATATAGGTAGTCAACATCACTTTCCCAGCTCCGGCACGAAAAATTTGGTAATCTTCTTGTATGCAGTCTACCGCCGATAGCAGATTCTTGTATGCGGTCTACGCGGAATTTATGAATGTATCTTTGGTTAGTCAGTGTATGCAATCCTCAGATCTCGGAGAAAGGCGTCGAACTTGCTTTCATTGTGATTCTGGTGCCGCCACCATGCTTCGACAAGTTAGGAGAGGAGAAGTTCCGGAGTTGTATCCCGCATGTTCCGCACGAGTTTCGTTTTCAGGAGGCCCCAAAACGACTCAATCCTTTATGTATTGGTGCCAGTCGCAGAATCTATGAAAAATTCCAAGTGATTAACGGTATTGTGAACGTATCTGTGTTGGTCCAGGGTTCGATAAGCACCCCACTCGTCAGAGTGGATTTCCAAATCTACTTCTCCTTCCCGCTGAATAATGGGCAGAAGAGAGGCCTGATCGCGAATTAACACAACATCGTATCGTGCCTCAATCAGTAGATGTAGCTCCCTCAGCATGTTCACCATCTTCTCCTCCGTTGCTGTCCTGTCGTAAAATTCCCGCTCGAACATCACTTTTGTTTTGGGTAAGGTTAGACGAATTTAAAATATTTTAAAGCGTGATTAAAAACCTGATTTAAAAGCGCGATGAAACAGTAAATTTAAAAGTTGCAAATAAAATTCAACATGAAAATTTAATGAATTGAAATTAAAAATATAAAAAAAAGGCCAAAAATAAAAGCAGGAATCAATCACGGACCAAAAATTTGTGAAAAAAACATGTTGCTGCCTTGAAAACAATGTCCGCTTCCTCAAAGTCGTACAACATCGGTAGATTGTGCCCCTTCGCGGCGGTAGACCGCATACAAGAAGATTACCAAAAATTTTCATTTTGTACCAAGTTGAGAGGAGAAAGGTGATTAACCCCAAAAATGAGATTTTTTTCAGGGACTTGAGGGCTGCTAATTTCTCAGAACTGTAAAATTTGTAAAGTTCAACGCTTAAAATGTTCCTTTGATTACTAGGAGAGACACCCATACCAAGGACTTAAAAAAAAAAATAAAAAATGATTTGAGCCCGTAGCTTAAAGGGCCTAAAGTCATGGCCTAATCTAAAATTTGCATGTACAGGGTGTTGAAGAAAATATGTACCTACCATCTCGAATTTCTCGCGAGCGGCTTCGAATTTCGAAAAATTGTGCCAAATGATAAGCAGAAGCATACTACACCTAGATACTACCTGTATATTAGCAGCTAGAATGATATTTAGATGATTTTCTATCAGCCGACTCAAACCCCTTTCAATTACGTTCATTTTCCTTCGTTACTCGTAGCGTAACAAAGTATCGTAACAAAGTGTACACTCCAAATTCGTGTATTTTGCAGAATGTCAAGAAAGGCAATAAAAAGTAATTAATCTATGATTGGGCATTCAAACACACTTGCCGCCTACTTTTCATCCACGATTTGCTCAGATTGAATTTTTGATTGAAATTAGGTGTTTATTGCATTTTCTTGTGTTGAGTAATTAGTGCTACACATCTAAATCTGACGCTAAAAATGACTTTATCGGCCAATATTTACAAACAAATGTTACTTACCGGTATCAGCTGGTCCTGTTGCCATCTCCTTGACCTCTTGAGGCTAGGAGGATCCAGGGAATGACAGCTAGCGCTGTCTGTGCCTGATTTACCGCACATTTTTAATGCGTAACAAAGTGTACACAAGAGGTCGCCACCAGTTCTGATTGTGATTTCCTCTGCTCCAATACTCATCACAAGTCCAGTTTTGCCGTTAAAGTAACTATTCATTTTTACTTAAAGATAAAAATTGGCGCTGCAAAGGTATTTAATTGTTTTTCGTAGGAAAATTACCCTTTTAATCTAAGACTCACCCCCGGGGACAGTAACAAAGTGTACGAATTCCGCCTGAAAAATGGTGATATATTCCACGGCATTGATAATTTTTTGCCTTGTTATTTTTTTTCCTCCCTCAGACAGAGAGTTTCGATGAAAAATCACTGCTATTTATCTTTTTACTCTTTACATATAGTCCATCGCCCCTGGGGACATGCAATTCCCGTTATCGTGAAACCGCCCATAACCTAAAGAATCTTTCCTGAAGGTTTTGTGCCAATACAATACCTCATGTGTCGGGACACGGTGGGTTTTAAGGGCATCCAAATGCAAAAGTCTTAGACCCCATCTCTGACGATGGGAGGTTGTTCTGATATCTTTCAGTAACACTTTCCCGATAAATTTTAAATTATTCTCTAGGCTGATTTTTTTTTATCAGGAAAAAACCACGTATTTGACCCATACCTAGCCTCGTCTGAAGCTCTGCTGTTGGTCATTTTCTCACGTTTTTGCCTATTGAGTAAAAACACAGCAATTCGGTGTTTTTGAAGTTGCCTCGCTTTTTTAAGGGTCTACTTGCATGGGTCAAATGGCGGAATAATGGTTTTTTTTTTTTCCTAGTAAAAAAATCGGCCCAAGGAATAATTTAAAATTTTACAAAAATTAAATTTTTTTAAAAAAAAACAAGGGGTTGACTCTGGTTTACCTACTCTCTCTCTTTATAAATAGACTGAGGCAGCTTGTGGAAGGATTTCGAACTACTGAATCAGAATACACAAAGGGTGGGATATTAACTGCAACCCTTCTGTCTCTGCAACAATGATTTGATAACATTGGCTCGGAAAATTCTGTGTTTAGCTTCTTCCTCTTTCATATGGTCTTTTGCGATTTTCTGTCTTTCATTCCCCTCCGTCGATCATTTTTAAATCTGTGAAATGTTTTCTTCTCTAGTTCCAGCACCCTAACATCAAAGTAGTGCGGAAACTCACTGTTCCAATTCCACCGAAATTTTCTCAACGCAAAACACTCTGTAAAATGGTGAAACCAGAGATTGAGAACAGAAGAATGTAAGTGAAGCTGTTATTCATTTTGTTTCCCTGCATCTAAACAATCTTGATTTATCACTGCATTATTTTTTTACTGAAAGGAACTAGTATTCATTTTTACAGGGTTGGATCGAAATTGAAATTGGATTCAGTAATTTTTCTGGAGATTTTACGACCATTTTTGCATAAATTGCGTTTTTTGTGCTTGGGGGCTACTTTGAAGGAGGGGGGGGCCTTAATGATTTTCAGTTCACGAACCAAATGTAAATAAGTGTTACAAGTTTCGGAGTACCATTTTGACTCAATTTTTGAACTTTTTTCGCTTCTGAAGGGGGGTCTCCCAAAACCGAATAGGGGGGTGACCCCTAAAACACCCCAAAAAATAAGTCGGGGAGCTTGGTAACCATCAAAGAGTTTAATGTCCTAAACCACCCCCATTCAGAAATTTTTCCGGAGATTTTACGACAATTTTTGCACCAATTGGTTTTTTATGCTTGGGGGCTTTTTCGGGGGATTAGGGGCCCGCAAATGATTTTTGGCTGCCGAACGGAAGGTCATCTTGTATTAAAGGATCAGGACTACCAATTTGACTCAATTTTTGAATTTCTTTTGCTTTGAAAGCAGAGATTCCCAATACTGAAAAAGGATCGACCCCCAAAAAATAGCCGGGGGGGGCTTTCCCCTAAATTTGAATTTGTCTCGTCAAAATACATAGGCCCTCCAATTTTCAGCTTTTTATGTTGAACAGAGGCGGAGAAAAAGGCCTGGTATGGCAGGTCTGGGACACCCTGCAGGGCTGCCGTTTTGCGTATAATTAATCGCATTTTTCAATTCACTGATGATTCCACCGGTTGAGAAAAGATTACACAGCTCAATTCAATGTATGACTGAAATGCACGAAAATACGCTGATCTGTAATCTCTTCTCAATCGGTGAAAACTATGTTAATTAAAATATCCGCAAGTTTTTTAAAGTCATCGACGACCCCAGCGATTGAGAAAAGATTACAGATGTGAGCATTTTCGTGCATTAAAGTCATACAATGAACTGAACTGTGTAATCTTTTCTCAACCGGTGGAATCATTGGTGAATTGAAAAATGCAATTAATTATACGCAAACCGGCAGCCCTGCACGTGTATAGGCGGCTTACTCTTAGCCCAGGCAAATCGCAAGCTGATTGCGATTTGTCTGCGACATAGACAGAGTGTTTCTAAATGCAAAATGTTTTTTGCAATTTTGATTCAAAAGATATGATGAATTTTTTGCATTTCTAAGTGAAAAGATCCAGTTCTTCAGGTTTCTTTTCAGGGCAGTGAATACTCATGAACTAATTTTTTTTTTTTTTTTTTCAGACTACGATCAAATGTAATCAAAGAAAATGTCCCTCTCAAAAAAGCAGAAAACAGAATTTTACGAAATAAAATTGTGGATGTTGCCAAAGTAAAAACTTTAAAGGCCGCGACGGAAAAAGTTTTGAGCACAAAAGTTAAGACACCTTCACCGAAAACCATTTTAACGGATATCAGCAACACTAGCACGGAGACTCCTGCTAAAAAAATGATTTTTAGTCCTTTCAGCCCAAATGTATGCTTGACAAGGGGCAAAAGACGACCATTTGTAAGGAGTGCTGACGGTATGTCTTACTTCCAATTTTTAGGTGCTGTCATGTGGCGCAAGCACTTTATGCTATCGTCGCTGTATGTATGTATGTATGTGACGCTCGTCGCTCTCATTTTGTGCAGTCAAAAAGGGATAGTAAATATCAATCGATTTTCATCAAGGTAGATAAAACAAGGTATACGTGCAATGCAGCAGACCGCTAGTGTGGTTCCGATCGTTAGTGGGCGATGATGTAGGCTGGTCAACTTGCATTCTAATCTTATGAGAGAAAACTGGCTAAGTAAGCTAGTCAATGAAGTTTGAAAATACCACTTCCTCACAGGAATCAAACTGCACATACCTCGTTTCATCTACCTTGGATTTTCATGAAACTCTGCAGAAACGTTTGTCTCTATTTCAAGATGAACTGCCAAAAATTTGGAAGTTTTTTTTTTTTTTTTTTTTTTTTTTTTTTTTTTTTTGTGAGGCCTGTGTCTCACAGAAGCAGAGGCTTAAGACGTATCTCATGCAGGCTACATTCGTCAGGCTACTCCTGCTGCACCCTAACTTTCAACAGCGATTTGGGCTAAAATAACCTGTTAAAATTTTCGAGCCCACTAAAACTTTTGCTCTGCATAAAATTAAGCATTGATAACTAAGAAATCTAAATTAATCAAAAATCTATCAGGACTGAATTTCCATAAGAAGTGTGCGAGGTCCTTTACAAAAATGTTAACTTCACTCATCATTTGAGCGCCGTGAAGGGTGAAATAAAAATACTTCCCCTTTTGCTGTAATGAGGGCGCTTTTTCCTGGAACCTTATTAGTACATACTACATTTTTTATTGATCCATTAATTAGATTTGTAATCAATTTCTTGTGCCAAGCAGATCTGGGCAAATAGTGATCAATGAGTCATTTCTTTTAATGAAACCAACGTGGTAAGATAGAATAAATTGTTGTTTGTCAAATAACAGTGGGTTTATTGAAATTGGCACGCCTGATTACCGCTGGAAACTAGCTCCATTTCTTTTGACAAGTAATCAATTATGTGATCGAAATGAACATTTTCTTAACTCTGGTGCCATGTGCTTTTGACTATCCTCTCTAATTTTTGTTTGTTCTCAGATCTCAGCGAAGAAGACAAAAAAGAAAAGAAAGAAAAGAAAGTCAGATCACAAATCGCATCAACTCACTTGTAAGAACTTGTAAAACTTTACCTCTTAACTGTTTAAAGTTGTGACTTTTTTTGTTTTAAGGGGGGGTATGGTGTGTGGAGAAGCCTTGCAGATGTCTGTAGTTTGCGGTGAAAGACCCGCCTGGGCAAGAGCGAAGACTGCAGCTGGGGTGACAATCAGATTTTATCTATCGATTTAAAATTCAAGACCTTTCATAAAGTTTATCAAAACTTTTTAGTTTGACATGCAATGAAGGATAATCTAACAGATTTAATACCACTGGACATTGCATCTTAGCTATCTGTGCCTTGTGCATTCTGGTGGAAAATTTATTTTTCTGAGTCACAACAAGACAAACTGTGAATAAAACCACTTACACTGAGAAAAAATTTGGGTAATTCAACAGTCTATTGTTAAAGGACACCGCGTTTTGCTTATGGGAATTGGCTCCCAGTCAAATTTTTTGAAATTAAAGTATGTTGTGTAAAAGTGTTTCCTGAGAAAAAGCTATCACGGGCGGAAAAAAAAATGAGGACAGGATTTCGAGATATTCGCGTCTCAAGTTGGGAATTATTTGCCTGGTGCTTTGTATCCTCGTAAACGTAGCAGGCCAGATTACTACTACGCAGACGGGAATTCTTCTTGGCCGAGTCTCGTGACTCAGTGCGCATTGATAGAACTTCTTCCTTTTGCAATCCCTCCCAACTGCTTATTTGTTCACCCCACTCCCACTGTTGTGTCTTGTCGTCCATGCTTCATCTTGACCCCTCCCTCAACTGATTACTTTTGTACATCAACGTTTACAATGAGGGAGAGAGAGAGAGAGAGAGAGAGCAGATAGTTCGCAGAGTAAAAGAAAATGTTGATGTAGGTAAGTAATCAGTGGAGGGAGGGGTCAAGATGAAGTATGGACAACAAGACAACAGTGGGTGTGGGGTAAACAAATAAGCAATTGGGAGGGATTCTTGTATCGAAATGCGATATTCCATTTTTTGGTACCTTCAGCCTTATCTTTGAAGTTATTGGCGAGATATTTTGCAAAGACATTTTTCAGATGATTATCTAGTAACTGACACTCCGTTTTCTTAAATATAAATTACTTTCGGCCTGTAATTTGACAACAATCGAACGGTAGCGCTCTGGTGGCAGAAATTGGCACTAAACGCTGAAGAATCGCCTTACAGAATTGAGATTTAACAAGGCAAACAGTATTTTCCTGAATGATATTTATGTTTTTCCCCCTTTTTTTTCTAGCGCCAAATTAGAAGAAGAAACCAAACGGCTTCACAGCTGCGCTGATTCGTGGAATAGCTTAGTCAAAACAGTTGACTTACCAGTGGAAATCATAAATGAAGTATGTTTTCTTCTCTTAGTTTTGCTGTTGGTACTAAATTGCATATAAATCCCCCAGGATATTTGTTATTTTTTTTTTTTTTGTGATGAATGAAGATTATATTTAGTATTATTTAGCTGTACCCATTCTTCTAATTTTTACTATAAGCACCAGATTTCCAGTGGCGGCTCGCGCTATCTGGCAACAATGGTTTTCCTCCACTTGACTCCATGTAAAACAATCACCTCAACACATGTGTTAGATATTTGATTTTTTTTTTTTTTTTTTTTTAATGCAAAATCCAAGATTGTCAGCTCTTGAGTAGTTTTTTTTTTTTGATTTTTTGAGCCCGAAACAAGCAAAACTGGTTGAAAATTAAAGCCGTAGTTTGGAAAATTCATTTCGCCGTAAGCTTAGTGAGTGCAAAAGATGATAACATGACTAGAAGTCGTTTCACGAAAGTTGGCCGATAACAGATTGGTTTGTTTACTGTGCAGAAACATTTGCGTTTTTGCGCATGTGCAGGAACGCGAACACGTCTTTGCGCAGCAAGCTGCAGGATCTGTCATCTGCCTTCTTTCGTGAAACGAGCTCTATCTGCCTCACTTGCACCTCTTGAGACAAGAGTTGGGCAACCGAATAATCAAAACACCACTTTTCATAATCTCGCTTTACTGCCAAATTAGACCGCCTCAAAATCACGCTTTCTTTGAGTCTTCACTTGTAGTGCTTGTTTTGCTGAGCTTATATTAGTTTACTTTACGCTTTGGATAGTGTCCAAAGCATGGTAGCCAAATGGTGGCAAAAAATTGCCACCTTCGATGTTTCTTGTATCGAAATGCGATGTTTCATTTTTTGGTACTTTCAGCCTTATTTTTGAAGTTATTGACAAGATATTTTGCAGAGACGTTCTTCAGATAATTATCTAGTAACTGAGATTCCGTTTTCATAAATATACATTACTTTCGGCGTCTAATTTGACATTACTCGAACTGTAGCGCTCTGGTGGCAGAAATCGGCTCTAAACGCTAAAGAATCACCTTAAGTATGCAAATTTTACCAAAGCAATCTGGCAACTCTGGCTCTGTTGAAGAAATCAAGGTTCAACTGTGTTTATAAATATATTAGTTCCCTCTATTCCTTTTAATTATGAAGTGTTCTCATTACAGGTGGATGCTCTAACCGGTAAAACTCGACTATTAACAAGTGACAAATTTATGCAATTCCGGAGACTCGTAGAGCAATTTGACGGTGGTGTTGCGAACCCTCCTATAACTCCTGATGACCTAATTGGTTTTTGGGAAATGGTCTACCTTCAAGTAAGTGTTTGCACCCTCCTTTGTGTGACTCCTCTACCATTAAAATTTTGCAAATTTTTAGAAATTTAGGCAGAATAAGTATTCGGTCAAAAATGGATGGAAATGCTGGATATATCATTTTCAAAAAGTGCTATTGAGCTCAATTTTTTACCTAATGGGGCTCTTGCAAACTTTCGCCACATGGGATTGAAGAGTTGATTCTTGCATGAAAACCTATAAAAATACCTACCTATAAAAGTCACTCTTAGAATCAGGTTTATTGGCGGAGAAACGCAGGGATCTTGGGAGTTTTTTGTCAAATTTGAGACATTGCTCCGTGTTTCTGCAGAGAAGGTAACAAATTAGATAGGAATCTCCCGTGAAACCTGCGTTGAACCATCATTCCGATCTTGCCGTTATAGCAGTTTTGTGAGTTTATTACTGAATTGAAGACTTTTTTAGTGTGATTTTTGTTGGTTTTAAAATCATATTGGACTATTCATACGCTCACAGTGAAAGTCTGCAAGAGCCTCATTGCTCAGAATATTATGTTCCTTCCAATCAGATGCATAATCAAAACTAGAGGTTGCCAAACAATCTGATGACAAATACGAGAAAATAGGAAAATAAAAAATGATTACAATCCAGTGGCGTAGCTAGGAATTTTTCTGGGGGGGGGGGGGGGGGGGGGTTTCCGAGGTCTGAAAATTGTCAAGGGGGGGGGGGGGGTCTAAAGATACTAATTTGGTCAAATTTGTCTGAAAACGCAAAAAGTGACCTATTTTTAGGACAAATTTTGGTGTCAAGGGGGGGGGGGGGTGGTTCAGACCCCCTGGACGACCCCCCCCCCCAGCTACGCCCCTGTTACAATCGACCAATTGATGGCTGGTCTATTTGAAGCCCAGCTAAAAGTTTCATAGGCTGTGGTTCAGATTCGATGGATTGCTCAGGCTGTCAGTTACAGGCTCAGCAACACGAATGGATTGGAAGAGTGAATAATGGAAATTAGCGGACTAGACGATCAGCAGGGACGCGCACATGCTTCCAAACCAGTATCAGTAGGGTTTGATTAACAGTTGGTTTCTTTCTTTCCCACCAAACCAATAGACTGTTTTAGTACCGAGGACCTCTGGTTCCAAATAAACTCTGATTCAATGTATTTTCTTCCCCATAAGCAAACTTTTGAACAGAAATTTAGACTATTAAAACCAACAATGCAAACTTTTTGCGATTATGCACTGGAAAAAAAGACAGGTAGAATTTACCATCTGCATAGCTGATTTTGGCGCCCGCTAGCAAGTATGGTAAATATCACCATAACATGGTAAATCTAATGTACCTTGTGGTAAATTAAAGTAACTTGCTCGTACATTTTACCATAATCTGGTGAAATTTACCTTACTTGATAGCAGACTCCAAAATCAGCTATGCAGATGGTAAATTCTACTGTCTTTTTTTTTTCCAGGATCTAAGCATAAGTAAGCATTTTCAAGGATGTAGAATGCACACGGAAAAAAAAGACTGGCAGAATTTACCATCTGCATAGCTGATTAAAGATGCATTTGGAGGTTGGAATCACCCTTTAAATGTTATTGTTGTTGTTGTGGAATGGGTGGGAATCTGGCGAGAATTCTGGTAATTTTAACTCCCAACTCCATTGGTTAATCTACAATATCTTGTTGATTTTGGCAGTTTTAGTCAAGGAATCAGGCATAGTTCAGCATATTTAAGAATGTAAAATTCATAATTGCAAAAAGGTCGCAAAATTGTTTGATTTAATAGCCTAAATTAACATTCAAAAGTGCGCTTATAGGGAAAATACATTGAATCAGAGTTTGTTTGGAACCAGAGTTCCTCAGACAGCAATTGATACGACATAGCGCTCTACTAAAACAGTCTATAGGCTTTGATTAACAGCTTGTTTCTTTCTTTCCCTTTATTTGAAAAGCACTGTTAATCAGCAGTTGATGTACAAACATGTGAATTATTGATATAATTCTGTTTTGCTCAGGTGGAAGAATTAGACAAATCGTTTAGAAAACTGGACGACTTAAAATCTAATGGATGGAAAGAGGAGGCTAAACAAAGCGTAGCCTCTTGTCACAAAAAAGTAGTCTCTAAACCTATGAAATCCAAAAAACCTGCTGCTACCTCTTCATTGAAAAATTTCATCGCAGGTAATATTTTATTATTAGATGTGTAGTCTTATTTGCTCAAATATTTTTTATGCACTTTGCTAAAAACGAAAGGAAAAAAAAAAAAAATCATGCAAACAGCAATGATAGCTTAAAGAATATTTCATTAACAAGTTCGGGGGACACTTAACGCCAAAGTCAACAAAACCACTTCTAGCCAATCAGGAGCGTTGTGTATTGTTGTCTCTCACCGATGAGTTACTCTTTTCGTCTCCACTTCATGCCTCATGGAACGGGTACGAATTCCGATGTGGTACAGCATCGGTGTCATCCATCGTTGCCGAACAAACATTTCGGGTGAAAGAATAAAATGCAGAACCATTGGCTCGGGTAAAAATCTTCACCCGACACTATAAATAAAATTTGCGTAAAAGGTGCTTACGCTATACAACAGCACCTAAAAAGAAATAGAAAACTTCAATATTATAAGTCGGGAAGTCAATTGCATTTTTTCAATGTTTAATTTTTCCGAGTTGGGATGGTTGCTCGACAAGAAAATTGAAGGGGCTTTTTAATTTCAAGGAACGATTCCAACCCGAGCTTGCAATCACGTGATGACAAAAGTGGTCGCTGAAATAATGCTGGGTTATGGTTCTGGGTCGACTTTATTGAAAGCTTGTGCTAGAATCTATCAGTGATTTATTATTTAGTTTTAACTTTTTTGTTTTATTTTGAGTTGGGATTTTTCTTTAAATTTTTTATATTTCAATAAATTGTGGTGAAAAAATTTTTATTCCGTCATTTAACTGTCAAATCCTATTAAATTTGAGTTGATTTAACTGTTGAATGTAAAAACCCAAAAATTAACCCAAACTTATTTTTTTAAAAAATTTGTCCTTAGATTCTCTTCAAAGAAAGTTCAAAGCATAAAACCACAAAAAAATATAGGTACTCATTTCCAAATCATATCATCGCGTTATTTGAAAACTTCAAATGCGTCTTCTCGAAATCAGGTTTTTCCAGGTGTGCTGTTTTTGTAGCCGTTGCCTCAAATGTAGTTATGGTTATTTGCATATTGTATGTATTGTTCATTGCGTTGGATAAGTATTTTCATAACACTTATCCAACGCGACTCCATTGGAGTGGAAATATTGAAAGGAACCATTTAACTTTGCAGCGGCCCGCCAAAATAAAAAACTGCCCACTCAACCAAATCAAGAACTGAAAACGTTTGATGCTGGCTCGTTCCAAATCATCAGTCCAGCTGTACAATCTCCTGCTTCTTGTAGAAAATCAAGTGTTCGCAATAATTTATTCCGTCAAGCTGTTTCATCTGAATCAAAGCCCAAGTCGCCTTCACTATCTGCCATCAATGCTGTCCGAAAATCAATTCTAGGTCGATCAATCACTTCATCTCCAATGATTATTGTAAGTTTTGAAGTGGCAGCTGCCTTTAATTTTCAGTCCTGTTTTAGGTCAACAAAGTTATTCGATCTCACAAATGTAAGAACTTGAATGAGGCTGATTTTGAGTGGTTGAAGCATTGATGGTTTTTTTTGGAAGGAAGTAGGGAAAGGGAAGAAAGAACCAAAAGTGAGAGTAGAAAGAGAAAAGAGACAGTAAGAATCATAAGAGACAAAGAGGAACCGAAAGAGAAATGAGAGCAAAGAGAAGCCAAAAGAGAGAAGAGAACAAAGAGAAACCAAAAGAGAAATGAGACAAGGGAGGAATATTGAGAGAGTAAAATACAAAACACCAAAGCACTGCAGCCGATGCCCTCCTGTCGGTTGTAGGAAGTCCTTTCCTGCGCAGGATCTACTGCATGTAGCGGAGTCCACCGTGCTCTTTCCTATCCTTGCACCCTGTCTTTCCCCCAAACTCGTTGAATGCTTTGACTCCGTGCGAACAATTTGCCAAGTGAGTCTTTACATGGGAGTGCCTATCAACTAACATGACATTGGATGATGATCAGTTCCACTGACATCCTTGCTTGACCAAATGGTTTGAATGGGTATGAAGGAGCCTCGCAGAAGTGTGTCGTTCGCGGTGAAAGACCCGCATAAGATTTGTATATTTGTTTATTCATCGATAATGCTGGGGCAAAAACATTGCCTCAACCTGTCAGCTTACCTCTATCACAAAGATCGTGAATGCCATAAGTTTATCTTACAAATCACTCCAAACATTCTATCAATTTTTTTTAGTAAACTTCTGTCAATGGCTTTCTTTTTTTTGCCTAATTTTTCCATTAAAGGTGATTCTTCAGCAAATAGTGCCGATTTCTACCACCAGAGCACCACCGTTCTATTCATGTCAAATTACAGGCCGAAAAAAATGTATATTTGAGAAAACGGAGTGTCAGTTACTAGATGATCATCTGAAGAATGTCTTTGGAAATCGTCAATAACTTTAAAAATAAGGCTGAAAGTACCAAAAAATGAAATATTCCATTTCGATTCAAAAATCGATTTGCAATATTTCATATTTTGGTACTTTCAGCTTTATTTTTGAAGTAATTGGCAAGAGATTTTGCAGAGACGTTCTTCAGATGAATACCTAGTAACTGACGTTCCATTTTCTTGAATATAAATTACTTTCGGCCTGTAATTACTAATTTGACATTAATTAAACGGTAGCACTCTGGTGGCAGAAATCGGCACTAATTGCAGAAGAATCACCTTGAAATTATTTTGAGTTTTGTAAACTGGTTTCATTCTTACTCCTCACAAGTTAATACTAGTTCTGTCTTATCATTTGAAACAGACGAATCAAAATGAAGAAACTCCAAGGAGTATTCTACGGAAACCTCTTGCCATCGCGCCTAGTCCATTAGCTTCAAATATTCGCAAGAAGTCTTTGCGATTTGGACATCTGGAGTACCAAGATATAGTTACATCTGACTGTGGTAAGATTTTTTCTCTATCTCTTTTGTTTTCATTGTTTCAAGCGTCAGACGGAATGGGACAGTTGCAAGGTGCAAGGGTCTAAAATTTTCTGTTTTTTAAATCAAAGGGGGGTGTGCTATGGGCCAAACTTGGCAGTTATGTGAGTTTATTACTAAATTTTAGACCTTCTTAGTGTGATTTTCATGATTTTCGCTGGTTTTTACATCAGATTGAATTATCCATTTGCTCACAGCAAAAGTTTGCAAGAGCCCCATTATAAAAAGCACTTTCATTCAACACTCTTGAATTGCAAGACTTTACTCTTACAAGGGGAGGACACAATGTGACTGCTTCCAATTTTATTGCAATTGGCGTGAAAATGTAGGTTAGGTATGTCAAGAATTATTTCCGGCAAATGGAAAGGCAAAACAAATTGTCAAAGTTCTACCAAGTTTTGTGAAATTTGAAGTGTGTGAACTTTGTATCTAGTTGAAAACTTGTGCTGAAAAGCAAGAAATTTTGGAGAAAAGATCTTATTAAATTGGAGAGAAGTCAGGAATTTTCAAAATTTAGTTTTTGTAGTCACCTTTTTATACATACCCAAAAGTTGCATAACTACATATGTAAGTACCTAAAATTGTGTTTTTGAGTAAACCTTGCAAAAAAGTGATTGAATCCTTTGATTTTACAGATTCTTCCTGCGATCGTGAAATACCTCAGAAGAAATCAAGAAAGATTAAGGGAACTCCCTACAAGCGAGTTTCTCTCAATGAAACATTTTCGGCAGATGAAGATGAGTCCCCCGGTCCAAAGCCAGAAAACAACTCGGAAATGACTTCATTACTTCCTAAATTAACTGTTGAAGCTGGAGTAACGCCTCATAGGAGGTCAAGGCGTCTGCACAAGGATGATAAATCACAAGTAGAAGTTAGTACATTTGTTACACCCGTAAGGAGATCAGCCCGTTTGTCCTCAAAATCCGATATTTGGCAAACTCCTGTAGCAGTATCATTTTTATAAATGACTATTTTTGTATCTTATTGTTTTATTCCTGTTAACTGTTAAAGCTGGAGTAAAGCCTCATAGGAGGTCAAGGCGTCTGCACAACAATGATAAATCACAAGTAGAAGTTAGTACATTTGTTACACCCGTAAGGAGATCAGCCCGTTTGTCCTCAAAATCCGATAATTGGCAAACTCCTGTAGCAGTATCATTTTTATAAGTGACTATTTTTGTGTCTTATTGTTTTATTCCTGTTCATAAATCTCTATAATTCTTTTTATTTTTTTATTATTGATTATTAGAGGTGTTCGAGTACCCAAAAAACACTCAATTTTTGAGTTTTTGGATATGTGTAACCTCGACTCGAACAAGAGAAAAATTTGAGTAATTTTTTAGTTTTGTTTTTAGTTTTTTTAGAAAAAATAAATAAATAAATAAATAATTGGGGGAAAAAAAGGGTCTGCGTCTTCAAAAATCGTAACTGTGCGTTAAAAATCAGAGTTTGTGAAATTCGTTCTATCTACTCTAAATTTGTGCATCTCTTATCGCTTATTTTGTGAAGATTCGACTGTCTGTGAAATTTTACAACGCAAAATCCACAATTCTGTTCCACAATTAAGGGTAGAGGATATAGCTCGAAGAATTTCAAAATTGAGGGTAGAGGACAGCTCGAAGAATTTAAAAGAATTTGAGAAATTCAAAGCAAAGAAAAAGATAAATGCAAGCAAATTTTTAACAATTTCAACGTCAACTACTTAATTTCCTCCAACCAAAGCAGCATCAACCTTTGGCTAAAAGTGAGATAAAAGTCCTTGATCGAAAGGTTGAACTTTTTTCTTCCCTTTTCCTCCTTTGCTTTTTGAATAATAAATTATAGTATAACGAGCAGTATTGGTATTTTCAGCTCGTTTCGGCCTTTCAGTTTTAGTGAACTTATTTTGCTGTTTTGCAAGATTGGGATTACTGGAACTCGAGTTTGAAACTCAAAAAAATAGGCGACACTCGACTCGACCAAAAATTTCAATACTCTAACACCTCTATTGATTATTGATGTTTTATTTTATTTATTTATTTATTTACTTATGTATTTTTTTAATTGGACTTTACTACTACTACTACTACTTTTTCTTATGGCTATATTTTAAATTGAGAGTAGACGCATTTTGAGTATTCGGTTTTGACAAGTACCGGTGCCTGCAACAGAATCGCAGTAACACTCATCGGTGAGCGGTTGGTTAGCGCAAAGTTGCTAATCAACCGCTCACCAATGCGTTTTAATGCATTTTGGAAGCAGGCACTGCTGTTTGTCAGAACCTGATACTCAAATTGTGTGAGCTCCAGCAAAAATGAAGTAGAGGGTCGCACATCTGCACTTAGGTGATAAATCTCTTTTAGAAACTGATTCACTTTTTGACCTGTTTAGTGACGATGTCACGATCAAAATTGGTTCCAAACAAATGCTCTATCTCGCTCACTCTCATGGATTTACCCATAAGAAATCAGATCCAAACTTTCGAATGCAAATTCATGCTAGTTAACCACCAGTTTTCTCAAATTTTATTGCACCATTATATTCCAAGTACCTTAAAGTATCGTTTCACTCTGACATAATTCCTAAAAGATCACAAGTGAATTTACAATCACAGTTATACCGAAAAACGTCCTTTGTTTTGTCCTTGTCATACTCTCAGTCTCTTATGAGAGTATCGCCGCTATGTCACTCAATCATCCTAACCTCTCTTCGTATCGAAGCTTGTTCGAGGTATAACACGTGGTGTGATGGTGCCAATGAGCCTATATCCTAGAATTCTGTGCCCATAAGAAACTGTGAGTGGGACAAGGGAAAAACATAGGACTTTCTTCTATATAACTGTGATTGTGAATTAATGTTTGATGTTTCAAAAACTTTGATGTAGCATGTTTATATTTTAAGGTAGAGGTAGTTTCAGAAGTGTAGGCGCACCTTGACCAATAATCTTTGGAATCTGTCAACTTTATTTCTGATATTACGCGATGAAAATGAAATTGAGTGTTTACATTTCAATGAGGAACTCTTTAAACACAAAAGCGTAAAGTCAGGGGCAAAGTCGGTATTGATTTGAAGGAATAAAAGTTGAAAATTCGCCAAAGATCATAGTTTTGGTGCGCCTACCCTACACTTCTGAAACGAGCTCTACGTGGAATCCGATGGTGTAGTAAAATCAGAGAAAGCTTGTTGTTTACCAGCACGAATTTGCATTTGAAACTTGGATCCTGGGGGGTGATCACGGAGGATCGGATTGTTTCGGTATCGTTATCGTTTACATGTAACCTTATGGGTGGCTCAACTGATCGAATCGCTTTGAGCTCCTCGTAACGATTGAAATGGACGAAAGAAAGTGATGAGTCGCAGGCTGTCGTAATCTCGATCGTTTGAAGTAGGAAGAGGTGAGGAGGGGATCACGTGCGCGATCGAGTTGCGCAGAAGCAAGCCCATTTGATTTCATGCAAACGATAACGATAACGAAACGATCCGATCCTCCGTGATCACCCCCCAGTTCCTTATGGGAAAACCAAGAGTGAGTGAGATGGAGCATTTGTTTGGATCCAATTTTTTTGTAACGACACGCTAAACAGGTCCATTACAGATCCGTGAAGAAGATCAGCTTGTGTTTCCTCAAAATCTGATAATTAGCAAACTCTGCCAACAATATCATTTTTATGACTAACTATTTTCGTGTCTTATTTGATTATTTTTGTAAATTTCGATGCTTCTTTTTTATTACCAATTGGCAATTCTTATTCTTATTTTTTATTTTTTCTGTATTTCAAAGTGTTAAAACTGCTGCTTGAAAAAATTAACTTTGTTTCACAAGACTCCAGATTTTAAAATTATATAATTGATTTCTTTTTGTTAGTTAAATTAAAATAAACTCCAAACCACCTTCTGTTTCCCCCCAAGTCAACAAGGAAAGCCAGAATAATACCTTATAGAAGGTAAATACCACTGTCGGAACGAAACTTATACTGAGAATTATTCGCAATTTCTGGGTGTGTTAAGGTGATTCCATGGCAAAGTCCCGAAAATTTTAATCTGATAGATGGCGTTACTTGTCACTGGCTCCAAAAATAGCCGTTTTTTTACGGTTTTCGGCTGTTTTCTCTGAACAGACGAATAATAGGCAAAAAATCGGAATGTCAGCACCTGCTTAATTTTTTGCTTGATTTTTTGAGCCATAAACGGGCGGCCAAATTGGCTCTAAAATAAAGGCGTACCTATGCAAAGAAAAAATCATGAGTAATTTGGAGTTGTATCACCAAAGATTACAGGTGAAACAGAAACATGTAATCTTTACTAATACAACTTCAAATTACGCATGATTTTTTCTTTGCATAGTTACGCCTTTATTTTAGAGCCAATTTGGCCCGTTTATGGCTCAAAAAATCAAGCAAAAATTAAGCAGGTGCTGACATTCCGATTTTTTGTCTATTATTCGTCTGTTCAGAGAAAACAGCTATTTTCGGAGCCAGCGACAAGTGACGCCATCTATCGGATTAAAATTTTCGGGAGTTTGCCATAGAATCACCTTAAATTCATTTTGAAACATTTTTTACTTCGGGTATCTTTGGATCCGCCATGTTGGAAAGAGAGTATTTCTGGCAATCTTCAGCCACCAGCCGGGTTGTGATTGGTTGTGTGCGTAATCTCAGAAAATATGTCCACCATCTTAAGAAGTGTGCAGGCACAGTTGCCAGTTTGTGCTAGTAAAATCTATCTTGTTTCCATCGGTTTTATGGGAGTTTCTGCTCTGATTGTAGTATTCTGCGTTAATACGTCTGCACAAAAATTATATGTAAATCTCTTTTAGAAACTGATACACTTGTTACAAGTCGTTTGAAACAAATAACTTGTGTGTCTTTGAAATTTGATAATCGGTGAACTCCGCAAACAGTTCCATTTTTACAAGTGACTGTTTTTGTGTCTTATTTAATTACTCTTTATAAATTATAAATGTTTTCTTATTGATTATTCATGTTTCATATTATTTTTTATTTACCTACTGCAAAGTGTCTAATCTGCTGCTAGAAAGACCTAATTTCATTTAAGGTGACTCTTCAGCATTTCGTGCCGATTTCTGCCACCAGAGCGCTATCGTTCGATGATAGTCCAATTTCAGGTCGAAAGTAATTAATATTCGAGATTACGGAGTTTCATTCAGTCACTAGATAATCATCTGAAGAATGTCTCTGCAAAATATCTTGTCAATAACTTCAAAAATAAGGCTTGAAAGTACCAAAAAATGGAATATCATAAATCGATTCCTGTATCGAAATTCGATATTTCATTTTTTGGTACTTTCAGCCTTATGTTTGAAGTTATTGACCAGGTATTTTGCAAAGACGTTCTTCAGATGAATATCTAGTAACTGACGTTCCATTTTCTTGAATATAAATTACTTTCAGCCTGTAATTTGACATGAATAGAACGGTAGCACTCTGGTGGAAGAAATCGGCACTAAACGCTAAAGAATCTCTTAACCTTTTCTTTGCCTTCGACGAGTATACTCGACCAACGCAATGGTGCACCGCAGTCCCTTCAACGAGTATACTCGTCCGGTTGCCCCCCGCACTTTCGCCGCCTTCACAGCTGCCGAATCTGCGCGAAACATAGCCAACCATATAATCTATCTGATGGGAAGAGTATGAACTACGCGATAGAGGCGCTGGCAACATTTTTTGTGTCACGGATTTCGGGATTCAAAAGAACTCGGCAATGAAAAGGTTAACTTCAAGAGTGACCTTAATTTTAAGTAAAAACAAAAAGGAAGAAAGAACAATTGCAACATAACATTGTCAAATGAGACATTTTTAATGACAGAATTCAAACTTTCACGCACGAGGAATATTAGTTGTGAGCTTACAGCTTATTAATGGAACATCCTTTTTTTTAAATGAGAGGCCTCATTTTTTACAACAGTAGTGACATTAATTTCAATTGATACAAAGGAGATAACTAGACACGTATTCTCTAAAAAATAAATAATAATAATTACACGAGGTTCATTAATTTATCACAATACATATTTTGTACGGAGATTTGTTGCAGGCAGATTAATATTATATAGAAAATAATTTTTGTACCAGGTTAGGCATCAGACAATGCAGCAACTCCAGGTAGAACTTTGCCTGAAAAAGTAAAAAATGTAAATAAATACATATTATATAGAAAGGAAAGAGCAAATGAATAGAAGAAGTAGTCAAGTTTAGCCACCAAAACTAGTGATTGGTCGAATCCGAATTCGAATCCTAGATTGTAACACCTGAATCTTGGAATCCGAATTCGAATCCTAAACTGTAACACTGTGCACAGTGATTTATTTAAAAATAAATTGAAAACCACGTTAATTTGGTGGTACAAATGTGTACCGCCAGGATACAAAGGATTAAGAAAGAAGGTTATAGGACATTCCGTCAACGACTTTTGGTCCGGATAATAAATTCGTCTAGGCGTTTTACGTCCACGCATGTATGAAGGCATGAAACGATAAGTCCATGCGTTTAATTTTGGTCCATATGTTTGAATTTGTTGAACGTTTTAAATTTTTGACAACAGTTAAGAACATGTATGAAAAATAATTATACTGCAAGGAAAAGAAGTTATGGCAACATTGAAAATAAGAAAATGGAAGGTAGATGAAGGTGCTGCTAAAGTAACTTCATTTTCGGGCGGTGTAATTCTTAACCTTACCGATGTCATTCTATTTTTTTCTTTATTTTTCCCAAACTTTCTGTTGCCAAA
This sequence comes from Trialeurodes vaporariorum, assembly GCA_011764245.1. Classification (NCBI taxonomy): domain Eukaryota; kingdom Metazoa; phylum Arthropoda; class Insecta; order Hemiptera; family Aleyrodidae; genus Trialeurodes; species Trialeurodes vaporariorum. The sequence goes on from VMOF01000220.1 coordinate 7,518,522, forward strand.
ATGTGTTTAAAATGTCAACATTTTTGGGAATGTACTTGTGAGCAATTAGCAGAAGGTTACAATTTGACCCTAGCTTACCCGCATGCCGCTCATCAGGCTCAACGAATGATCATGTGAGTTTTATCAAAAATTATGATATTGCAATGTTTGCAATAAGTATTTCCTGTGTGGAGTTGGTGTTTTTATTTGGACCAACAAACTTTGGACAATATTTACTAAGTGGACCAACATGTTGCTGCCGAAAAAAAGCAGTGACGTAAACAGTCGGACGAAACATGCGCGCGGACAAAAAGTCGTTGACGAAATGTCCTGAAACCAGAAGGAATGAAATTTCTCCAAAATATTTTAAAAAAATGAAAAAATGTTTAAGGACTCACCTTCCAACAGCTCCAAGCTAGCACCACCACCAGTACTAACGTGGCTAACTTTATCCTCAGTTCCCCACTTGGCAGCACAAGTTGCTGTGTCACCACCACCGATGATAGTTGTGGCGCCACTAGAGGTCGCTTTAACAACAGCGTCCATAAGTGCTTTTGTTCCATGAGCAAAGTTGGCAAATTCAAAAACACCAGCAGGTCTAGCGCAAACAAAATTTCAAAGTTTTAAATTTGGGAAAGAACACAAAGTAATATAACTAACAAAGTAGGGGTGTTCGATTAGTTGATTAATTGATTCACTCTCAAAATTTACAGTCCGTGGCAACGATTAATCGTAAAAATCACGCTTTAAAAGCCAATGAAACCATCAAAATTTTTATGAAAATACCTCAAAATATATTAAAAAAATGTCTAAATATTACTAGATTAATAGATTGTTTGATTATCTTTTCAATGATATTTTTCAACGATTGATATTTTCCAACTAATTGATTTTTCGATTGATCGGTTGAGGGGTAATCGATTTATTTAGACACCGATCAATTGATTATTCATCAGTAATTGGAACACCCATATTGAAGACATGCAAGAACACAATAATTCGCTCTAGTGGGAAACTTGAAAATATCAAGCCAGTGCATCATTTCTCGCAAGTGGATGGTGTATCTACCAACCACAATTACAATTTGAGGAAGCTAATTTAGTCATCTATCCAGAATCATAGAAGGCGCTCACAAGGTTTCACACAAAAAAAGAGACCAACATTTCTACAAAAGAGAGGATCGTATTCTGGAAAAAAGTCTAGAGAAGGCCTGAAAATGGTGTTGGTAGCCTATTCCACGCACCAACCGTTTTAACCGCTTGCCACCCTCCTCACCAGACAGCAGCACAAGTCTATGTCGACAGTGATGTAGAAATTGGCAAATGCTATCACTCACTCGGCAAGAGGGGAAAAGCTGGTCAACATCGCAGTTTTGAAAATTTTGAGGGCTTAATTAAATAAGCTATCTTGATTTTTCCAAAAAAGCTATTTGACGCCTTCATGTGAAACTAAGTCGATATTAAATAATATTCCCTTTTTACTACACCAACTTAAAACAACTAACCCGTTCCATACGATCACTTTAGCTTTCAAAATGGGCTCAGCGAATAATTCTCTTGTTTTCGGTCCAACATCAAGACCCATCCAACCATCAGGAATTCCTGACTCAACAGTTGCTGATCCAGTTGCTGCATCCTCGGCGAACTTATCAGCAGTGACAAAATCTACTGGAAGATAAATTTTGACCTTATTTGCGTCCGCTTTGTCTAGCAACTTCTTCACAATTTTGGCACCTTCTGGGTCATAGAGAGAAGTACCAATCTGTCAAAACAAGCAAACATTGAATAATAAAACATTTGAAAGTACAAAAATAGCAGTAAGTAATACTTTTAATTGGATAGGTGAAGACTGACTTTCTTTCAAAATGAACAGCAATCTCCATCTACACCAGAGACAATATATAATAGAGACCGCACACTATCTATCTTGCCCATATTTTTTTTAATTTTTTTTTGGGGTCTCAACAGAACACCGCAAACATAGACCATACGTGGCTGTTGGCTCAAAAATTGCAGCACACGAAAGCAGAAAGTCGCAAATTAGCTGAAAATTAAAATTTTCTAATTAAAATTTTCGAGCTGTAAAGGGTCTGATGGTAAAAACGCTGAAACAAGTGTGTAGTATCGTATTGACAACCCCTCCATGGAATTTGAACAAAAACTGGGGTGACAAATCCGTCACCTCCCTTTCTAAGCTAAGGTGACAAATTGGTGGCTCAAAAGATTACAGAAAAAAAGAAATCATTACACTCATTCCTTTTGACTCCTTCAAGAAAGTGTACGCCATTCCACCACCGATGATCATTTCTGATACTTTATCCAGCAGATTTTCAATCAACTGAATTTTGTCAGCGACCTTTGCTCCTCCAAGAATGGCCAAAAAAGGTCTGTGAAAACATGAAAGGTTTATCATTAATAAAAATTACGGCATTCAATGCAAGGTTCTAGAGCTAGTTGTATCATAATCTCATAAAAAGTCATTAATCGACGTAGTTGCCTGTTTACCTGTAATTATAATGGTCTTGCACCCATTAGCTTTTACAGGAATATATGTTCCAAAGGTAATAATTGTATAATTGCAATTGATATAATTACCTTTCTGGATTATCGAGAGCTTTAGCAAAGTACGTGAGCTCTTTCTTCAGCAAGAAACCAGCAGCTCGCTGATCGAAACCTTCACCCATCATGGAACTATGAGCTCTATGAGCTGTGCCAAATGCATCATTGACATAGACGTCACCTAATTTTCTTAGAGATTCTCTAAAAGCTTTCACAGCTTCTGGTGTGGCTTTTATCTAAAATCATAAACAACAACAAAATAGTTACTTTAAAATCCTTAGCCTGAAATCAAATGACAAAATGTGAGGTACAGTGAATTTCTCTTGCAGCATCACCATTAGGGTGGGTCGAAAATCCAGGATTTGCGATATCGCAAACCTAATAGCAAAAAAAACATGTAGTATGCACGTGTGATCACGGGGAAAAAAAGAAAATTGAAATTGGAGGTCGTTTGACCCTCGCGCACAGTGGTCAAAGTTTCCGATTTTTCGGAAATTTCGTGTTTTTTGGTTGTTTTTTGCCTAAAAGTGAAAGAAATTACTGTTTAAAGAAAAAATGAACCTAACCAGTCGAAAGAGCGTGAAATTCTACACCAAATTGATAGGTTAATCTTTACACAACTCATCCACATCGTTCAGAAATGAATGGTTATACATCCAAAGTCGCTAATCACCGAAAATCGCCGTTTTCAGTGATTTTCGACGGTATTCGACGTTTTTTCTCAGTTTGGACTGGTATTACGGCGAATTGTTCAAGAGCCCGTTTTGAAGAGCGTTTAGAAGTAGTGCATGAAGCTTCTTGTTCAGAAATAATGCCATTTCCGGTGTCCGCAGCACACTGGCTCATAACTGAGCTGAAGACGAAAAATACAAAAAGTTCAAAAAGACTCTTGAATTATACATTCTGTGAGAAACATCTAAAGACAAACGCACCATATTTACGCAGAACGTGCATTTACCATATGTTGCCATTTTTTCAAAGCAACCAACAAAGTGTAGTGTGCAACGTTTCGCCCGTTTGTTAAAATTCAAAAATCCTCAAAAATCGTTGAATTTTAAAAAGACTCAGAACTCACCACGTGAAGGTAGTCGCACTAAGAGTTCCTTTTTTTGTGTTTTTTTTTTTTTTTTTTTTTTTTTTTTGTTTTGTTTTTTGTTTTTGTTTTTTTATAAAAAGAAGAGAGTAGAGAAAAAGTGTTCAAATGCGATCGACCAAACTATGAAGAGAATACATATTACGTTTATCAAGAAACTGCACAATTCGCCGTAATACCAGTCCAAACTGAGAAAAAACGTCGAATACCGTCGAAAATCACTGAAAACGGCGATTTTCGGTGATTAGCGACTTTGGATGTATAACCATTCATTTCTGAACGATGTGGATAAGTTGTGTAAAGATTAACCTATCAATTTGGTGTAGAATTTCACGCTCTTTCGACTGGTTAGGTTCATTTTTTCTTTAAACAGTAATTTCTTTCACTTTTAGGCAAAAAACAACCAAAAAACACGAAATTTCCGAAAAATCGGAAACTTTGACCACTGTGCGCGAGGGTCAAACGACCCCCAATTTCAATTTTCTTTTTTTCCCCGTGATCACACGTGCATACTACATGTTTTTTTTGCTATTAGGTTTGCGATATCGCAAATCCTGGATTTTCGACCCACCCTAATCACCATACAGGGTGTTGTGTTATTAAGATACTTTAGCGCCAAACTTCAGGAGCAGATTTTTGGAATCAAAATAATAATTTTTCCCCCTACATTTTTACATGGGTCCACGAATGCCCCCTTCTTGAGTTAGAGCCCCCAAAGTTTTGAAAAGTTGGAGCAAGTAACAACATGATACTGATCTCAAGCCTACACACTGCTACAACAGCCGCCACAAAAATATCATAAACCTGCCACCAAAAATATCCATCACTCAGCATATTGTGAGATATGCCTCAATTAAAATGTTTAATGCCCTACCAAAGGACCTTAAGAACATATTAAAAGAACAGGAAATTAGTGTGTTCTTTAAGGTGATTCCATGGCAAACTCCCGAAAATTTTAATCCGATAGATACTTGTCAACTTGTTTACTTGTCACTGACTCCGAAAATAGCCGTTTTTTGACGTTTTTCGGCTGTTTTCTCTGAACAGACGAGAATAGTAGACAAAAATCGGAATGTCAGCACCTGCTTAATTTTTTGCTTGATTTTTTGAGCCATAAATGGGCCAAATTGGTTCTAAAATAAAGACGTAACTATGCAAAGAAAAAATCATGTGTAATTTGGAGTTGTATCAGTAAAGATTACAGGTGAGACAGAAACCTGTAATCTTTACTGATACAACTCCAAATTACACATGATTTTTTCTTTGCATAGTCACGCCTTTATTTTAGAACCAATTTGGCCCAATTATGGCTCAAAAAAACATGCAAAAAATTAAGCGGGTGCTGACATTCCGATTTTTTGTCTACTATTCGTCTGTTCAGAGAAAACAGCCGAAAACCATCAAAAACGGCTATTTTCAGAGCCAGCGACAAGTGACGCCATCTATCGGATTAAAATTTTTGGGAGTTTGCCATGGAATCACCTTAACGGCTTATCAAAATACCTGTTGATGAAGGGGTATTATAGCATGGAGGAACTGATCAGCGGAGTTACCTGACCTACATTATTATTTATTTAATTCTCCTATAACTTCTGTATTTATCTTATCTTCTTTTCAAATATTTCTGCTCTTTTCTTGATGTAGACCACTGCCCCTGGCGGTTTCCATGTATTGAACATCAAAATAAAAAAGTAGTAAGTAGTAGTAGTAAATTTGTGGCGCCCAAACACCGTGGTTCCTTATGCTGATATTTCACAGCAAACGACTGGACTGCAAAAAAAAGAAGGAATGACAATCAAAGTATTCTCAAAACAAAGGATAGGAAAGAGGAGAGTAACGGAGACCTGCCAGGGACTCTCAAAATTGGGAAGGCAGTACCTAGAGCACTCAAGGGTTTAAAGTGCACTAAATGTATTTTTTCTCTCTCTATTCTCATGTGAAATATTACTACTCTCTCTGTTTCTGCTTTGTTTCTTTGTTCAATTGTGTAACTCCAATTATATATTTTTTTTTTCTATATTAAATAATATTCTCTCTGCGCAACTGAGTAACTCTTCGTTCAGTTTTTCTCCCTCAATTCTCTTTGTATCTCTCAACAATTCACTCTCTTATTAGCTTCAAAACGCGTCTCTTTATTCTTTGAGTAAGTCATCATAAGTTCACCACAGTTTGGCAACACTATTGTAGAACTTATCCTCGGTACCTCTTGAAACGAATCTGATTTAAAAAATAACTCTCTTATTACTAACTCCTACACATGTCTCACTTCTTTCTCCAGACTAGTCATAGTATAAATAAATAAGTAGTAGTAGCAGTAGTAAAGTCCAGCTGCCCAAACACGTGGTTCGTTATGCTGATATTTCACAGTGAACGACTGGACTGCATAAAAAAAGAAGAGGTAGGAAAGACAATCAAAGTATTCTCAAAACAAAAGATAGGAAAGAGGAGAGTAACGGCGACCTGCCAGGGACTCTCAAATTGGGAAGGAAGTACTTAGAGCACTCAAGGAAGATAAAAAAACATGAAAGGAAAAAATGGAAAAATGAGTAACTTACCTTATTGCCAGCAGAATCGACTCCTTTCCCCTCTTCTTCCACATGATAGCGAAGGTTTTCTAATAAAATGACTGAGTGAGGAGGGGGATCAGCACAAGCTTTTTCTACTTCAGGCCCAACACAATCATTCAGAAAAGTGATGTCCCTGTAAAAACCAAAAGCAAGACATTAAAAACAAATTTGAGTACAAGCATATAGTTGGTGAAAGGTGGTTATTTCAATAAGTGTTATTACAGTTTGCTGTCCTTTATTTCATCATCTGGGATCCCAACGTTTATTCTTTTTCTTTAAAAGAATGTCTATACCAATTGTAATTCTAATTGTTTGTTTGGAATCAGACTTATCTGATGATTTTTACAACTTTCCATAGTCTGAAAGTTCATGGAAATGCAGATTTCACAATTTCACGAATTTCAACGAAAGCCGTTTCTGACCATCCCATTTCAAAGCTCAGATGCCAAAAAGCAGCATCTGATGATACCAGTGAAATTGTAAAATCTGCATTAGGTTGGTCTTTTATACCATCAATAGTTGTAAAACTATCAGCTAAGTCTGATTTCAAACCAACAATCAGAATTTTGCTTGATATAGTAACCAGTGGCGTAGCGTGCAATTTGGCAACATTGTATTGTGTCCATTTAAACCTGTGTAAAAGGTCGAATGCGAAAGTGTTCACCGAACACCCTATCATTAGATCTTTTTCATGGGTTTAAATGGTTGAACGGCAACGTTGCCAAATAGCACGCTACGCCACTGATTGTAACGAATATTGAACTTTGTCGCTTTCTATCCTCTTTTATCGGCAGCACGCAAGCATGAGGATGTCACTTCCATCAATTCTGAGTCAGGGCTTCATGTGTATGTCAGGGTAAGTTGGCATCGGGTGGATATTTTTTAGTTCAGTGACACAATAATAAAGCAATTCTTGAACTACAACACGTGCATGTAAGTAGGAGACCGGGGCACCATGGGTTTTTGCTGGTTCAGTGACTTTCAATATAGTTAGGTTGGCACTACCGCTGTCAAGTGATCATTATAAGAGGTTATGTTCACCCATCCTGTTTGTTATGATTAAACTTCATATCAAAGGTGAAAAAACGGGATTGAAAATTTCAGAAGGAAAAAATCTACTTATTTTGATGCGACAATTTTTTTTTTCAAGTGTCGGACTACTCTTCAGGCAACTCCAGTCAAACATTTTTTCATCCTTACACTCTTAAGGAATTTTCCTCAAAAGGGGGAACAGTTATCTCAATTATTTATAGGTTAGATTTTGCCTTTATCTTGTGAACCCCTATCGGGGCACCATGAGTCCTTTCAATCGGGGGTACCAAGGGTCTTCAAATACTCCAATACTTTAATGATAACAAACTTAGTTATCTATTTTCTCTTTCTGTTTGTTTTAGGTATGGTTCGTAACTATAAAAGAAAGTCTCAAAAGGGGCTTTATGACCCTGAATAATTAAAAAAAAAAATATTTTTGACTGATTCTTCAACAATTTTTTTTGCGAACCAATTTTAGTGCAATTTTGTTCCAAAATTATTTAGCTATTTTTTTTTTTATGTTAAATACTTTAAGATTAACTTCTTTTTAGAAAATACAACTTTGGTCGTTTTTTTGGTGAAATTCTTGTTGTTTTTTTAATCGATTTCAGTATTCCTTTTCTGGACCCATGGTGCCCCAAGTCCGAACCCATGGTGCCCCGGGCCGGGGCACCATGGGTTTTTTTTTTTTTTTTTTTTTGAGCAGACATGTTAAAATTTTTCAAAAACCATCATAGATTATGAAAGTATACAGGGTAGTCTCTTTGTAAAAAAAAAATGGTTGATGGCATGCAATGCTTTCTATGCTTTTTTTAGCTTCAAATAAAAAGGGCCCATGGTGCCCCGGTCTCCCCTACTAGGATTTTCAAAGGAAAGTAGCCTGGTCGAAATTTTTACTCTTTTAAATCATAGCAATCTTTAAACAATTTTAAGGTTTTCAAGTATTTAAGGACTAATCAGAAAGCCCCTTTTAAAGTACATCATGAAAAATCAAAAGTTTAATTGAAAATAAAGGACATGTTTAACAGTAAGAATTTTGACCAGGGTATTTTCTTTTGAGAGTCATAGTGTAGAGCGGGTTGCGTTGAATCGTCCACGCAGGACTAATAGCTCTGCTTGTACATCTAAAAAAGCTGTTAATATGTTTCCCCTGGAAAGTTGAAAGAGTCAGGCTTGGCTGGTTTCTGTCGTACACCTCCTCATTATTGGACAGGAATCTCCGATCTAAATAACAAAATAAAACAAGAATCACTTAAAATTTTGTGACTCACCTTTTAAGTAGACTTTTCAATTCCTCTGCGACTGGTTTTAAAGAATATTTTTCAATTCTTGATCCATCTGGTCGGCCAAGATGACTCATAAGAACTACACTTTTCGCATCTTTGTCGAGTGCGAATTTCACAGTTTCAAGGGCAGCAGCAATCCTCTGGTTGTTCGTAATTTTTCCATCCTTCAAAGGAACATTGAAATCCACTCTAGAAGATGGAGCAGGAGGAGAATAGCGAAGATTAATAGAGAGGATAAATCTTGAGAATCGAGATTTGAAAAATAGCACCAGCTGGCCGAGAATGCTTCAAGACTAAAGTAATGTGGTCAGTTCATGCCTTATGCAACCACTTTGATCAATTTTACAGTCAGCGGCTATCCATGCACAAGTACATCTAGGTTGTTAAAAAAGTATCCGGACTGATTCTATGACTTCTGATCTTTGTCAAGTTAGAGAAATCAAGTCATTTCCTATCAATTGAGCTCAAGAATAGCATATTTGGTCAAAAATTGATGAAGTCGTGAAGGTTTGAGAAAGAAAAGAAGTTGACTCCCCGGATTTATTTAGCACGGATTTCAGTGCTTAGTTTTAGCTGCGAGAAAATGTAGGTATGCTAAAAAACCCAAAGGAAGTCAACTTTTTCTTCTCTTCCAAACTGTCAAAACTGCATCTGCTAATCATGAGCTCAATTGACAGGAAATGGGTTGATCTTTCAAACATGACCAAGATCAAATCGCTAGCTGGTTTACTTTGGAATTTATATCATCCGTTCCGGTACTTATTGAACGGTCTATGTAATAGCCCACTCTGCCGTCTGTATATTCTAAATATTTTAGTTTTCTTTATGGGTACAAGGGAGAATATGGATATTAAGTACATTTGTTAAGCCAGATATAAAAAATAAAAACTTCTTATCTGTCAAGCTTTTCAAACAAGACAGTCCTCTTTAGTTTCTAGTGAAGAGAATCTTCCTTCTTAGGATGAGGAGATCTATCAACTCTACTTAAAAATCCACTCAATGGAGCTACGAAACTAAGAAAATGGATTCTTGATCCATTTTCTTCAATATATCTTCGGGTGTGTGCGTCACGAACAGCTGACGAATGAGTCACCAGTGTTCTGTTAGTGTTTGTACCAAGAAGACGATTTTGCTTTTGATTAGGGGCAAGATAATGGTGACCCTTGTATTTGTCAGTTCTGGCTTGAGATTTGACCTTTACCCAGAAAGGCTGACAGGATGAGAATATAATGTCATATAAACAACAAAAAGAGAAATAGAGGAGGAGTTGCAATCACAGATTTAGAGGAATGAGGCAATTTAATTCAACGCAATCAACAATAAGAGGTTATCAAAAGACTCAACAGATCGCTAGAGATAAGCATTAAAGGAGGAAGACTCTTACAGTCATCTGATAAGTCATGATGAAATAAGCTGATCCCCTTCTTTTCTGCAGCAATTCAACCCTTTCCACAGAAAATTTAGCCATTTAGACAAAAAAATTCTGACGTTTCGCTCAACCTTACTTGAACTTTAAAGTAACTAGATGATGAAGCAATCAGACTGAGTTTTACATCAAGAAGTTACCTTATTAAGACTCGTTTTCCAGCCAAACTTAATTTGTCAATACCAAGCTTGTTTAAAGACATTCTGATAGATAAGAGGAAAGCCCGGCACGTCAAAATGAAACGGGATTAAAATTTAGCGGTAGGAACTTTGGTCACTAACTTTTTTAGGAAATTGGGAATGAACGTAAGAGAAAATCACTGATTAGAAGTTTCAGGACAAACAGGGGAATGAGAATTATTCGGTCCGACAATTGACTTTAATGTAATGACATCCGAAAATGTCAAAAACTAGGAAGAGTAAGCTCTGGATTTTGAAGGTTACGTGAAGAGCGTGCAGCATGGGCAACCAAACAAAAACTAGAGTGAGGTTCCTCCGTCCGCTGATAGAGGACTGAGGTAATAATCGAATGTTGATATCGATTTTACGGCCTCTGGTTGGCTGGCTCAAGTCTGGACCTAGAGTCTATACAAGATGTTTTTTTTTTTTTTTTTTTTTTGAGGTTAGAGTTGCACAATCTACTTCCTTTAAGGAGTATTTATTGCATATTTTACGGGGGTGAAGAGTAAGGAGAGGTGGGAATGAGGAGTGGGGGAGGAGGACAGCCAGTGCTGCCACCTCATGCACTAGGCTAGTGTGGAACTGATTCGGATTGAATCAGCTTTGTTCTAAAATAGGGCAGTTAACCACAAGTAGAAAATTTGTGAGGTGTGAGAAGAGGAAAAAAAAAAAAAAAAAAAAAAAAAAAAAAAAAAAAAAAAAAAAAAAAAAAAAAAAAAAAAAAAATTACTTACATTATTTGTTGGGAACACTGAGATAGGAGAAGGGGGTTTGACTCGTAGATGGGTGTTGAAGATCAGCAGGATTATTAGTATTAAATGAGGTAACGATTGTTTTTAGTTGGTGGACTTCGTTGAAGGTGGAGTTTACCCGACCGCACCACTTATATAGGAAAAAAGAACAGATTGAAAGGAGGAAAACTATAATGAAAAGATATTGAAAGAAATCGTGGGCCGAGAAAACACTATTTGTCTGTTGAGAGAATACTTGTTTGGACATGTCGGCGACATTACTTAAGAGGTTTGTTAGGGACATATTATTATGGGGGGTATAAATCAGAGGAGATGTCGAGAACGTGTGTTCTCTTAAGTCTACGAGTAGTTGTACTATTATCCAAGAGGGACATAGCGAGATGATTTGGGTGATGATATAAACGTGAGAGATAGTTAGAATTATAGTGAGTAATCGTTTCTTGAACAGTTGGGACATTCAGGCTACTATGAATTAAATCAACGTAACAATATATTGGAATACTTGCGAGTTTACGTAAGAATTTGTTTTGGGAAATTTGAATAATTTTGATAGATGACGGGGCCGCAGTTCCCCAAACCTGGATGCCGTAAGACCATACCGGCTTGATAATTGTATTGTAAATGAGTAATTTGTTAGTCAGAGATAGCTTAGAATGCTTTCCAAGTAGCCATCCAAATTTATAGAAGAGCAGGTCAAGCTGTTTTCGTTTAGTTTTAATATGCGTTTTCCAATTTAGTTTGACATCCAAATGAAAACCCAGGTATCTTACGGAGTCTCTGATGGGGACCTGGACCCCTTGAATAAAAATAGGAGGAACGAAACCTTTATTCAAGGTAAAAGTTATGTGGGCCGATTTTGTATTATTTATGGTGATCCTCCATTTTTGACACCAATCAACGAATTGATTTAAGGTATTTTGGAGAGTATCTATGGCAAGTAGAGGGTTTAAATGGGTGGAGAGAAATGCAGTATCGTCTGCATACGTTGCAATGTGAACATGTTCGCTAGTAGGTATGGGGACATCATATGTAAAGATAGAATAAAGGAAAGGTCCCAGAATACTACCCTGAGGGACCCCGGCTAAAATTGGAAATTCCGCAGATAGGATTGAATCTTGAATGACTGAGAAAGTTCTCCCGTATAAATAGGATTTAAAAAATACATAGTATTGAGGAAAAAGTGATTTAATTTTAAAGAGTAGTCCCGGGTACCATACTTTGTCGAAAGCTTGCTGAATATCGAGAAATACGCCTGAGCAATATTTTTTTGTTTCAAGGGATTCGGTGATTAAATTGACTATGCGGTGGGCTTGCTCTACCGAAGAGTGTTGGGCGCGGAAACCAAATTGGTGATCCGGGATAAGGTCAGGATAGGTTTTTAAAAGCTTTTTTAGTAGTAATTTTTCAAAAACTTTACTAGTTACTGAAAGGAGGCTAATAGGACGATACGAGTTCGCAGAGTGCTGATCTTTACCTGGTTTCAGGATTACATGCACAGCTGATTTTTTCCAGTCTTTTGGAAAGTATGAGAGTCTAAGAATAGCGTTAAAGATTATTGTCAAATGGACGAATCCCTTATGAGAAAGGTTTTTAAGAATCTCGCCAGATATTTTATCGATTCCTGGAGTTTTTCTATTGGGGAGGTTAAATATAACTGATTTTACATCAGATGGAGTAAATGGTGTAAGAGGTTTTTCCATCTGGATGGGAGAGTCGAGAAACGTTGTAATTTCTGGGTCTGGATCATCATTGGATGAAGGTTGAAAAGTTTTTTCAAGATGTTTGGCAAGTATATCCGCGCGTTCCTCGGGAGAACGGGCCCATCCGCGAGCATGTAAAATAGGTGCAGTGGGGGCATATGGACGAGAGATAGATTTAGTAACTTTGTAAAGGGAGTAATTGGTATCAATGAGAGGGGTCAATGAAGATGTAAATGTTTGAAAAGATGAGTTTCTATGTTCGAATAGAGCATTAGTGAGTTTTCTAGATAAGAAATTTAGTTCAGTTTTATGTTGACGTAGTCTCGTAGTTTGCCAAAGTCTACGGACGCGTCTTTTATTGAGAAGTAATTTTTTAATTTCTATGGGGACAACTTTTGGTCTTATCTGTGTGAATGCGGGAGTGACAGAAGCAACCGCATTATGCACTTTCTTAGAAAACGATTCAACATGCAAGTCGATGTCATTAATTGTTTTCAGAGAGATTGGGTTGATAAGAGCGTCATCTAATATTCTACGAAAGAGTTGCCAATTTGTGAATTTATTAAAAATTTGAATTTTTTTAGTTTTGAAAACTAAATCTACACTATAATTTAAAATCAAAAGGGAATGATTAGAGATTGCCTCGCAAGGATTTTCGATTCTAAAATATTCTTGACCAATTCCTTTACAGATGAAAAAGTCTAATATATCTGGGAGTTTATTACGATCAGTTGGCCAATGAGTAGGAGAGGTCCCGGAAATGGGGTATGAAGAAGTGTAATCAATTGCGTTTCTAAGGAGTTTCCCTCGTTTAGTGGAAAGTCGAGAGCCCCACAGGGTATTCTTAGCATTGAAGTCCCCACCAGAGACAAACCTGTTACCTAGGGTTTCAAGGTAGTCTTCCAAGTGATATTGTTGTAGATCAGTGTATGAAGGGGGACAATAAGCAGAGGAGAGGGTAATTTTCCTGTTTTGAGAGAGTATTAATTTAATATTAGTAGCCTGAATCCCCGGAGAGATAAAATTTTCAAGGGGGTAATGTGAGAGTGTGTTTGAGATGATTATTGCTGATCCGCCTCTGGATCTTCCAGATGGATGATCAGCGTGGTACATGGTGTAATTGGGAAAAAGAAACATAATGATCTGAAGTTAAATGAGATTCTGTAATGAATAGGATGTCTAATGAATATTCTGTTAGGTACTGATTCACTTGAAGTTTACATTTTGAAGGCCATCCACATTTAGGAGGCCTATTCTAATTAATTTGGAGGTCATTTTGATTTTTGATAATGGGGTGTGGTTTGTGATGTTGAGGGAAGGATGCGGTCCAGAATTTGATTAATGAATTTCTCCATTTTCTCCTGTTGTTTGAAGATTAGGTCTTCAAGTCTTGATTGTTGGGACATCATAATTTCATACAATTTGTCAACAGTTAATTCGGAAGAATTGGAAGGTTTAAAGTTTTCAGATCGCGTTTTGAGAGAGGATTTTTTTGAGAAAAGAGAGTCAGCATATGAATGATTGGAGGTAACGTCGTATGTATGGTCTGAAGGAGGGTGAACTGTTTCAAAAGATACGCTTTTCCGTAGAGGAGGGAAATTTGTAGTTGATAATTTAGGAGGAGGAGGTGTTTTGCTTCTCTCAGTCAGTCGGGTAGCATTAACTTTAAGAGCGATAGGGCATTGTCTGTAATTTGCTGGGTGAGGTCCGTCACAGAGGACACACTTCACCTGGTCAGATACACGAGTACAATCAGATGTTAAATGTCCCTCTTCTGCACATTTCACACATCTTGGAGGACGATTGCAGTAGTTATTTGTGTGTCCGTACATTTGACAACGTTTGCATTGTGGCATAAATGTAGACGGTCTTGGGGGTTCTACTTTGATGGTGGTATTAAAAAGACCTGTAAGCGAAAATATGGCTTTGACATTTTCACTTTTCTTAAGAGTAATGAAATAAATTGGGATAGGGACCTTCTCAACTTCCTTGGTTTGTGAGTTTTGGGATTTTTTTTGGCCTTGATGAACGTTAATTACATCATAACCAAGATTGATTAGTTCCTGCTTAATAGATTCGGGTGCATGCGAGGGATGGAGTCCTCTGAAGACAACTTTAAATGGTTTCTCCTCTTTCCTGGGAAAGGTGAAAAAGGAGCGTATTTTTTCTTTAAATTTCCTTTGGACGGTCAAGAAATCCTTTACATTTGTGAGTTCAAGTTTAACCAAATCTTGTGTTAGTTTAATTGAGAAATCTTTAATTCCATCGGTAATCAATTCATTCCTGAAAAGGTCCATATTATTTATGGGGTCTAAATATATCGGAGGAGGTCTTTCCTCTGATTCGAGAGGATTAAATTTATTAGCAGTAGAGATACCTGTAGGGTCAGAGAGGGCATTAGATTTTTTTTTGGAAGAATTTTTAAGGAATCATTCTTCCTCTTTCTACTTGTGGTGACTTGCGACCAATCCGAATCAGTTCCACCAGAAGCCATTTGAGAATTGGTGTGAGTGTTGAGCAACTGGGAGGTTGGCGGATTAGGAAAGGAATTGGGTTGTTGAATGATTTTAAGTTGGGTATGCGGAGTAACTTGATTGCAGTAAAGACATTTAGTATTGTCAAGTTTGTGTGAGCATTTAAAGTTTTTGTTTCCCGCGCACAAATCACATTTTAAAGGGTGAATTAAATGTTCACAAGTAATTGTTGGAAGCATAATTGCTCCAATACATTATGCAAGTTTTTGAATCTCGCGGGGGCAAGAAGCCTTATTCGCACTCAGTCCGTACTTGAAGCCAGCAACCGGCGGGAAGGTTTGGCAACCACGCGTGTCGGCCTAGGAGCCGAAAGGAAAACGAACCGTACCGCTCGAGTGTCAATTTGAGAGTCCTACAAGATGTTGAAGAAAATATGTACCATCTCGAATTTCTCATGAACGGCTTCGAATTTCGAAAAACGCCGAAACACGTCTAAAATATTTCCGAGGGTGACAACTTTTCAGGGGGATTTCGTTTTCCCCACCCCCGGGAGGGGCGCGGGGAGGGGGTCCAACCCCCCCCCCCCCCTAACTTGAACTACGTTGGTGGATGGTGAGGATTCGAGCATGCTTGTAGATAGTTTACGGCCTCACCATGCATCTTTATTATGTACTTTTTCGGCCCCAGTTTTATTAAAAGTGGTCTCTCCATCAGCGAATGTAAAAGCGCGAATTGACTGCTTGAGCTAATGACAAGGTATATGGAAGAACAGGTATGGACAGGAGGCGGGGTTTAAGGGGGCTTTCGAGTTTTCCCGCCAAATGATGACGACACGCTTGCTTTGGCGATGACGTAGCCGTCACCCTACTGCAGTAGCGAGAGATGGGGATCACGGGAGAGTGAGTGAGATAGTTTGAAACGGTAGGCGAATTTTATCGCGACCGTCTAGAACATCTGTGACGTAGCCGTCACTTGAGTGCCGACACCTACTGAGATAGGCTCCGCCTCCTGTCCATACCTGTTCTTCCATATACCTTGAGCTACCTTGAGCTTGAGCCAATGGGCTTCTTTGTCGTCGATACATCGGACTCGATCTATCAACTTTCAGGCAGCTCATTGGCTCAATCAGTTTATTCGCGCTTTTATATTCGCAGGTGCCAGCCAATCAGGAGCCAACTTTTCGATACCAATCGATACCCAATACCATCTGAAAAGAAAAAAAAACATACCGGAGCGCAGGCGATTTTGAGGTTAGGCCAGGGAAGATTTTGCCCAAAGAGTAAACAAGAGTCGCAATTGAATGGAAGGCCTGCGTGGTCAACGCTGACAAGGGATCGGAACGCGGGCTGGCCTCTGATTTTTCGTTCCGGGACGTTTATCTCGAAACCTGTGGAAAATCGTTCGTAAACAATTTACTTATGCGAGTCGATTTAGCAGAATTTTCCGAACAAATTGATGGGTCATAAGTACCACTTTATTAAAGGTATAGTTTCAGAAGTGTGGGCGGACCTAGACCGATAATCTTTGGAATTTGTCAACATTATTTCTGATATTACTCAATGAAAATGAATAAAAATGAAATTGAGAGTTCACTTTTCAATGAGGAAAACTTTAAACACAAAAGAATAAAGTCAGGAGCAAATTCGTAATTGATTTGAAGGAATGTAAGTTGAAAATTCGCCAAATATTATGGTTTTGGTCCGCCTACACTTCTGAAACTACCTCTACTAATTCGAAAAGACTGTTTCGGTTGAAAAGTACGCACAATAGTGTATTTACATTCTTGGCGTGTGTTTGAGCAGTGTTTGAGTAACTCACTATTGTGCGTACTTTTCAACTGAAACAGTCTTTTCGAATTTGCAATAAAGTGACACTTATGACCTATCAATTTGTTCGAAAAATTCTGCTAAATCGACTCGCATAAATTGTTTCAAGACGATTTTCCGCAGGTTTCGGGATAAACGTCCCGGAACGAAAACCCCGGGTTAATTTCCCTATACCTTTAGGACATTTTTGCACCACGCTTGCAGCCAATCAGAGGTCAGCCCGCGTTCGGCGCGTTCCAATCCCTTATCTGCGTTGACCACGCAGCTTCGCGTTGTCAGCGATTTAAAGCCCACCAAAAAGACAGGTCTGCTCGTAAGTATTTTTTCCCATTTAAAATAACATTGGCGGTGCCCCGGGCGAGCACACCGGACGTTTTGAGAGCCCTGCGCCTCGTCCGCGATTGAAAGCTCACGAAAAAGACAGTTCTGCTCGCAAGTCTGTTTTCCCATTGAAAATAACATTTGCGGTGCCCCGGAAGAGCACAGCGGATGTTTTGAGAGCCCTGCGCCTAGTCCGCGATCGAAAGCTCACTAAAAAGACAGGTCTGCTCGTAAGTCTGTTTTCCCATTTAAAATAACATTGGCGGTGCCGCGGAAGAGCACACCGGACGTTTTGAGAGCCCTGCGCGTCGTCCGCGATCGAAAGCTCACGAAAAAGACAGTTCTTCTCGCCTCGCAAGTCTGTTTTCCCATTTAAAATAACATTTGCGGTGCCCCGGAAGAGCACAGCGGACGTTTTGAGAGCCCTGCGCGTCGTCAGCGATTTAAAGTCCACCAAAAAGACAGGTCTGCTCGTAAGTCTGTTTTCCCATTTAAAATAACATTGACGGTGCCCCGGAAGAGCACACCGGACGTTTTGAGAGCCCTGCGCCTCGTCCGCGATTGAAAGCTCACGAAAAAGACAGTTCTGCTCGCAAGTCTGTTTTCCCATTGAAAATAACATTTGCGGTGCCCCGGAAGAGCACAGCGGATGTTTTGAGAGCCCTGCGCCTAGTCCGCGATCGAAAGCTCAGGAAAAAGACAGGTCTGCTCGTAAGTCTGTTTTCCCAATTAAAATAACATTGGCGGTGCCTCGGAAGAGCACACCAGACGTTTTGAGAGCCCTGCGCGTCGTCAGCGATTTAAAGTCCACCAAAAAGACAGGTCTGCTCGTAAGTCTGTTTTTCCATTTAAAATAACATTTGCGGTGCCCCGGAAGGGCACAGCGGATGATTTGAGAGCCCTGCGCCTCGTCCGCGATTGAAAGCTCACGAAAAAGACAGTTCTGCTCGTAAGTATGTTTTCCCATTTAAAATAACATTGGCGGTGCCCCGGAAGAGCACACCGGACGTTTTGAGAGCCCTGCGCGTCGTCAGCGATTTAAAGTCCACCAAAAAGACAGGTCTGCTCGTAAGTCTGTTTTCCCATTTAAAATAACATTGACGGTGCCCCGGAAGAGCACACCGGACGTTTTTAGAGCCCTGCGCCTCGTCCGCGATTGAAAGCTCACGAAAAAGACAGTTCTGCTCGCAAGTCTGTTTTCCCATTGAAAATAACATTTGCGGTGCCCCGGAAGAGCACAGCGGATGTTTTGAGAGCCCTGCGCCTAGTCCGCGATCGAAAGCTCACGAAAAAGACAGGTCTGCTCGTAAGTCTGTTTTCCCATTTAAAATAACATTGGCGGTGCCTCGGAAGAGCACACCGGACGTTTTGAGAGCCCTGCGCGTTGTCAGCGATTTAAAGTCCACCAAAAAGACAGGTCTGCTCGTAAGTCTGTTTTTCCATTTAAAATAACATTTGCGGTGCCCCGGAAGGGCACAGCGGATGATTTGAGAGCCCTGCGCCTCGTCCGCGATTTAAAGTCCACCAAAAAGACAGGTCTGCTCGTAAGTCTGTTTTCCCATTTAAAATAACATTGGCGGTGCCCCGGAAGCGCACACCGGACGTTTTGAGAGCCCTGCGCCTCGTCCGCGATTTAAAGTCCACC
Source organism: Trialeurodes vaporariorum (assembly GCA_011764245.1). Lineage (NCBI taxonomy): Eukaryota > Metazoa > Arthropoda > Insecta > Hemiptera > Aleyrodidae > Trialeurodes > Trialeurodes vaporariorum. The sequence goes on from VMOF01000220.1 coordinate 7,537,360, forward strand.
AAAAAGACAGGTCTGCTCGTAAGTCTGTTTTCCCATTTAAAATAACATTGGCGGTGCCCGGAAGAGCACAGTGGACGTTTTGAGAGCCCTGCGCGGCGTCAGCGATTTAAAGTCCATCAAAAAGACAGGTCTGCTCGTAAGTCTGTTTTCCCATTTAAAATAACATTGGCGGTGCCCCGGAAGAGCACACCGGACGTTTTGAGAGCCCTGCGCCACGTTCGCGATTGAAAGCTCACGAAAAAGACAGTTCTGCTCGCAAGTCTGTTTTCCCATTGAAAATAACATTTGCGATGCCCCGGAAGAGCACAGCGGATGTTTTGAGAGCCCTGCGCCTAGTACGCGATCGAAAGCTCACGAAAAAGACAGGTCTGCTCGTAATTCGGTTTTTCCGTTTAAAATAACATTGGCGGTGCCTCGGGAGAGCACAGCGGACGTTTTGAGAGCCCTGCGCCTCGTCCGCGATTGAAAGCTCACGAAAAAGACAGTTCTGCTCGTAAGTATGTTTTCCCATTTAAAATAACATTGGCGGTGCCCTGGAAGAGCACACCGGATGTTTTGAGAGCCCTGCGCCTCGTCCACGATTGAAAGCTCACGAAAAAGACAGTTCTGCTCGCAAGTCTGTTTTCCCATTGAAAATAACATTTGCGGTGCCCCGGAAGAGCACAGCGGATGTTTTGAGAGCCCTGCGCCTAGTCCGCGATCGAAAGCTCACGAAAAAGACAGGTCTGCTCGTAATTCGGGTTTTCCGTTTAAAATAACATTTGCGGTGCCCCGGAAGAGCACAGCGGACGTTTTGAGAGCCCTGCGCGTCGTCAGCGATTTAAAGTCCACCAAAAAGACAGGTCTGCTCGTAAGTCTGTTTTCCCATTTAAAATAACATTGACGGTGCCCGGAAGAGCACACCGGACGTTTTTAGAGCCCTGCGCCTCGTCCGCGATTGAAAGCTCACGAAAAAGACAGTTCTGCTCGCAAGTCTGTTTTCCCATTGAAAATAACATTTGCGGTGCCCCGGAAGAGCACAGCGGATGTTTTGAGAGCCCTGCGCCTAGTCCGCGATCGAAAGCTCAGGAAAAAGACAGGTCTGCTCGTAAGTCTGTTTTCCCATTTAAAATAACATTGGCGGTGCCTCGGAAGAGCACACCGGACGTTTTGAGAGCCCTGCGCGTCGTCAGTGATTTAAAGTCCACCAAAAAGACAGGTCTGCTCGTAAGTCTGTTTTTCCATTTAAAATAATATTTGCGGTGCCCCGGAAGGGCACAGCGGATGATTTGAGAGCCCTGCGCCTCGTCCGCGATTTAAAGTCCACCAAAAAGACAGGTCTGCTCGTAAGTCTGTTTTCCCATTTAAAATAACATTGGCGGTGCCCCGGAAGAGCACAGTGGACGTTTTGAGAGCCCTGCGCGTCGTCAGCGATTTAAAGTCCATCAAAAAGACAGGTCTGCTCGTAAGTCTGTTTTCCCATTTAAAATAACATTGGCGGTGCCCCGGAAGAGCACACCGGACGTTTTGAGAGCCCTGCGCCTCGTTCGCGATTGAAAGTTCACGAAAAAGACAGTTCTGCTCGCAAGTCTGTTTTCCCATTGAAAATAACATTTGCGGTGCCCCGGAAGAGCACAGCGGATGTTTTGAGAGCCCTGCGCCTAGTCCGCGATCGAAAGCTCACTAAAAAGACAGGTCTGCTCGTAAGTCTGTTTTCCCATTTAAAATAACATTGGCGGTGCCGCGGAAGAGCACACCGGACGTTTTGAGAGCCCTGCGCGTCGTCCGCGATCGAAAGCTCACGAAAAAGACAGTTCTTCTCGCCTCGCAAGTCTGTTTTCCGATTTAAAATAACATTTGCGGTGCCCCGGAAGAGCACAGCGGACGTTTTGAGAGCCCTGCGCGTCGTCAGCGATTTAAAGTCCACCAAAAAGACAGTCTGCTCGTAAGTCTGTTTTCCCATTTAAAATAACATTGGCGGTGCCCCGGAAGAGCACACCGGACGTTTTGAGAGCCCTGCGCCTCGTCCGCGATTGAAAGCTCACGAAAAAGACAGTTCTGCTCGCAAGTCTGTTTTCCCATTGAAAATAACATTTGCGGTGCCCCGGAAGAGCACAGCGGATGTTTTGAGAGCCCTGCGCCTAGTCCGCGATCGAAAGCTCAGGAAAAAGACAGGTCTGCTCGCAAGTCTGTTTTCCCAATTAAAATAACATTGGCGGTGCCTCGGAAGAGCACACCAGACGTTTTGAGAGCCCTGCGCGTCGTCAGCGATTTAAAGTCCACCAAAAAGACAGGTCTGCTCGTAAGTCTGTTTTTCCATTTAAAATAACATTTGCGGTGCCCCGGAAGGGCACAGCGGATGATTTGAGAGCCCTGCGCCTCGTCCGCGATTGAAAGCTCACGAAAAAGACAGTTCTGCTCGTAAGTATGTTTTCCCATTTAAAATAACATTGGCGGTGCCCCGGAAGAGCACACCGGACGTTTTGAGAGCCCTGCGCGTCGTCAGCGATTTAAAGTCCACCAAAAAGACAGGTCTGCTCGTAAGTCTGTTTTCCCATTTAAAATAACATTGACGGTGCCCCGGAAGAGCACACCGGACGTTTTTAGAGCCCTGCGCCTCGTCCGCGATTGAAAGCTCACGAAAAAGACAGTTCTGCTCGCAAGTCTGTTTTCCCATTGAAAATAACATTTGCGGTGCCCCGGAAGAGCACAGCGGATGTTTTGAGAGCCCTGCGCCTAGTCCGCGATCGAAAGCTCACGAAAAAGACAGGTCTGCTCGTAAGTCTGTTTTCCCATTTAAAATAACATTGGCGGTGCCTCGGAAGAGCACACCGGACGTTTTGAGAGCCCTGCGCGTTGTCAGCGATTTAAAGTCCACCAAAAAGACAGGTCTGCTCGTAAGTCTGTTTTTCCATTTAAAATAACATTTGCGGTGCCCCGGAAGGGCACAGCGGATGATTTGAGAGCCCTGCGCCTCGTCCGCGATTTAAAGTCCACCAAAAAGACAGGTCTGCTCGTAAGTCTGTTTTCCCATTTAAAATAACATTGGCGGTGCCCCGGAAGCGCACACCGGACGTTTTGAGAGCCCTGCGCCTCGTCCGCGATTTAAAGTCCACCAAAAAGACAGGTCTGCTCGTAAGTCTGTTTTCCCATTTAAAATAACATTGGCGGTGCCCCGGAAGAGCACAGTGGACGTTTTGAGAGCCCTGCGCGGCGTCAGCGATTTAAAGTCCATCAAAAAGACAGGTCTGCTCGTAAGTCTGTTTTCCCATTTAAAATAACATTGGCGGTGCCCCGGAAGAGCACACCGGACGTTTTGAGAGCCCTGCGCCACGTTCGCGATTGAAAGCTCACGAAAAAGACAGTTCTGCTCGCAAGTCTGTTTTCCCATTGAAAATAACATTTGCGATGCCCCGGAAGAGCACAGCGGATGTTTTGAGAGCCCTGCGCCTAGTACGCGATCGAAAGCTCACGAAAAAGACAGGTCTGCTCGTAATTCGGTTTTTCCGTTTAAAATAACATTGGCGGTGCCTCGGGAGAGCACAGCGGACGTTTTGAGAGCCCTGCGCCTCGTCCGCGATTGAAAGCTCACGAAAAAGACAGTTCTGCTCGTAAGTATGTTTTCCCATTTAAAATAACATTGGCGGTGCCCTGGAAGAGCACACCGGATGTTTTGAGAGCCCTGCTCCTCGTCCACGATTGAAAGCTCACGAAAAAGACAGTTCTGCTCGCAAGTCTGTTTTCCCATTGAAAATAACATTTGCGGTGCCCCGGAAGAGCACAGCGGATGTTTTGAGAGCCCTGCGCCTAGTCCGCGATCGAAAGCTCACGAAAAAGACAGGTCTGCTCGTAATTCGGGTTTTCCGTTTAAAATAACATTTGCGGTGCCCCGGAAGAGCACAGCGGACGTTTTGAGAGCCCTGCGCGTCGTCAGCGATTTAAAGTCCACCAAAAAGACAGGTCTGCTCGTAAGTCTGTTTTCCCATTTAAAATAACATTGACGGTGCCCCGGAAGAGCACACCGGACGTTTTTAGAGCCCTGCGCCTCGTCCGCGATTGAAAGCTCACGAAAAAGACAGTTCTGCTCGCAAGTCTGTTTTCCCATTGAAAATAACATTTGCGGTGCCCCGGAAGAGCACAGCGGATGTTTTGAGAGCCCTGCGCCTAGTCCGCGATCGAAAGCTCAGGAAAAAGACAGGTCTGCTCGTAAGTCTGTTTTCCCATTTAAAATAACATTGGCGGTGCCTCGGAAGAGCACATCGGACGTTTTGAGAGCCCTGCGCGTCGTCAGTGATTTAAAGTCCACCAAAAAGACAGGTCTGCTCGTAAGTCTGTTTTTCCATTTAAAATAATATTTGCGGTGCCCCGGAAGGGCACAGCGGATGATTTGAGAGCCCTGCGCCTCGTCCGCGATTTAAAGTCCACCAAAAAGACAGGTCTGCTCGTAAGTCTGTTTTCCCATTTAAAATAACATTGGCGGTGCCCCGGAAGAGCACAGTGGACGTTTTGAGAGCCCTGCGCCTCGTTCGCGATTGAAAGTTCACGAAAAAGACAGTTCTGCTCGCAAGTCTGTTTTCCCATTGAAAATAACATTTGCGGTGCCCCGGAAGAGCACAGCGGATGTTTTGAGAGCCCTGCGCCTAGTCCGCGATCGAAAGCTCACGAAAAAGACAGGTCTGCTCGTAATTCGGTTTTTCCGTTTAAAATAACATTGGCGGTGCCTCGGGAGAGCACAGCGGACGTTTTGAGAGCCCTGCGCCTCGTCCGCGATTGAAAGCTCACGAAAAAGACAGTTCTGCTCGTAAGTATGTTTTCCCATTTAAAATAACATTGGCGGTGCCCTGGAAGAGCACACCGGATGTTTTGAGAGCCCTGCGCCTCGTCCACGATTGAAAGCTCACGAAAAAGACAGTTCTGCTCGCAAGTCTGTTTTCCCATTGAAAATAACATTTGCGGTGCCCCGGAAGAGCACAGCGGATGTTTTGAGAGCCCTGCGCCTAGTCCGCGATCGAAAGCTCACGAAAAAGACAGGTCTGCTCGTAATTCGGGTTTTCCGTTTAAAATAACATTGGCGGTGCCTCGGGAGAGCACAGCGGACGTTTTGAGAGCCCTGCGCCTCGTCCGCGATTGAAAGCTCACGAAAAAGACAGTTCTGCTCGTAAGTATGTTTTCCCATTTAAAATAACATTGGCGGTGCCCTGGAAGAGCACACCGGATGTTTTGAGAGCCCTGCGCCTCGTCCGCGATTGAAAGCTCACGAAAAAGACAGTTCTGCTCGCAAGTCTGTTTTCCCATTGAAAATAACATTGGCGGTGCCTCGGGAGAGCACAGCGGACGTTTTGAGAGCCCTGCGCCTCGTCCGCGATTGAAAGCTCACGAAGAAGACAGTTCTGCTCGTAAGTCTGTTTTCCCATTTAAAATAACATTGGTGGGGCCGCGAAAGAGCACAGCGGATGTTTCGAGAGCCCTGCGCCTCGTCCGCGATTGAAAGCTCACGAAAAAGACAGTTCTGCTCGTAAGTCTGTTCTCCCATTTAAAATAACATTGGCGGTGTCCCAGAAGAGCACAGTGGACGTTTTGAAAGTCCTGCGCCTCGTCCGCGATTGAAATCTGACGAAAAAGACAGTTTTGCTCGACAGTTCTGCAGACCTCCTCATCCAAAGATATTATATACTATTCATCGCACCCATCTGAAATCCCCGACCACTATGACCTAACCTCAAAAGCGCTCTGAATCCGATATGGTCTATAGATGGCATCATTATTGTGTATATCTGTCAGAGACAATATATAATAGAGACCACGCACTATCTATCTTGCCCATGTTTGCGCGCGGTGGCAACTTTTTTTTTCGGGGTCTCAACAGAACACCGCTAACATGGTCCATACGTTGACTGATGAGAAACATCGTTGAGATTTTTGCCTAGTGAAGCCAGAAGCACCGAAATTGCATCAGTCAACGTATGGACCGTGTTGGATGGTGCACTCTCATGCTCCGTGTGTTAATTCCTGTTGAGTCCCGAAAAATAAGTCAGCCACCGCGCGCACGGCTAGTGCGTGGTCTCTATTCTATATTGTCTCTGATATCTGTATATCATTCATGTTGTGTATCAGTGTGCAAATCTATGAAAATCTATCCATTCTAAAATCCATTCTTATAAAAAAGTACCTTACCTATTCGTTTCTTCTTCCATCTCGCCGAGACGTTTGTTTACTCGTCAAGTCGTCAACATATTTTCTCATTATGTATTATTATGCTTTTACACCATACACCTTGGCTTGACACTTGAAGAAATTTCTATCCCTGCTCTAACTCAGAGCAAGAAGTGACAAGTTGAACCGATTAAAATCCGTAATTCGCAGGTAAGTAACTGTTTTAAGAAATTACCTCCATCTTTAGTCGCCGATTCTCTGCTTTTCAGATTTCTCAAAATTAAAAACAATTTTCTCTAAGGGTGCTGCATGTAAACGAATGTAAGGTTAGGTGAATCATGAAATCTTAGGTCCTCTTTTAATAAGGCGGTTTTTATTTGTGAAAAATGATGGAAAAGGTTTCTTGTGGCTATCCTCTGTTGGTCTAAAGCATAACCGCGATCAGATGATCGATCATTCAGAGTGGTTGATGTATTCCGTTTGGATGGACTACTCTGATTATGCTGGCTGTCCGCTGTACGTGAATCTCAGTCAAATGGCTCCAGTTGGTTTTGAGCCTAATTTGATTGCCTCTATTGATCTACACTTGTCATTTCTATTTTTTGGTCAACCCTCAATCAGCGTTTCCATTTTAAGACAAATTAGAGCAGGACTATTTTGAGTAATGGGTTCTGACAAGTAGCGGTGCGTGCTTCCTAACCATATCAAAAAGCATTGCTGAGGGGTTGGTTTAAGCAGAGTTTCGACTCGTTGCTAATAGCCTGCTCACCGATGCGCTTTGATGCGGTTCGGTAGCACGCGCCACTACTTGTCAGAACCCAATACTCAAAATGGTCCTGCTGTAGTTTTCATCTCTGATTAAGAGGTTAAATACGACCCTGGCCTTTTGAGATTGGAGGTGTAGACTAATTTTTCAAAAATATACACTGCCTTTAGAACTACTTACTTACTTTGTAGATAGTTTTGATTTGTACTTTCGCAGATAATTCTAAGTTATTTAAACAGACGCATTTTGAGTATCGGGTTCTGACAAGTAGCGGTGCGTGCTACTGAACCGCATCTAAGCGCATCAGTGAGCGGTTGATTAGTAACGAGTTGAAATTCTACGCAAACTAACCGTCACCGATGCGTTTTGATGCGGCTCGGTAGCATGCACGGCTACTTGTCAAAACCTGATACTCAAAATGCGTCTGCTCTAACTTGCGCTAAAAATTTCTTAGTTTGGGAGGAATGTTTTGCTCGCTTTCTCAGATTATCTATTGCTTATTTATTTATTTATTTATTTATTTATTTATTTATTTATAAAAAAAAAAAAAAAAATTACACAAGAAATGAAGCAAAATAGAGATAAATAGAGAGTTGAGAAATATTTGAGAGAGAGAGAGAAAAAAAAAACAACTAAATATATTTAGAGCACTTTACCTCCTTGAGTGCTCTAGGTATTTCCTTCCCAAACTTGAGAGTCCCTGGCAGGTCGCCGTTACTCTCCTCTTTCCTATCCTTTGTTTTGAGAAAACTTTGATTGTCTTTCCTACCCCTTCTTTTTTTATGCAGTCCAGTCGTTCGCTGTGAAATATCAGCATAACGAGCCACGTGTTTGGGCGGCTGGACTTTACTACTACTACTACTACTTATTTATTTATTCCACTTTAATACATGGAAGCCTCAAAATTGAAGCTATAGCACAGGTCAACAATTTACAGTTCTGAATTTTGTGTGAGTTTACTTTAAAAATAGAAACTATACTAGAAAACATGTTTTCTTATGTTTTCTTATGTTTCTTATGTTTTTTCCAATCAGGAGCGTCATTTGGAGTTCGGCTTGGGGGGGGGGGAGAAGAGGCAAAATTCTTATGACTTTTTTTTTTTTCGCTCATCAAAAAAATTCAGAGCCCTACAGCCCTGCATTTCTCGTTTCCAAGGTAATAATGGTAGCGCGTGAGCCAAACATCTTTGCACGGCCAACGGCGATCTTCCCGCATTTTCTTTCGCCGTCCGTTTTCGTTTCTGTTTTCGAGCCTGGCTTCAAATGTTGGCCCCCCCCCCCCCCCCCCTGCAAATGACGCCACTGTCAGCACTGTCTTCAATGTTTGAATCAAAATCCATTGTTCAAATCAAAAGTGGCCAAAACTATGTTATATTTCAACAAATCATGAGAGAAATTTCGAATACACACTCTTGAAAATTTCAGGTCTACTTACTCTTGTGTCAGTTAGCATTAATTTGAGTAATGGCCGTAGAAATTTCATTTTTCCTTAAAGATATCCCTGTTATCACGTTTTTCCAAAAGTTTCGGAAAGAGTGATGAGGCACCTTTGATTCTACGTGTGTCAACTGTGCTCCTCCAAAGAAAGTTCCTTTTCATCAAAGTGAGAAGTTGTCAACTGAAACCCTTGTATTCTTTTTTTGAATCTTTCTTCAATTTTGGTAATTTTTTTTCTTATCTAATGCAATTCATAGAGTAGAGTCTGCCGATCTTCTGAGTTCCTCTGAGGGGGGGGGGGGGGGTCCAGAGGGTCTGGACCCCTCCACTTGACACCAAAATTTGTCCTATAAAAAGGTAATTTTTTGCGTTTTCAGACAAATTTGACCAAATTAGTATCTTTGGACCCCCCCCCCCCCCCCTTGACAATTTTTGGACCTCTGACCCCCCCCCCCCCCCTAGAAAAATTCCTGGCTACACCACTGGTTCCTCTTCAGTGCTGCATCAATATTGTGGTAGAAAGTTTGTTGGTTTTCAGTTTTTTTTTGTCCGGTCTCTTATCTATGTCTTATTTGTAAAAATTTGCAGAACTTTTTTAATTGGTTTTTTTATTCATTCTTGTTACAGATCTGGTCTCCGTCAACAAGTTTAAAACTCTGCTTTTCATTATTCCCTGATTGGTTTAATTACTGTCTTTTCACACATTTTGCTGTTTTTCATCTGGAGTCTGTTGCTTGAAAAAGTGAAGGTTTGTTTCCTCTCTTCATTCAACCGATCGGTTTTTCTTCCCCTCTAATCAACATAACATCAGAGGGAAGGATATATTTCTTTAGGCACTTTTGAAAATTCAGAATTGTTCTAAAAGCTGAATTTTTGTTCCATGGTGCTTAAGTTGTATGGACTTTCGTCATCTTTCAGGATGCATTCTCAGGGTCCAGCTTATGTAATCACAATTTTTTTAATTTCTTTGCTTAGGTTGATTCTTCAGCGTTTAGTGCCAATTTCTGCCATCAGAGTGCTCCCATTTGATTTATGTCAAATTAGAGGCCAAGAGTAATTTACATTTGAAAAAACGGAAGTTCAGTTACTAGATAATTACCGAAGAATGTCTCTGCAAAATATCTCGTCAATAACTCCAAAAATAAGGCTGGAAGTTCTTACCAAAAAAAAGAATATCGCAAATCGATTCTTGTACCGAAATGCGTTCTTTCATTTTTTGGTACTTTCAGCCTAATTTTTGAAGTTATTGACGAGATATGTTTCAGAGAGGTTCTTCAGATGATTATCTAGTAGATGACACTCCGTTTTCTTAAATATAACTTACTTTCGGCCTGTAATTTGACATTAATCAAACGGTAGTGCTCTGGTGGCAGAAATCGGCACTAAACGCTGAAGAGTCAAAAAAAACTTGTATGGCAGCGGTAGGGGTGTAATCTAACAAAATGAATCAATAATTTAAAATAAAAAGAAACTAAAACATAAAAATGAAATGAAATAAAAATTTAAAAATCAATTTTAAATAAAAAACAAAACATGAAAACAAAAAAGCAATTTTTACCAATTGATTAAATTAAAATCAATAATGGACGTATAAAAAATGAAAAAAATATTACTAAACTAAAATGAAGGTAAAATTACTGCTCCACTATTGTTAATATACCCACCAATTGGTTCCCCTTGTGATAAAGAAAAAATTTAAAATAATTTGAACTTATTCAAGATTCTGTAACCTAGTGAGCAAACAGTCTGCATATCTTTGATTTTCCCCATTTTAAATATATGGCAGTAGAGCTTGTTAGAGGTAGTTTCAGAAGTGTAGGCAGACCAAAACCATAATCTTTGGCGAATTTTCAACTTTCATTCCTTCAAATCAATACCGAATTTGCTCCAGACTTTATTCTTTTGTGTTTAAAGTTTTCCTCATTGAAAAGTGAACTCTCAATTTCATTTTTATTCATTTTCATTGAGTAATGTCAGAAATAATGTTGACAAATTCCGAAGATTGTCGGTCTAGGTCCGCCTACTCTTCTTACAGTACCTCTATAGAAGTGTAGGCTCACCTAGACCATAATCTTTGGTGACTTTTCAATTTTCATTCCTTCAAAACTAAACAAAACTTGTCTTCGCCTTTGAACTTTTAATTTAAAAGTGTTCCTCAATGGAAAGCCAACACTCAAATTCATTTTCATTTTGAAACAAGAAAAATAATGTTGAAAAATTCCGAAGACTATCAATCTGGTTGCACCTACACCTCTGAAACCACCTTTACCTAGGTTTAAATACATTCCTTCCGTATTACCGTATAACTTCTACCTGTTTTTACATTGTTAAAATCAAGGTTTTTTTGTTTTTTGTTTTTTTTTTTGTTTTGTTTTTTATTTGATTTTTTTTACATGATTAAAAACAATGTTTTTTTTTTGTTTTTATTGTTGAGTTATTTAAACGTAGAACGTGTTGTAGACCCACACATACATCAAACAGAGGTTTTTTTAAGTTTTTAGTCTTATGATTTGATTGATAATATTGTCAGTGAGCGAGCTCTCATTTCATTAGGCCAAACCAGTTCTCATCCTTTCTTTTGAATTGTACGATTATAATTTTGTAAAATCACTGTGTAGCTGCGTACATTTTTGCTATGTTTTTATTTATTACTGACTCTATTTTTCATGCATTTAAGTTTTTTTTCATGTTCCTAATATTATTTTTCTTTTTTTATGTCAGAATGACAGAATCCAAATTACTTGTGCTCAGTATCATCAGATTGCTCCGACAAGAAAGTAGCAACGAAGAACTGGACGCAGATACTGTCGAAGCAATAGAAGTAGCATCGCAGTGTTTAGAAAATGCTTTTAACATCTCTCAACCGGACTACGAACACAATATTTTAAACTTGATCTCTCTGAAGAGTATATTTCACGACTATGTTTCGAAATTGGTTTGTGGCTTTCAAGTATTTTTTCCAAGTTTAGTGGAAGTACTCGTCTTTATGAGAAAATTAATCTTTCTTGGGAGTTTCACATTGTCTGCCCCCCCCCCCCCCCCCCCCCCCGAAGGTAAGGGGATTTAATCTGTAAGACGTAAAGAGGGGCTGAGCTACGAAGCACCTATGAGGATCGAATGCAGCAATTCCAAAGTATAAGCCGCAAACCGCAAGGTTTTTTTCAATCAAGAGTAACCCTTACCATTCATTTGTCGGACTTGATCGGACACGAAGGCTCTTTTCTCCTGAGCTCATTTGTCGGACTCAGTGGTTGAACTTCACCGAAAAATTTAGGAGCTATCTTGGCTGGCGTAGTTCACTTTCAGGAGCCATCTGGGTTTTTTTAGGGACCAAAATTATTTTTTCTCAAAAAAACGAGATGAGTGGCTTGTGTCCTTCTCCCTCATTCCTTTACCTTTTCCACTCGTGAGCATTTTTACCCGACCGCCCCACCAGCTTGTGGAGCTTTAACAACACGGTATGAAAACAAACCATATGATCTGTAAAAAACTCACATCACAGTGTACAGAGCGCGGTGGTGTAGTGCGTAATGTTCGTCCTAGTTCCCATAAAATCCGCTAGAGCTCACCATTGGTCAAGCGCGTCGAATGTATCCGGCAATTGAGTCCTTAGAAGGTCTCTTTTTTTTGTCGGATTTATTGGACCTGTGAGTGGAACTCAACTTTTCCCTGGTCGAATATATCCAACATCCGAGTGGAAAGGGTTAAAAAGTCGGTATTTTTCTTAACTAATTACAGATGCTTCTCACTTCTATTCGTGAACACGATTTTGATTTAGTACATAAAATAAAAGTGAAGTGATAACTTAACTTATTACAGATGCTTCTCACTTCTATTCGTGAACACGATTTTGATTTAGCACATAGAATAAAAGTGAAGTGATAAGAAGCCAGGAAATTTAAGGATGGTTTTTAAACTGTAGAAACAATATAAAAACCTGAATGGAACAATGCAAAGTTATTTTTCTTAATTCAAATCAGCAAAAACTTTCTTGACCCCTCAATATTTATTAGGCGCCAACTTTGGCTATCAGTCCAATTTTTTAGGCGCTGATGCCAAAATTTCAGGCGCATTTGGCGCATTGCGCCTGTCGAGTTCAACCACTGGTCAGACTCAATCCGACTTCTCTGACAAGTGCAGCGCTCTCTAGTGGACATCTGAGGAACTAACCTAGTGTTTCATATGTTCTTATTCTGACTTTACCTATTCTAACCTTTTTGGATTTTTTTGAATGAGTGGTAAGGGTTAAGTCGAATGGAAACAATCTAAGGTGGGTGAATCGTAGACTTTTGAGCTCCTTCATCTCCTAAAGTAGTCATAGGATTGAGATGCGCCAATGATAACTTTTCATCAGGTCGGCAAGATCTACAGTTGGGGGCAAAAAGAATATCAGGCAACTCCTGAAGGTTGGCCACCCGTAGTACTTATCTCAATGAATTGATGATGTATTTCAGTTGGATGGTACTTAAGTGTTCAATGCAAGAGCCAATGGAAATCTCTACAACAGTTTCTTTGTGTTTTGTAAAAAAAATTGGGTTTTTGTCATTTTTGTCAAATGCAATGCAATGTGTCGGTGTTGCAACTTGGCACCAAATTTTGAAAAGGAAAAACCCCTCTGGCTAATGTGCCTCTTTTAAGTACCTATTTATCATATCTACTTCCAAGGAGATATCCTGAAATAATTCTAGAGGGGGGGGGGGCTAAATTTGTGTTCATTTTTTGAAACTTTCTGGCTGATTATCGTCTTTTCGCCTCTCATTCTTGTGTTTTAGAAATGAATTATTTATTCACTAAATAGTTAATTAATTTTACTTACTATATAAAATATTTGTAATATTACTTTTATGTTTCATTTACAATATCTAAATATTTATGTGATAATTTACTATGTATGAATTACCTATTTAAGATTATTCAAATCGTTTATATCATATATTTATAATTTAAAAATAAATTTTCTTATTCAGGGATTTGAGGAGGGGGCAAGTATCCCTTCCTCCTCCTTGTATGCGCCCTTGCCGACTTCTCTGAGATATTCTTTAATTCATTTATCTGCTTTTTTGCTTTCAGCCTCCGCAATTTTGGCCAGATGCATCAGAAACTGAAAAGAAAGCGGCTGACTTGTTTAAAACCAAGGGAAATGAAATGATGACTGCTCAGCATTTTGAAGAAGCCAAAAATTATTACAGTCGGTAAGTTTTCATCCACTTGATCTTATGTTTACTTTACAGTGTTTAGTTTATGCAGAGTCACCCTAAATTAACTAAAAAATAGTTGTAACTTTTAAATGAAAACTGATTTTTAAATGCCATTCTTTGTATTATTCGCGAGGGCCTGAGGGGCATTTTCCAAGTTTTATCTAGAGTCCCTATATACTATGAGAGTTGCAACAAGACTCTCAAAATGAAGAAGAAGAAGCAGATCAATGGAGCCCCCAAGAGGCAAATTGCAAATGGCGGCTGTCCATTTGCCTCTGCGCTGTTGCCACTATTTCGATATCTATTATAGGTTAGGTTCAGATTCTCGACAATAACGGTTATTATTGAAAAAGATAATGTTCTCCATAGTAAAATTCAAGCAGAGGGAAAATTCCCAAAAATTACCGCGGTCACTGTTACTTCAAATGTGTAATGAAAGCGAGTTCGCGAAAAGTAAACAAACCCTCCGCCATTTGCATTTTGCCTCTTGGGGCTTTCTTGACTGCCTAAATCTGAGAGCCAATCAGAAATGGATTTAGCAATGGCGCCAACTCTCATAGTATATAGGGACTCTAGTTTTATCAACTCGAGGAAGCCTCAATGGAAGAAAGCTTGAAAATTTCAATTGCCCACCCACCTATCAATATTTGCTTCAAAAAGTCATGAGAAACAAGATTACTGTCGCAAACCGGAGGTTGATATCTGCCTTTGATACAATATAGCGGTTGGTCAAAGTTTGAGAAATATAATCTTTAACCGGTCACCATTTCAATGCAGTGACTGTAATACTTTCCGTTCATGAGAAAAAATATCTTCATTTGAGAACTTTCGAATGAGTTATCGGTCAATGTATTTATTTTCAAAATTTGGAGCAGTACTGTTCTGTATCTTTTGTTCTCCATGCAGGGTGTGCCGGGCCAACTTTCAATTTTAAATATCAATTTATTGACCAAATTTCTTATTTGAAAGTTCTTAAGGTGATTCCAGGGTCGATTAGTTCCAACTTTGGACAATGGACACCACGTCGCGCTGCTCAAAGAGTCAACAGTTTTTTGCTTAATTTGACGAATTCATGCTAAAAACACAAATTTGCAGAACGTCAGCACCTGTGAGCATACTTCAGGAAGATACCCTCAAAGTTTCAGGCTGAAACACTCAAAAATAAAGCCGGAAATTATGAAATACGAAACTTCACGTAAGCCGCAATGAGTGCGAGTGAGGCAGATAGACGTATCATCACTCCCGCTCACTCTCACTCACTAAGCTTATGGCAAAACGAATTTCATAATTTACAGCTTTAATTTTAAACCGATTTTGCTCATTTTGGGTTCAAAAAATCCATACAAAAATTTTGCAGGTGCTGACGTTATTGGATTTTGCGTTTTATGTAGGGTTTCAGTTTAAAACGCCCAAAACACGACTTTTTCAAAAAGCGACTAGTGGCGCTATCCATCGGATTGAAATCTGGAAAAGTTTCGCCTGGAATCACCTTAAGAAGATGATTTTTATTGCAATTCCTGATTTAGAGCCTTGTGTAAGAGCATTGCTACATTGTGGCACAAATAAACAAATGAACAGGCTCATGCGAAAATGTCCGATGTCCAAAATATTTTTATTGAGAACACAATCATAAAAAAAATAGAAAAATTGGTAAATTAAAGGATAAAAATTTAAAGGAAATTGCTAAAACAAGGGAAATAAGAGCAAGAAGCCGAGGAACAAGTCTGATGAGGACTTAAACAGATGCAGCGTCTTCTCAAGAATGGTGTACGCTCACAAAGTCAAGTATAAAAAAAATGGACAACGCATGAGCCTCCTTAAATGTTCGAAACACTTTTTTTAGTGAGGATTATGTCATTTTATCATTAACTTTTCATCTGTTTCAGTGCTATTGAATTAGATAGAAAGAATGCTCTTTTTTATGGGAACAGGGCTGCAGCAAGCTCAAAGTTAGAACAGCACCTAGCAGCTATAGATGATTGTAAAATAGCGCTCTCAATTGATCCTAACTATGGAAAAGCCTATGGAAGACTTGGGTAAGGAACTTGGAATGCTAGCCGATTTGCTAGTTGTCTATCTAGTCCTTGAAGGGCCATTCCATATCAAACTGAGCCTTGGTATAAAAATGTAAAAAGGAGAAAAAAAATAAATGAAGGGCTCATAAATGTTGGGCTATCAAAATTTTCATTTTCTTAGTTTAATTTTGATCCTAATCAGAAGTTGTTCTTGGAGAAGGGAAAACAACATCCTCTGTAGAATTTACTTCATTCAAATGGTTTGGAACACACTGCAGCATAGCATTGAATTCCCAAAATATCAGCTTTGGCCATCATAAGAAAAAAATGGTCTAGTAAGCCTTCTATCCCTTAATAATCCCATTATTTATGTATTCTCCCTCTCATTTATTAAAATCTAATCTTAAAACATATAATGTACATAAATCAATAAAAAACCTTATTCATACCCACTTGTGCATAATGATTTTGCACGCGTAGCATCCGTTACATGGACTTTACTCTTTTTAAAGCTTAATTTTGATGAACATGAAAATGTCTGCTCAGAATATTGTCACACATACCCTTGGCTATCACTTAGATTTTTCTCAGATTTTTTGATCTGTCCAATTCACAGAGTTTTGACTTTGATTATCATGCGACAAAACTGAGGCTCAAATGGTGTAGCATCCGTTACGCTCATTGTATCAACAATAACTTGGTGAAATATGTTTGAAACCTTTATAACCTGCGTATGAAAATGTTCTACTAAGTGAATGGCATCTCTTTGCACAACTTTTATCAAGCCCAAAAATAATAAAACTACAAAAAAATTCATTTATGTGCGTGCAACTGTAGCATCCGTTACCGTGGAATGGCCCTGAACACTAAATACATCGAGCGGATCTGTGCAAGATTAGTGTGCCTAAGTACATTATTTTGCAAAAGTGTGGAAGCAAAGTGATTTGAGTGGTTTTATGATGTCCTTCGTCCAGCAAGACTTTGTCAGGGTCGGTACCATGTAGTTTTTTCATAAAGGACTTTATCAATGGGGCTGTTGCACACTTTTGCAACAGGCAATTTAAGAGTCAACTTAGATGTGAATCGCTTCGTTCAAGGTCAAATTAGGATCGTCAAACAAGCAACCGATGAGCCAAAATCCGCCACAAATGGCAGGTGAGCCAACTGTTGCAAGTTTGGTTTATGTTCCGTTCATCAAACAACTGTGCAATTTGATGGCCCATCAAACTGCAGAGTTATTTGACGATGGATGGTTTATCATCTTTTCACCAATCTACATTCAACAAAACCAATGAACCTGTTTTGAAGGTGTTTTGGTCAAGGTTATGTCTGAAGTTTAGAAATGTCAGGTTGGCAATCCTGCAGTTTGATCAAATCCGTTTGAGCGTAAACGAAGGCCTCAAATCCCTTGAAAAATCACGATGATAGCACTCAAAACTTAGGAAAATCACTCCTTAACTCGTAAAATGCTTTTAAACTCGTGTCCGTTTAAGCAGCATTGTGCACTACCATTGGGAGATTCCCATCTTAATTTTGTCAATCTTACTTTGCTGGGAAGGAAGGATTAATCACTCCTCTGGTGACTAGTTACTCTGTGAATATTCCTGTTAATTAATTAACAGCCAATTAATGATACTGTGACACCTAGTGACAATGGTGCCGAAGGAAAATTATACTTTATTGGCCACTTCTTGATGGAAGAACACATGACCAACTTCTTGCTTCTTCTCGTCTTCTGATGGGAATCTCCGGTATTAAGTATCCAATACTTCCATTATGGCCGCGAGTTTAAAAGCATTTCATGAGTTGAAGAGTAAATCTCATAAAGTTTGTTTCAGTGCAACCATCATTATTTTTAATCAGTTACATTTTTAGTTCTTCTTAAAAGTTGTTTGTTTCAACTTGTGGGCAGAGCATTTAATGAAGTTATAGAAACATCAGGTTCTTCTCTAAAAACATGAAGCTTGAAAAAGTTTGAGAACTGCTTAAAATATTTCAAATTCTGAAAAGCTGTTTTTTAAGTTTATTTTAGTTTGTTCTAGTTTACCATGTTTGAACTTTGTTGCGGTTTTAAACTCTTCATTGCTGTGCAAAGCTTAATGCAAGAAGCATTCTTGCCTAGTGTCTGTCCCTCACTTAATAAGTTTACAGATTAGCCTCACTTTTGACCGTTTATGCACACGTCTCAAAAAAATTTATTTTTATATTTTAATTTTAATTTTTTGGTTTTTCTTTATTCTAATCAAAAAATGTCGTAATTAATTGAATTTATTTTTTTGTCTCTTGCTTTTCAGGTTGGCGTATATTAAATTAAATAAGACTGAAGAGGCATTAGAGTGTTTTCGGAAAGCAATTCAAATAGAGCCCGAAAATGAAAGTTACAAGAACAATTTAAAATTAGCGGAAGAAAAATTAAAATCTCAACCTTCAGATAGGTCGACCTCAGGGAATAGTCAGCCCGAAGGAGGAAACCTGAATAGTAATTTTTTTTCAGCCGCCTCGGAAATTTTTGCCGATCCTCTCCTACGAACAGCGTAAGTCAAGTCTTAATAGTTGTGCTTTCTCAATGATGCATTTTGTCATGAAGCATTATTTTTATTGAAAGACATTTTTTATTTCTTCCTCTGCTTCTTTTGCTCTTGTTGATTGGAGGGGGGGGGGATGAATGAGAAGTGAATTGAACTAAGCTTCATTTGAGCTAACCTAAATGCCTGTTAAGGGTTTCAAAGAGAACTCATTTATTACTTTCTCACCACTAATAAAGTTAGAAATTGAGAAAGTATTGCGATGGCGCAGTTGTATCTGTCTGTCTGTATCCCCGCATAACCTTTGAAACAATTGTCCAAATGCATCCAAACTTTGCAGAAAAGTTGGTGAATTTGTTGTTGTCAAAACCACAATAAATTCTGTAAACAAATACAAGCGCTTGTGTCTCTGTCACCAAATTCATGTACAGATCTCATTCTTAAGTAAAAAAACAACCAAATTAAAAAATTTTAAAAAAAAATTAAAAAATCGTAAAAATTTGCCGGGGAACGTATGGGAACGAAAAATAACATCAAGTGTAAGAATGAGCTTTTTACCCTAAAATTCATTGGAATTTTCTTCTCAAGTAAAAAAAAAAAAAAAAATTGAAAAAAAAAATAATTCCAAAAACTGGCTGGGGAACTGAAAATAACATCAATTCGTAGCATGAGAGTTTACCCCAATATTAATTAGTATTTCTTGGCGCGGCAGACTAAAATTAATTCATAGGCCAACGGGTTAACAAACTCAACAAAATCCATTGGAAATATGCAATTTTTTGCAAAATTTTCTCCTCCTCTAGAACTTTGTTGATTGAGGAAAAGAAAATTGTTGAGTCTTTGTTGGCGAATTGTTTGTCATCCATGACTCATGAGCAATGAAATGTCGTTTCATTCAATCAAAAACCAGTCTGTTTTTTTTTAAAAATCTTTTCCAGGCTATCTTATTGATTCTTTTTTTTTTTTCTTTTTTTTTTCCCAGGATGCAAGATATAGTGTCTCAAGTTTCGTCTCAAGGATCTGTTCCTGTCAATGATCTTGTTCAAACGTAAGTTTTGATTTCATACATACATTGTTTTTATTCTTGATAAAATATGGTTAAACAAGCTTTTTTAACATTTAACATTTTGAAAAAAACTCTGATGCTTTGTTCTGATTGGCTGCTGACATCAACATCTTTGCTCAACAGTCAACATAGGAGCCATTGGTCATGGTTCTGTTGCGACCCCAAAAAAATTGCTACTATGGGCAAGATAGGTGCTGCATGGTCTGCGATGTCTAATCTATCCAAACTCAATTAAGGCCATTTCTGGAAAAAGGGGGCCATAAAACATAGGGTGGGCTCTTTAGACGAAAGTCCCTATTCCATCGCAATGTTGATTCCTCAGAAAGAGCACACCCGTTGTTTCATAGGCCCTTTTTCCGGAATTGGCCTCAATTCCAATGATCTTCACTTTGATACCTAGTTACCTAATGATTTATATACTTTCTCTTTTTCTAGTGGTAGTGTCTTAATTGATCGATTGAGAAACTTTTCTGGCGTTGACCAGTCGGCCATCGAAAATCTATTTGCCTTTGCCTCAGACGGTAACAATCCTTTCACATTGCTGGGAGCGGCTAATAGTAATCAAGGAGCTGGAGGGCAAAGTAACAATCATACCAACTCAAACCATCATTCAAACCAAAATCCTGATCCACCTCCAAATTCAAACTGAAATGAATGTGTAAGACAATTGGATAATATGGGATGGGGGGGGGGGGTATTTTGATACGCTCAAGTATTGCAAAATTCCTCAACATGATGCCTTGAAAGTCTGAAGGCATCATTTTCAACCAAGGACAGAGTAATCTATTTACACTCTGAGTTTTACCAAGTTATAAGATTTGATTAACGGGCAATAAGAGCCCTTCTCTATTTGCTTTGGTGTTTACCTGTCTAATTTTATCATAAATCAATGAAGGACTTTTTCTAATTTTTATTTATTCTTGCAATGATTCATTTCAGCAGCAACAGATATGCTGTCAACTTTTTCATTTCTGATTCCTATTTTGGGAAGGGGAGGGGGGGGGAGAAATGGTCATAAAACAAGTTTCAGCCATTCAGTTTTCTTTTCCTCCTTTTTTTCCCTTATTCTTGTCATTGACTCATTGGCACAGAGAAATTTAGATGTAAAGTATCTATCTAATTAAAACAGGATGGCAGGCTGAACCAAGCAGAGTTTTTCCTCCTTATTTTTATTGCCGTTGAAATATTCCGAAGAAGATTGTAAAGAAAGGTAGCTAGTGATGTTTGGAGCTTTACAATAAATAATTTTTTATCAAGGTTGTGCAAACGAAAGAGTACTGGAGTCCCTCCAGCACCAGCACTTGGGATTCGTAATTTTTTTTTTTAAACGTATTTCAACAGTAATGAGAGTGGATTTTTAACGAATCAAGTATGACCCCATGTCTAACGGTTCTAATCCTGGCCCACCCCTTTTTTGGCGGTAGACCTTCCATTAATCTATCTATCTATCTATCTATCAAGTACAACCTCATATTAAAAACTCAACAGTCATGATCCTTGATTTGTTGAAAATCAACTCTGATTACCCTTGAAATAATGAAATATGATTAAAAAAATTTACGAATCCCGAGTTCTACCCAGTTTGCCCAGCTCTGTCTTCCTCTTCTGAGGCACTAAATTTGACCTTTGATGTTTGTAAAGGATGTAATTTTTAGTTACATATGTTCCTAAACTTATCAATAATATAAATCAAAATATGTTACGCAACGAATTGGATCGTCCATCAATGTATTTTCAAGTTTTCGTAATGAACAGAATGAAACAGTCAAGCATGAGTCAATGTGTTATCAATTCACTGAAAAGTTAAATTTAAAAACCTGCAGGCTGATAATGAATAATCGTATTGTAATGCTATTGAGTTGATAATCAAGTATGTGTTATTCTTATGAGTGGTGTCATTACAATAGGTTTCATTCTGATAGAAACCCTCCCATCTCTGCGGAAATTCGCCGATGACTCCTGAGCTATCGGAGAATTTCCGCAAAGATGGGAGAGTTTCTATTGGAATGGAACCTAGTGGAATAGCATCACCCACAAGATACCACGTACTTGATTATCGACTTGATAGCATTACAATACGATTGTTTCTAATCAGCCTGCTGTGTAAAAATTGATCGTAACAAATGGCAAGGAACATGCTTAACCACCCAGCAATCCCATCATAAATTGCCAGAAATCCATATTTATCTGCTGAACACACAGTTGTAACTCAAACGATAAACTTAGCTACGCACCTGAACCTGCTTTCTGCAGTCATTTTTAATTCCTTGCTCCCCTTAAGCTGAAGAAGTATTTTAATTATGGGGGGATCATACCATTCCTATATTTATGTTGAAGATTAGGATCTTTTTGCATTTTAGAAAAACTAGAGTTGAAAATTAAAATTATTTACTGCATTATTTTCTGATTTGAAAACTTAGAATGCGATTTTACATAATCGACGATTCAGCTTGGGCCCGTTTTCCAGAGATATCTTCATTTATTCAGATTTTCAAATCAAAAACTAGTTTTTTCTACGAGTAGTGGCATTTTAAGTAAGAGAAATTTGAGAAAATGTTTGGGAGAAACATGACGCATAAAGCCAGGCAGAAGTGTGGTCCTGTCTGTATTATGAACTATTGGTGTTCCTCTTATCACTGTAAAATATAACTGAAAAAATGTGATCTTACTTGTTTATCCACATGGAAGGTGTATTTAAACTAATAGATTCCGCACAACTTCCAAACAAGTTTCTATCGAAATGCTGTTTTTGCCTCTGAGTCATTTTTCTGTTATGATAATGAAAGGTTTTTAAGGTGATTCTATGGCAAACTCCCAAAGATTTTAACCCGATAGATGGCGTTTCTAGTCGCTGGCTCTGAAAATATCGTTTTTCGACGGTTTTCGGCTGTTTTCTCTGAACAGACGAATATTAGATGAAAAATCGGATTGTCAGCACCTGCATAATTTTTGCTTGATTTATTGAGCCATAAGCAGGCCAAATTGGTTCAGAAATAAAGACGTATTTTTGCAAGGAAAAAATCATATGCAATTTGGAGTTGCATCAGTAAAGATTACGGGTTTCTGTTTCACCTGTAATGATTTTTTCCTTGCATAAATACGTCTTTACTTCTGAACCAATTTGGCCCGTTTATGGCTCAAAAAATCAAGCAAAAACTTACGCAGAAGCTGACAATCCAATTTTTTGTCTATTATTCGTCTGTTCAGAGAACACGGTCAAAAACCGTTGAAAAACGACTCTTTTCGGAGCAAGCGACAAGTAACGCCATCTATTGGGTTAAAATCTCAGGGAGTTTGCCATAGAATCACCTTAAACGACTTTCAACCTCACCCAAGTATTTTTGGTGAACATTGAAATGGCTTCGTGGCAAACAATTAAGGTGATTCCAGGCAAAAATTTTCCAAATTTCAATATGATAAATGGAACCATTAATTGAGGAAAACTTGTGTTTTTGGCATTTTAACCCTTTCCACTCGTGAGCATTTTTACCCGACCGCCCCACCAGCTCGTGGAGCTTCAAAAACACGACGTGAAAACAAACCATATGATTAATATGATCTGTAAAAAACTCACATCGCGGTGTACAGAGCGCGCTGGTGTAGTGCCTGATGTTTGTCCTATATCCCATAAAATCCGCTAGAGCTCACCATTGGTCAAGCGCGTCGAATATATCCGGCAATCGAGTCCTTAGAAGGTAACTTTTTTTTGTCGGATATATCCGACCTGTGAGTGGAACTCAACTTTTCCCTGGTCGAATATATCCGACATACGAGGGGAAAGGGTTAAACTGAAAACAAAGAAAAAACGCAAAATCCAAGGAACGTCAGCACCTGCAAAAATTTTTTATGGATTTTTTGGGCCCAATGTAAGCAAAATCGGTTTAGAAGTAAAGCTGCAAATTATGAAATTGATTTCGCCATAAGCTTAGTGAGTGAGTGAGTGAGAGTAAGTGCAAGTGATATTATGTCTATCTGCCTCACTCACACTCATTGAGGCTTACGGGAATTTGTTGTATTTCATAATCTCCGGCTTTACTTTTGAGTGTTTCAGCTTGAAATTTCCAGGGTATCTACTTGAAGTATGCTCGCAGGTGCTGACGTTTCTCAAATTTGTGCTTTTAGCGTTAATTCATCAATTTTAGCCAAGAAATGTTAACTTTTTGAGTGTCCACAGTTCGAACTAATTGATCCTGGAATTATCTTAAGAATACCTGTTTTCTAGAACAATATGGATTTGAGAATAACTGTTTTCTTCTCCTAGATTAATGGTGTGAAGCAGTGTCATATCATGCAATTTGGCAGGGTGGAATTTTCTCATGTAAACCCATTTAAATGGTCGAATGCGAAGATGTTCACCAAACACCTAAAAGTTTGATCATTTTTTTAGGTTTAAAAAAAGGAACTGCAACGTGGCCAAATTGCTCATTACGCCACTGGTGTGAAGAATATAGTCATCAACTAGAAGTATGCACCAGTTGTAATTTATTTCTTGCCAGTCTAAACCCAGTAAAAATTGCTGGAAAATGGTTGATAGTGTCAATGACTACTCTTTGTTTCTAATACCCTGTTTTGTAGCAATTTATTTATTGCCAAGAATAAAGAAATTATTTTTACCAATAATAATCTTTCGTTAAGTTTAGTGTTTTAGCACTTAATGTCTTCACAAAGTTTCACCTCTGTACTTTCTCATAATTAACAAAATTAGAAATTGAGTAAGTATTGCGAAGGCGCAGGTGTCTTGTCTGTATCCCACAGTGTTGCCAGATCGAGGGTAAAAAGCCGTATCGTCCCCCATTTAAATCAATGTACAACGTACGGCTTTTTCTTCCCAATCTGGTAACACTGGTATCCCAGCATAACTTTTGAACCAATGGTCCATAAGCATCCAAATTTTGCAGAAAAGTTGCTTTCAACATTCCCCAGAGGGATTTTTTTTATGGTTTTTCAAAATTTTAAATTACAAGGTTTCCATTAAAATCAATGGGAAAATGGGTAAACGTCTGGAAAAAGTAGAATATTATAAATGTAGCTGTTTGAATTTCGATTAAAACTTGCAAAAACATTCTGCAACCAGCGTACTGTAAAATTAACCGTTTGAGGGGGGGGGGGGGTTCTTGGGGTCTCCCTCAAAATATTAAAGGGGGGCTGGGAGTTTCCCCCAGAAAATATAAGGGGGCCAGCGGCCCCCCAGATTTTGATGTGAAGAAGTGTTGGTGGGGTATTCCTGACAGTTTATTTCATCTTGATCTCATTAGAGTCCCTATATACTATGAGAGCTGCGCCATTGCTGAATCCATTTCTGATTGGCTCTCAGATTTAGGCTGTCAAGAAAGCTCCAAGAGGTAAAATGCAAATCTCGGAGGGTTTGTTTACTTTTCGTGAACTCGCTTTCATTACACATTTGAAGTAACAGTGATCGCAGTAATTTTTGTGAATTTTTCCTCTGCTTGAATTTTACTACGGAGAACATTATCTCTTTCAATAACGATCGTTATTGTCGAGAATCTGAACCTAACGCAGCGAAATAGTGGCAACAACGCAGAGGTAAATGGCCATCCGCCATTTGCAATTTGCCTCTTGGGGGCTCCATTGATCCGCTTCTTCTTCTTCATTTTGAGAGTCTTGTCGCAACTCTCATAGTATGTAGGGACTTTAGATCTCATCACTTGGGTTATAAGCTAGATTCTTGCTCCAATTGACTACCATGATTGTATTATTCTGTGCTATCAGGGATCAATTGAAAGTCATATCTTTACTTGCAAGAGGGTGCATCAAGGTGCAAGCAAACAGAAAAGTTTTGAGAGTAAAGAATGCAACGCTGACGGTTGTTTTGATTATGCGAGGATTGGCCACATGCCTCGAGTTCTTGACTACCAAAAATTTTGCACTTGCTAGTACTACTATGACTTTAAAGAGAAAAAACTCTGGTCAAAATTTTTACCATTTTAAATCTTGGCAACCTTTAAACAATTTTGTGGCTTTCAAGTGTTTATGAACTAAACAGAATGACTCTTTAAAGTACCTTATGAGAAATCGAAAATCCTATCGAAAACAACAAAACAATTTAACGATAAGATTTTTAATCAGTGTTTGGGCTCGTGCTTGATATAAATAATTCCGGAGGACCTTATAGCTTAGAATGGCACCCTCAGTTATGCAGGCTTTGCCTTTGTTTCATCATCGATAGACTGTTTTAGTAGAGCGATATATCGTATCGATTGCCGTCCGAGGGCCTCTGGTTCCAAACAAACTCTGATTCAATGCATTTCCCCCATAAGCGGATTTCTGAACGGAAATTTAGACTATTAAACCAAACAATTAATGCAACCTTTTTGCGATTATGAATTCTACGTCCTCGAAAATGCTTAATTTTGCCTGGTTCCACCCGTAAAACTGCCAAATTCAACAAGATGTTACCGATTAAACAATGCGTTTGGAGGAATCACCCAAATGTTATTGTTGTTGTTGTGGAATTGGCGGGATTTTGGGCGATTCTAACCTACAAATGCAACATTTAATCTGTCATATCTTATTGATTTCGGCAGTTTTAGTCAAGGAACCAGGCATAATTAAGCATTTTTGAGGACCTAGAATTCATAATCGCAAAAAGGTTGCATTAATTGTTTGATTTAATACCCTGAATTTCCGTTCAAAAGTTTGCTTATGGGGAAATTACATTGAACCAGAGTTTGTTTGGAACCAGAGGCCCTCGAACGGCAATCGATACAATATATCGCTCTACTAAAACAGTCTATTGCCCCTGAGATTCCCGTAAAATAATTTAATTTTTGAACGTAAAATAATTAACTGAGATTAAAGCTTGATAGGGAATTGATGTTATGAGCATATGTTTTAATTTCACTAAATATTGACTTACTAGAGAATGAGTTTCTAAAGATTGAGAAGAATTGAGACTAAAGATTGAAATTAATTGAGTTACGAGTTACGCAACGGGAATTGATGTTATGAGCATATGTTTTAATTTCACTAAATATTGACTTACTAGAGAATGAGTTTCTAAAGATTGAGAAGAATTGAGACTAAAGATTGAAATTAATTGAGTTACGAGTTACGCAACCAAACAAAAATTGAACTTCGAAAAATAGCGGCACGAACAATCAGGGTACTTTCAATTGAAAATCATAGTACATTCCTGATGATTTTGAATGAAGGAATAGATAAAAAAACCCACTATCGGACGTTTTCCTTTCCTTGCGTCAATTTTATTGAATCAATTAGTAAATTCTGAAAATATTTCAAGTACATGCTATTTCTTTCACTCAGGCAGTCTGCTTGAATGATTTCATAAAAACAAATTTTTAAAAGGAAATAAAAATAAAAACATGTTAACAAAACTGTTGGACATTCTTAAACATTAATAGTAGAGTCGTTTACTTAGGTACTCTAACGAATTAAATACAAAATTGGAAACAAGAAGAAAAAATAGTAACAGGAAATATCACAGACACACAACTAGGGCGTAAAATTTTAAATCAAGTAACAAATCAGTCTTGATCACTTAGATTAGAAGAATCGAAATCAAGGGGCGCTTGAACATCTAATGAAATATCATACTGCTGATCAAGTCCTATTATCGCATCAGAAATTATGTAAAGAGTGAGGATCAATCCACCTGAAAAAAATAGGAACACACTGTGAGCACTAACACACAAGCATATTTTAATTACAGGAATGATTTTCAGGGAGTTCCAAAGTTAACAATTACAAACTAAATGGCCAAAAACACAGTACAAATAAATTATTAAAATGGGAACCAGGCCAACAACGAATAACAATATGACCATCAATATGACCATAATGACCATCTTTTCACTATACATGATCTCCGTAGTTAAAAGAGCAGTAACTCTCAATACAATTATTCCTAATGATTGCATTAACAACAACCAAATAAAAACGAGAAACTGTTTCATAAAAATACATTAAAAAAACAATCGGGAAAAGAGACACATATTGAAATACAGAGCCGTCGAGGTTTTTAACAGGCTCCCACAAGATCTCATAGCCAAATACAGAGATAGCAGATCACCCATCACTATTTCTGAGAGAACTCAAAGCATACTTTCTAAAAAACCCATTTTACTCAATAGAAGAATTCAAGAGGAAATGAGTCACAATTGCAGTTGTAGTTCATTACATACAAATCCTAGAAAAAGGATTTGTAGTCAATTCCATAGTTTAAAATGACTTGTACAATAGCAAGGGGTAACACCCAAGCTAAAATGTATCAATGTTAAAATAAATAAAAAAATAAAAAAATAAATAAAAAAGAATACCCGAGATGTTTCGGTGCGCTCACAGTACCATTTTCAATAGGATAAAATAGGAATAAGAATAATACTTAAAATGAAGAGCTCAATCCACAACCCTGCACTCCTGCACTGGGTAGAGTGTGCTCCTTGTTTTGAGTATAATTTTATCCAATTGAAAATGGTGCTGTGAGCGCACCGAAACATCTCGGATATTGTTATTCCTTGTTGGCCTGGTTCCCATTTTAGTCATTCATTTGTACAGTGTTCCAAAGGACCTCGGTAAATACTTCAGAACTTTACTCCCGTAGTCAGAGAGAAAGCTGAAATTAGATGGACATTTTTGATGGACAAAAATGCACATTTTTGATAAGGCTATGGCTTCAGGCCCTTTGAGGCATGGGTTCAAACGTTGCAACCAGTGGCGTAGCTATAGGCCCCGCTGACCCCGCCGGGCGGGGGGGGGGGGGGGGGGGGGCGCAAAAGTTTTGAGAAGCGAAAGAGGAAGAGCAAAAAGGAGAAAAGGGAAGGAAAAAGGGAAAAAAAGGAAAGGGAAAGGGAAAAAAGGAAAGGAAAAGGAGAAAAGGAAAGAAAAGAGAACAGATTGAGAAAAATAGGAGCTAAGAATTGTAGGGAGGAAGCAATGTAAAGGCTCTAAGGTTTTCTGCCAAAATTCACGCTCACAAAGTTCGGAGCTTTTGAAAGTAAATTTTCTACATTAATTTAGAATAACTTTTAAAGAAAGGAATTTTTCCGACAAAGGCTCCGACTTGTACGGGTGCAAAAGGGGCCGGGGGGGGGGGGGTTCCACCGAGGCGGCCAATTTTTCCTTAAAAAAGAGGGGCGCAGCATTCGAATCGGCAGGGGGGCACTTGCTCAGCTAGCTACGCTACTGGTTGCAACAGGCATTTTTCCTACCCACAAGGAACATTTGAACTGGAACTCCTCGAATTTTGCAATTTTAAAAAACAAGCAACACTCAAACCCTCATTCCATAGAAGCGTAGGAGCTAGTTAGCCCTAAAAAGAATAAATATTTTCATTAATTCAGAAAGATCATACCTGCTCTGTTCGGAGTGCGGAAAACCAACTGATGTTTTCCAGAGACAGCACGCTTCAATGCAACTAGTTGCTTATCCTCAACACATCCAAGCGTTAAAAACCAGCCTTCATCCTTCACTTTCGGAAATTTTGGAGCATAGACACGGGTGTCTTTGGCGCGATTCAAACGATGTAGGTTAATTACAACAGTGTACTCTTGGTCCATGTATACAGGAATAGGTGACGCACCAACAGGCAACTGATAAAAGAAAACAAGAGCATATAACTAGTGTCATGAGCAATGGAAGAGGGTAGTTAAGGTGATTCCATGGCAAACTCCCAAAAATTTCAATCCGATAGATGGCGTTACTTGTCGCTGGCTCCAAAAATAGCCATTTTTTGACAAATTTCGGCTATTTCCTCTGAACAGACGAATAATAGACAAAAAATCGGAATGTCAGCACCTGCTTAATTTTTTGCTTGATTTTTTGAGCCATAAAGGGGCCAAATTGGTTCTAAAATAAAGGCGAAACTATGCAAAGAAAAAATCATGTGTAATTTGGAGTTGTATCAGTAAAGATTACAGGTTTCTGTTTCACCTGTAATCTTTACTGATACAACTCCAAATTACACATGGTTTTTTCTTTGCATAGTTACGCCTTTATTTTAGAACCAATTTGGCCCGTTTATGGCTCAAAAAATCAGGCAAAAAATTAAGCAGGTGCTGACATTCCGATTTTTTGTCTATCATTCGTCTGTTCAGAGAAAACCGCAAAAAAACGGCTATTTTCGAAGCCAGCGACAAGTAATGCCATCTATCGGATTAAAATTTTTAGGAGTTTGCCATGGAATCACCTTAACCACTTTTGGAGTTAAATAGGTGAGGGGAAGGGCAAAAGAGAGATGAGGAGAAATTGTTTTTTGAAAATTTAGAGAGAATAAATGTTAAAATTAGTAAAGTTTGTTTTCGTGTTTTTGCTCTACACAGCAAGTTTTCAACCTTCCATGTACATTTTAATGCAAGCACATCTGAATAACATAGAATCTTATGGAAAAAATGGAAATATGATGTGCGCATTGTTTTACATGAGCAAATTGAGTACAGATCAGCAAGGATGGCCAAAAACCCGTTCCTGAACAAAGAGTATTTTCAGGTTTGAGAGGGTTAAACAGTCACTGTGAAAGAAAAGTTGCAACTATCTCTAATATGCAACACCTCAGCCCAAATCCAGTTCGATACCCCTAGGGCTGGGAGTTTCGGCACCCCTGAATCAATGCTAAAACCTTGAAACATGGAGATTAAAACCTGTTTATTGAAGGATACTTTAATCTGCTATTACGCTGAGAAAGACTGACTTTCAGCATATCTAGCCAAACCCAACTTGTAGGCAATTTACACAACTGGCTTTAATAATATTTTATAAATTTATAAATTTTCATTGTAGATGACTTGAGTAGAAAACTGTGAAAAAACATGGTATACACATTGGATCTTTTAAAAATATCAAAACCATTCAGGAGCGGAAAGATTTTCTTCAAAAACTTGAACTTCAGTTTTATCCCACTGAACATCTTTTCAGCGCTATGTCAGTGACAAATTAAAAAAAAGTCGCATTTCGGTCCACCTAAGGGTCTCCTTAAGAAAAAATAAGGTGAGGAGGGTCATATCAGATTAACAGTCCCACCCACCACAATTGAAAATGATTTTTTTTATTCTCAAACATTGATTTTTGCATGTCCACTTCGTTGACAAGGAAAACGCTTCTAGAAGAATCCCGTGGGCTCTCCTCGGCTGGCTTGTAAGCGCGCAAGCTAGGGAGGCAGCGCGTCTCGGCATTTTACCTTTGTTTATAAGGCAAATGCTTGTACAACAAATCCCACGCACTCTCCTCGGCGTTTTAACTTCGTATACAAGGAAAACGCTTCTAAAATGATACGAGCGCGCATACATGGGGAGCCTCGTGACTCAGCGTTTCAAAGCAATGGAAATCGTAAGATATCAGATGATTATTACTATATTTTTTGCTGAAAAGTTGAAACTTTCAAATTTTAAAACCAGGAAAATAGTTTCAAAGTGTGATGTGAGGGACACTAAACCTGGAATGACCCAGAAAATGTTTGTAAGGTATTCCCTGGGGTTTATTTCTTTTCAAAATGAAAATGAAAATGAATAAAACAATACCTCTTTATCAGCAGTGATATTCGGCCACCATCCACGTAAACTTATTTCAACTTGAAGAACGGGTAAATTGAAGATAACATCGCCGACCTCTTGTATTTCTTGCTCGTCTAGCTCTGTTCTTAAAATAGAAGCGATGTAACCAAAGTTCTTTGTTGCAATCTCTCGTAATCCAGGTAAGGTGCAAATCATCGAAGGTGATTTGTTGAGGAACAAATTTATGTCGCGAGGCTCTAAATGAGGCAAACAGGAAATTGGCGGATCAGTCAACCATCTTCCTTGTATTATCATTTGCATCAACTGCTGAAGCCTGAGAGTTGTATCAAGCCATCCTTGTTCTCCGCAAACATCTATCATGGCCTGTAAAACACGAATAGACTGATCCAAAACAGATTTCAAATCAGTGTAGTAGTCTGCGCTCGGTAAAGGTAGCCTTGAGAAGTGAGCTTGGAACAACAGAAAAGTTTTGGTATGCGGTGAATCCAACATCATTCTATCTACGGGTAACGGACAATCTTTTGCCAACTCTCCATTTGAGATATCCTCGTTGTGTCGAACGGGAAGTTCTGCAAATTCATGGACGAAAGATGTGATTTCTAGGAGCTGAATTAGTGCTAGATTTGGTCCAAGAGACTGTCGCAAATGAAGCATTGTTTCATGACTAACATAATAATATGAGGCAATACGTCCCAAAGATGTTGAAAATAATGAACGATTGTCTTCTCCTAGAATAACACAATAAGCTTCGCATAGTATTTTGATACATTTTTCCACAAGTTTAGAGAGAAACAAATTCACTTCAGAGGGTTCCAACGACTCTAACTCATAATAAGTGGGATTTTGCAACAACCGCCTGAAGAAATATGTCCATGTAAGGTAATCTAATGCTTCTTGTCGATTTTTAATAGTTCCAGCAACTATTTCTGCGTTTATATGATCAGGTAATACAGCGAGTAAACTAGACTCAACTGGGAAAGGCTCATACAAAAATTTCTTATAAAAGTTTTTCTTAATGTCATGAACAAAAACGCATGCAACACCTTGAGTGTCGAACTGCGGTCGACCAGCACGACCAATCATTTGCAAAACATCTGTGATTGGCATATCAACATAGCGTTTTTCTTTTCCATCATAATATTCCGTTCCTTTGACAATAACTAAATGAGCTGGTAAATTCACACCCCAGGCCAGAGTAGCTGTGGCAATAATCACTTGAATTTTCTGATTGACGAATAACTCTTCCACTACTCGGCGATCTCTTTCAATTAATCCAGCGTGATGTAATCCGATGCCAAATGCTAACGTTAACTTCAAGTTCGAATCCTTGATGCTTTCCACAATCTGATCCATTTCTTCTTCAGATGTATGCATCCATTGTTTGGGATTATCCTCTCCTGCAAGGAAGGCTATTAAATCTAGGGCAGTCAGTCTTGTTTGTCTTCGAGATGCAACAAAAATCAAAACTGGTTGTGCAGGTGAATGTTGACGTATTGCTCTGAATATTGGTTTATTCATTGTAAACATGCGAGGACAATAATGTTTACCAGGAAAACCCGTTATGTGCACCTCAAGTGGAACAGGTCGAACGGAAGGTCGGAAATTGTAGAGCCCCATTTCTTCAATATTTAGCCAATTGGCCAAGTCTTTGGCATTAGCTAATGCTGTGGAAAGACCAATGATTCGCAAAGTACGTTTCGTGTGAGAAGCAATAAAGTTAGTTCGTGAAACTATGACTTCCAAGATTGGACCTCGATCTTCTCCTAATAAATGAATTTCATCGATGACGATGAGAGCGACTTCCTTTACATAGTTACGAGTTTGCCAGCTTCGGGATATACCATCCCATTTTTCCGGAGTACTGACTATAACAGATGCTGAGGCGATGGCTTTGGCATCTGGAGTTACATCACCTGTCAACTCAACAACTTTATAATTTAATTTTGCTTCGAGTCGGATTTTCCAGTCTTCGATTCGCTCTCGAACAATTGCTTTAAGAGGTGCAATGTAAACAACCTTGCAGCCAGGATACTGAGTGAAAACTCTAAACATTGCTATTTCAGCAGCAATTGTCTTGCCAGAACCTGTTGGCGCACCTAGTAGAACATTATTGTCCGTATGATAAAGGCAGTGAAAAATTTGAGTTTGTATGGGATTAAAATGAGAAAATTTGTAGAGTTTTTGAAATTTTTCATTATTTAAAACTGTGACAGGCAGAGGTTGCAGCTCAAGAAGATCAGTGTGAGGTGGATGGATTTGAGGTAGAATTAAATGCTTGAAAGTGAGCGACATGGTGTGCGTTGAGTTGAGCCATCGATCGCTCATTCCGCGGACAATGTACTGTGATGGAAATGGATCGTTTATCGGAATCGTGATAATTAATTCTTGGGTTTCTTTTTTCATCACCTGTTTCCTTGTTAGCAAAAAAAATTCTGAATGGTAGACAAAATTTGAGTTTGGGTCTTCAATCCAAATCCAGAACGGCTCAGAATTTTTGCCATGCACCTTGTCATTCCACGTAAAGTTAGGTATGACTGAAAGGCGTACTCTGAGAACGTTCCGAGTGATGGGTTGCAAGGTATAGTCCATTTCAATCATAGGAAATTCCATGGCACATTTTTTTACAATCACTCCCATTTTGCCATGTCGAAGAAATAATCCGATTTCTCCGGAATCCATTTCCCGAAGTTTTTGAACCGTCAAATCTTTGTCTTCTATTTTTTCAATTATTTCTGGTCCGAGAATCCTGAACTGTCTTAGCGGAGTTTCGAAATTCCATATTTGATGCTCCAACATTTGACTAAAAGTTAGAAATCTACCAGCCATTATTGCATTGTTCTTTTTGAGCTCCATTTCAAATAGGGCACGAGTGATACGAACAGCATTCTGAGTGATGTAGGCCAAATCAGATATTAAAGAAAAAGAATTGACTCTTCCCCTGGACAAAAATGTCTGTAGAAGTATGTTCACTTTTCCATGAATATTTTCACTTCCGCCTGTGACTGAATGTTCGCAGTTTGCGCTTGCAAGTTGGTCTAATTCGTCAAGTTCTTCGTCTCTGACTTTTAACTGTTCAAATTCTGAAGATTGAGAAATCATACTTAAAATCTGCGCTTCATCCATGATGTCTGCAACGATATCATTGAATATTTCAACAGATGCACAGTTGATGTAGTAATGGCTTGCAATGCGACCATGATCCAGTGAACAAAGATCTCCGGTTCGATTAGAAAAACGGACCATTCGAGCAAGATCTAACTGTTTTGCAGCATGGATTATCAACTCTTTGCGTTTTTCCAGCAGCGATGGATCATTCTCGACATCCTCATAGTTCAATCCATAGTGTTGTGGATTCTTACGCATTCGGACATAGAGATAAGTATAACTAAGCCATTCCACGGCTTCATCAACATTTGTTACAGTGTTTAAAGCAATTTCAGCATTTAAATTATCAGCTAAGAAACTGATGAAATTACTTTCAATAGGAAATTGATTGGTCAATAGAGATAGGTAGTGATTTAATTTGTCATAGGAAGTAATGATCACACCATGACCAGACTTATCAAATTGCGGCCGACCGGCACGCCCAAAAATTTGTAGCACATCCAAAATTCCTAAATCAACAAAGGATCCATGCTTTGCATCATAAAGTTCTGTTCCCTTGATGATGACAGCATGAGCAGGTAAATTAACTCCCCACGCAAGAGTTGCAGTGCACACCAGGACTTTAATGTGTCCGTCAGCAAAATATTTCTCGACCAATGATCTGTCCGACCGAAGCAATCCTGCATGATGTACGGAGAGACCATTTTGAAAAAGTTCACTAAGTTGTCTGGATCGAGATTTTTCGAGAGCCCTGCGAGCATTCCCCACGGCTCCACTTTGATCAGGAATAAACAGATGCAGTTGGTTTTTTTGCTGCGCCAGTTCTTTTAAGGCATTCGCAGTCTTAATGGTGGCGTTTCGTGCATGGACAAAAACCATGACTTGATGTCCATTCTGCAACTCTTGGACAACTTTTTCATAGCAAACTTGTTCCATGTCAGTTTTCTGCTGTAAAGCTCGGGAAGCCTTCACTCCAATGAAAGTCTGACTCAATGGCACAGGACGGAAACTGGCATCGAAATAAAATAATCCCACCATCGGATTTACGCGAAGGAACCTTGCAACATCCAAGTAATTAGGTAGCGTTGCCGACAAGCCAACAATACGAATCATACTCTGAGATGTTTCCACCTGAAGACAAAACACAAAAAGAAATGTCGATTAACAATGCTTGCAATTCAACGTAAAATTAAATAATTTCAAATTGATCGAGTTCTTGCAAGGTTTTCCTGCGGAAATTCAAAACTAGAATTGACGAATGCGGTTTGTGGAGCCGATGACTGATTTCGGGTTTTGCCTGTAACATACACACCCAAAGACTCCTAATACTTTCTTGATTGGACTTAACGCCACCCGATAGGGTCGATTGGGAGGGAACCTGATTCACAGTATACAGCATATTTCAAAAGTCCTGACCACCCTGTATCTCAAGAACAGTTCGCAATTATTGAATGGAGCTCTTGCAAACTTTTGCTGTGAGCAAAAGAATAGTCCAGTCTAATGTAATGAGCAACGAAAATCACAATAAGAAAGTCTAAAATTTAGTAATAAACTCACATAGCTGCTATAACGGCAAGTTCGTAATGGCGATTCAACGCAGGTATCATCGGAGACTCCTATCTAATTTGTCACTTTCTCTACCAAAACACAGAGATATGTCTCAATTTAGATAGGAATCTCCCATAAAACCTGCGTCTCTTCACCATTTATCTAGCCCAATTCTGGGAGTACATTTCGTAATATTTTAGTGTACTCATCATCAATATAATCCGTTATCAATAGGTGATCAACCAGTAATAAAATCGACGGGAGGAAAATTTTTTGTATGACATTAAGAGATTTGAAAAAAATTACCTGTCGAAGAGTCCTGGCAACTAATGCCTCAACAACTGGACCACGGTCTCCATGTAAAAGATGTACTTCATCAATAATTAGCAGTTTAACAAGGCTTGTGAGGCCAACATCTCCTGCGAGAAAACAAAGTCAAGAAAGTACACAAATGAAATAACAGAAGAAAAACAGGAAAAACTACTAGAAGGGGCTAAAATAAGAATGACAATAATTGAGTCATTCTTTAGTGAAACCACATGTACGCGTAAGTTCTTTTACCGGAGAACCCAAATTGTAAATCCTCATACTTAAAGCTTTCCAGACATAAATAGTACGTACGGGTTCATGCACCTAAATCGTTGTGCTGGACGATATTTATGGCAAGAAAGTATGAATTCTCAAAAGTAGGAGCTGCCACAACCAGAATATTATAAACAGAGACCATATGAACGGTGACATTCGGAAAACACTGAGGGGATGGACTGGGAAGTGCAGAGGAGGGTGTTCACCATTCAAAACCCTGCAACATCAAAAGGGGTGTTTATAGTTGTTTTGCTAAATCCGCGAGAATTCAGAGTGCTTCTGCTGCAGCCAGTTAGTGCTCCGTCTCTATTCGTCTCTGATTATAATGGTAAAATTGATCTCTAAAGAAACCACTTATAAAATTTATTGAGGATTATTATTCTCATTCTCCTGTGTTGTTCTCATTGGGAGAATAATTTTACTCGTTCGTATGATGATTTACAAGAATACGCCCTTTCTAATGACACTTAGTTTTTACAAATCGGAATGTTAGAATTAAAAATACAAGCGATCAAACTTTCAAATGCGTATTTATGGAAAGAGCATTTTTTTGTTGCAGGTGGTTTCTACAAAGGATGACAGAAAAGAATTGCGCAAAAACGCATTATATTTTTAGGCGTTTTCCAGTCATCGATGGCATCAAAATCATCCGGCTTTTCTATACCCTAAAAAACATGGGATTAAGATGAATCTTATAACTTTGGTGCCACCAATATCCAATAAAACATTCAACATTTGTTTTCAAAGGTTGGCAGCAGTCAACCTGATAACCCGATCATAAGAATTCAAAGATCTGGGAGTCGCAAAAGTACACTCTAACGCAGATTCTGATTTTTCAGCAAAGAAAAACTACTTGAATCTAAAAGCCTAAAAACTTACACAGCTCTTATTTTCATTAAACCTGTCTCAAGAGGGGTGACTCAAAATTTTTCAAAATTTCCCACTTCAGTTTGTTCTTAAGAGATCTCGAATTTTTTTTTAATTACTGGGGTCTTTTATCATATTGATGAACTCATTGAGCCTGTGAGTAGAGAAGGCCCATCTCCCATTTCTATTGTATTTAATTTTTGAGCCGATTATTTTTACCGATATTTCTTTAATGTTGTCGTTTACAATTTAGATTTTATATTGTACCTCTGTAAAATTCTATTTACATTCAACTTGTATCATGGCCATTTATACAAAGTCCGAATGTACAAATAGAGAAACTAAACTAAACTATGATTCAATGTTTTTAAAGAATATTTAAAGCATAAAGTAAACATTTTTGACAAAATCTTATTATGTATTTTACCAAGCCATAAACTAATCTATTAATCAATGTGTCTTAGATCAGCAGAGGCAGGAGTAGTATTTTGGTTAGGGAGGAGCTAATAATAATAAAAATTGAAAAAAAATATAATTAAGTTACCAGTTCCTTTTCTGGTGACAACATCCCACTTTTCAGGAGTTGTGACAAGCATCTGAGTGCTAGCGATCTCAGCCTTGGTCATTTGCATATCTCCAGTGAGTTCTTGAACGTGGACGTTGAGGCAAGCTAACTTTTTACCAAAATTTGCAGTCATTTCTGCAGCAAGCGCTTTCATTGGTGCAACATAAACAATCTAATAAGTTTAAAAAGAAAAAAAAGGAGAATATTATATTGGAAAAAAATTAATACATGTTATTATAATTAGTTTGCTCTATTTTTTACTCAATCGGTGGCTCTGTTATTTTTCTATCAGGTCATTTGCTTTCTCATTTTTTCCTTGTCGGAATCTTGATTTATTTCTTTGTTTTGTAATTTTAGCTAATCCACATTGGGCTTAGCCGGAGTTAAGATGACAGCATAAATAGTTTGGTTTTCCTAAAGACCTTTTTTTCTTTGTACATAAGAGCTTTCATAAGAGGCATGGTACATGTCATATTGAGCAGAGTATTTCTATTAGGAAGACAATTTTAACAATAAGACATAACATATTACGAAGAAATTACAAGGAGAAAACCCAATAAAATGTGAATGAGAGTATATGTAAGTAAACAACACCTCACAGTAACAGGTACCACAACAGAAATTCATTTATATTGTAAAAGGCTGAAAACGACCTTTGTGAACGCTCAAATGGATTTGATCAAACTGCAGAATTGACAACATGACATTTCTAAAATTCAAGCATAACCTTGACCCAAACACCTCCAAAGCAGGTTTATTGGTTTTGTTGTCTGTAGATTGATGAACAGATGACACACCATTCATCGTCAAGTAACTCTGCAGTTTGATGGGCTGTCAAATCGCACAGTTGTTTGACGAACAGATTATCAACCTAACATGCAACCGTTTAAAGTTCAACAGTCAAAGCAAACAACTTCAGATGAGAGGGGAAGAAAAAAATCCGACTTTCCCATTTACTGCCACCAGACAAAATGAAAACAAATATCATTCATTGATATGCTGATATGCATTAAGAAAAACTGGTACAAATTGCCACAACTTTTAAAAACTTGCCATATTTTCCAGATTGAAAAATTAAAATAGTTCTGCAGGACTGCAATGGTTACTCAAAACAATTCAAATAATGGTAATAATAATTAATTAATAAAATAATTACGAGGGTTGTTCAACTTATAGGTTTCCCTATTTTGTATCTCTGGTCCTGTTGGTGCTAAAAATATTTTATTTTTACGTTAAAAGGACGTGGCACAATCTTTATAGGAAATAGCCTACGGTCGAACTTAATAAATGTGGCATCATTTTTTTCGTCTTGTCGTTCTGATCAAAAAGTCTCACGGGCCCAAAAAATTATCATCGCCCGTTTTCGAGATAATCGAGCTTAAAGTTTGAGCAAATCTCGGCTCTCAGGGACGAATTCGCTCGGCAATTGAGCGTGCGTCCTACCCTGGAAGCGGCTTACCGCAAACTGGCGATGGCTGCCACCCCTTTAGCTCACACTCCGTCCGGAGATGATGCCCCTTTTTCTCCCACTCCAAACGCTTCAACACGCTCTCCGGACAGAGTGTGAGCAAAAGGGGTGGCAGCTATCGCCAGTTTGCGGTAAGCCGCTTCCAGGGTAGGACGCACGCTCAATTGCAGAGCGAATTCGTCCCTGAGAGCCGAGATTTGCTCAAACTTTAAGCTCGATTATCTCGAAAACGGGCGATGATAATTTTTTGGGCCCATGAGACTTTTTGATCAGAACGACAAGACGAAAAAAATTATGCCACATTTATTAAGTTTGACCGTAGGCCATTTCCCATAAGGATTGTGCCACGTCCTTTGTAAAATCCTCTGCTTTCCAACGGTAATTTTGTTTTTGAAATCCAAGCAATTTTTGCAGGAGAAAAAGCAATATTTTTACAGCCGTGCCGAAGAATTTCCCGCCAACTTTTTCAGCCAAAAGTATTCGCCTCCTGTGAAGTTCAAGCAATCTCTTGTCGAAAAAAAAGTGATGGCGAGCATTTTTTTTGGTCAATCAAGGAATTTTGTTAGTAGAGTTTATGGAGCAAGGCACAACCATCAATGGTGACAAATATCGCGAAACACTCAATAAATTGAGGAGAGCAATCAAGAACAAGCATCAAGGAAAACTCTCAAGAGGAATCAAGCTCCTCCACGATAATGCTTGCCCGCACACTGCCGCCGAAACTGTTGCCTTGATTGAAAAGTTTGGCTGGGATATTTTGTCACATGCTCCCTATAGTCTAGACCTTGCCCTTTCAGATTATCACCTTTTCCCGGAGCTCAAGAACAATCTTAAAGGCCTCAAGTTTCAGTCAGATGACCACCTGATGGAGACCGTGATGACTTTTTTCAAGTCCTTAGACAGAGAATTTTTTGCCCAAGGTATTGAAAAGCTGGTGCAACGCTGTGGAAAATGTATCAATCTGGAAGGAGATTATGTGGAAAAGTTGTAAAAATGGAATAATTCAAGGGTAAGGGGTATTTTTTATTTTAAATTTTTGCAATCTTCATTCTAAGTAGCAAAGTTAGTTTTTATTACCCAATTCACAAGTTGGCAGGAAATTTTTCGACACAGGAATAGAAATACAGTAGAATCCCCTTAACTCGAATTGTCAGGGACCTCCGAAAAAATTTGAGTTACCGCGATTTTCGAGTTAGACGATTCTTATGGAAGTTTCATGGGACCGCAAAAAAATTCGAATTAATGCGATTTTCAAGTTATCCGAGGTCGAGTTAAGGGGATTCTACTGTACAGCTTTTTCTCCGGCAAAAATTGCTTCGATTTCAAAAACAAAATTACTGTTGGAGGCTAAGGATTTGACAAATTGAACCGTATAAATAAAATGTTTCTAGCACCAACAGGACCAGAGATAAGAAATAGGGAAACTTATAAGTTGAACGACCCTTGTATTAATTATTAATTAAGCAAGTAATAATAATAATTCAAATAATGTTTATACCTTGAACTCATTGGTGTGAAGTACACTTTCCCGGATGAACTGCCGTATTGTATGGACAATGGTTAAAAGAGCTACATTCGTCTTACCCGCACCAGTCGGAGCACAGATCAACAGATTTTCATTTGAGTGATAAGCTGTTTCAAAAACTATCGACTGTATTCGGTTCAGATTTTTCACACCGGCAAAGGCTTTTTGCCCAATCTAAGGAAAAATAAGACGGGAAATTTTGAAAAATTGGATAGAGAAAGTTTTTGGACGATGATATCACAGAGCTCTCAAGGTTTAACAGCAGGCTGATTCTGCTCATTTGGACGAGACAAGACGAGAAAGCAAGAAACAATTGATCCCATTGGTTTAAATGGCGTCATGTGACAGATTTGAAGTCATTGCGGCGGGAGTGCGACGAGCTCCGAGTCATTTATTTCAAAATCATGACTCGGAGCTCATCGCACTCGCGCCGCAATGACATCAAATCTGTCACGTGACGCCATTTAAACCAATGGGATTGATCGTTTCTTGCTATCTCGTCTCGTCCAAATGAGCAGAATCAGCCTACTCGAGGCTCAGTTATATTACTAAGCCAATCATATTTAAACATAATGATTCAATGGGTCTGTTGCAAACTTTTGCTACAGCCATTAAGAGTGTGTAATCCAATGTAAAATTGCCTGAAAAGTCCATTGGTGGCATCAAAAAGTCATAAAATGCATTAATAAACTCACAAGAGGCGTTTAATGAAATCCAAGATGGCGGAGAAATATCAAGCAATTTGTATGCATGCACCACGAACATCCAAGGATAGCCAACCTCGCAATTTCGATCACAACCAATCACAACGTAAACAAACACATAACCTCTACCCCCAGTGAGGTTGTCAAAGTTGGCCATCCTTGGATGTTAATGGTGCATGTATACAAATTGCTTGATATTTCTCAGCCATCTTGGATTTCATTAAACGCCTCTTGTGAGTTTATTATTGCATTTTATGACTTTCTGATGCCACCAATGGACTTTTCAGGCGATTTTACATTGGATTAAACACTATTAATCGTTGTAGCAAAAGTTTGCAACAGACCCATTACAGTGCACTTAGAAGGGCTGCTGCTGCACAAAAAAGAGCATAAAACCTTAGGGGAAATAGAGAGAAAAAAAGACTTTCCAAATTTTTACTCAACGAACGAAGAATTTTGATTAAAATAATTGATTATGGATACAGACACCATTGTATCGCGGTTATTTTATCCTGATTTTGCGGTTATTTTTTCTCAATTTTCCTGTTAGTTGACAATGTGTTATCTAGGTTACTTTTTCCTGTTTTTGTGGTTATTTTTTTTTTTTCAAATCTTCTTTTTTTTCATTGTTATTTTTCCGACTTGTTACTCAAAATCGTTTTTGCGGTACGTTTACCTGTTTAACAAAAAATTATTTCAATACATCAATATTACGTCTTTCTAAGATTCAACTCTTTCATAAAATTTGCATAAAACTTAAAACGAAAGCTTAAGCTGTATCAAAAATGCTGACCATAAACTGAAAAATGCCAACCAATTTCTATTCCACGAACGATTTCCAATTAGAAGCGCGAAAAAAGAAAAGCAGGAAATTTCAGTTCTCAAAACATTTTAAAATTTCTGCTGATTAAAACAGGAAGTTTTGCGCGTGATTTCACGTTTTGAGGCAGATTTTACGATACACACATGAAAGGCCTGATTTCACTTTTGGAATTTTAAATCAGGAGAGTGCGATCTTTACTCCTCGCTGGGTTCCAGCCATCCAGCGCTTTCACCCAATTTTGTGGAAATGAGATTCTAGTGTCTCTAATTATGGTATACTGGTTTCATATCAAATAACAAACCTAGAAAATTTGAGGAAGTAAAGATGAGATAGAAGAAACTTGTTCACAATAAAACTGTAAGCTGATTTCTGTAACAGTATAATCATGAGCGGATGGCAGATGGGCTAATTAGAAATTACTGGATCCAAAGAATTGGGTGAATAGAGGATCAGTATTTTAGTTAATTGGTTTTTTGAGTATGATTTACAAATGCTGAAAATGGAAATCGACGCAAAGTACAGCGGAATCTTGCTCAGTTCATGATTTTGATTCTTGAGTCTAAAATTTAAATCAACGCATTCTTTTCATTTTAAAATACTTATTCTGATAATTTTAAGGCTACAGCTCCTATCATTAGCTTTTCATCTTGAATAAATGCTAGGGCTAAAATTCAGCTTCAAATTCCTATTTAGAAAGGAAATCCCACTTTCATTCAATTGTTTTTTGATTTGCACTCAAAAATACTTCCCAGAGAAGGAAATAAGATGGACAAATAGATGGAGAAAAGATGTTTACATCATCTAAAGACGAAATAGGAACTGGTTGCTGGCCGACGTTGTAAGGCGAAGCTTCTGATGCTGGGATGATTACTTCTTCATACAGTTTGTGGTCTTTTCGTACAACTCCCTCTGGTAACTTCATCTGTTTACCTGCTACATAACCTATGGAAAAGAAACAACAATAAGTTAAATTTTCCATTGTAAGCAGAGGTGGTAGACACCTCAACAAAATAACACGAATGACAGATAATGATAGAATCCATCAGTCCCTTGCTAGTGGCCATGACAGGACCCGAGAGTCCGCCCCCCCCCCCCCCCCCCCCGCAGCAGAAAATGAGTTGAGGCCTTCCTTTAATTAGGGTTTCAATTTAACTCGTTTCTGACCTCTGTCTTAACTTTTTCTCTCTCCTTTTCCTTATTCCTTTTTGTTCATTCTCCTCTTTCCTTTTATTTTGTTTCCTTCTACACTTAGCATTGGGGGGCCCCCCTGCCCCCGCGCTGCGAGGGTGTTATAGCCGCCACTGGTCCCTGCATTGACTGATGACTGGTGCTGGGTGAGTAGTGAATTTAGATTCGCATCAAGTATTTTGCTTAAACTATGTATCCAGTTCGAGTACTGGCCGTTCTTCATTTTTATATTATATTTTTATAATTTAAA
Source organism: Trialeurodes vaporariorum (assembly GCA_011764245.1). Classification (NCBI taxonomy): domain Eukaryota; kingdom Metazoa; phylum Arthropoda; class Insecta; order Hemiptera; family Aleyrodidae; genus Trialeurodes; species Trialeurodes vaporariorum. Next base: position 7,580,612 of record VMOF01000220.1, read on the forward strand.
AACACTATTAATAGAAAAACAAAAATATTGAAATTGTTCTTCCAAATTTTTGTCCTCTTTTTTCTTTTCCCTCTCTTTGTTTACTTCTCCACATCCCACCAATAAATTTTGGCAAAACGTCATACTACGTAGGGGCATTTTATCATGCTTAATAAATCGCCCTTACATTGCCTAATATTTTGCGTAAACAATGCTTGATTCCTTCATCAATCACCGACCGATATTGTTGAAATTTGGCTTAAAAAGATGACTAAAAAACTGTGTGGTTCAAGTGAAGCCACCCCTTTTGATCAATGCTTCCAGGAAAAAAAAATTATAAGCCTTTAAAGTCCTAAAATCGATTTCTCAATAAGTGATTAGTGATGCTATCCGTTGAGCCAGAATCTCACTTCCGACAGGTGAGGAATCACCTGAAGCTTGGATTTTTTGCTCTTTTAGGCTCATTCAAGAATATGAAGGTGAGTAGAAATAAGGAAATACGTACCAGGTGTCTGCTTGGCTTTTGCTAGTGAATCATATACATTTGGATAAATTTGTTCGGCCGCAGGTTTATAAAATCTTTCACGAAGAGACGGAATGTTTGATGAAAGTGGCTCAGTTTTCTTCAAAATCTGCCTGAAATTTAGACAGGAACTATCAGAAAACAATACAAAAATGCCTCCCGGCAGGCCGGTAAGACGAAGTAGATTCCATGCTTGGTTAAATCATTTTTTCACAAATTTAAATATAGGTTATAATTTTCGTTGGTTTTTTATTTTTTATTATATCAGCTGCTCAAAATTCAAATATTACTGTGAAAAAGATTATATTACCAATAGAGAAATGTGTAATCTTTTCAATGCAAGTGAGAAATAAAAGCTAGGTTTTATAAGTTTTTCACAAATTTTAATAAATAGGTTATGTTTTGATTTTCTTTGGATTATTAATTTTTTTTTTTATCAGCTGTTCAACGCATTTACATAAAAATGCCCATAAGGAAAAGATTATAGTACCAAGATAGAAAAATGTGTAATCTTTGTAACGCTAATGAGAAATAAATCTGTATAAGAGCAGTTGATAAAACAAGAAAATAAATAAATAACGTTTCTAAGCAACAGTGTACGTGTAAAACAAAGAAAGAGCAATTATACCAATAAACCATCCTTGTCTTTCACTTGTAAAATCCCATAAGAAACTAAATAGCTCGTAAAACACGTAAAACACAAGGAAAATTCAAGGGAAAGAGCATATGAACTAAAAACATTCTCCACGATATATACTAAAATTTACGATACAAAAAAACAATTTCTTCATATAAAAACACTGCCAAAAAACCCGAAAAACACATCACTTTAACTCGCTTACAACGCAAAACACGAAAAAATGACTCGAGTAAAAAAGTTGCGTAACAAAACGGCCAACATAAATTTTCCCAAAAAAAATACTCAAAACAAACACTCCTAAAAATAAACCTCATAAACACATTTTACGACTCAAACACGGCCCATAACGCGAAAACTAACTGTCGGATTTACACCATCTTCGAACTCATCCAAGAATTAAACCCAACGAATAGTTGAGACAAATTTCAAAAATAAAAACCAAAAATTACGAACAGGATCGTGGGACATAAAAACGGTAAAACTGGCTGAAACATACATATAAAGATATATATATATATATATATATATATACAATTTTCAACGAGTGGTATTTTCTCACTCAGGGGACCATGAAACGTGCTCATTTGATAAAATTTCCCGAAAAATCCAACATCGCACCCTCCGCAATAAGTAGATTCATGGAATCTACTTAAAAGACAGAAACATTCTTCAGCGGGCCGATCCTTGAAATTCACGACTTTTGGGTAGACTGGATAAGAATGGAAAACGGTGATTGGTGGAGACGAGTCACGTGGTTGCCCAGTCTAATCAAAATACGGAATGGATTAGATAATTTATCGGGCAGTCTTGGAGTACCCGATAACTTATCTAATTCATTCCGTATTTTGATTAGACTGGGCAACCACGTGACTCGTCTCCACCAATCACCGTTTGCCATTCTTATCCAGTCTACCCAAAAGTCGTGAATTTCAAGGATCGGCCCGCTGGTGTCTGAATTTTTCTCAATCTTCAACCACTTATTATCCATAAACCACCCTCCACTACCTTCAATTAAAATTAGTTCAATTCGTGTATTCAATAAAGTAGGATAATGCCATGCCAATCATCAGGAAAGCTACAAGAACCAAGGATTTCACAAGAAACCCTCCTCTACATGAGATTTTTAATAAATAAGTAATAAAAATAAAAAAAAAAAAAAAAAAAAAAAAAAAAACGTGATAAATGTTCCAGTTAAAACACCCTTGCCGATGGTCAATGGGACTGTTGCACACTTCGGCTAGAGCGTTTAAAAGTATCAGTTTATAAGTAAAAAGCCGTAAAAATGACAATGGCAGCATCAGAAAACACCAAAAATTCATTAATAAACTCACAAATTGCAAAAAACACTAGACACTATTCACCCCTGTATCTTTCCACCAAGTGCACGATATTTCGCTGGGTTGGCGCAGCACATTCAAAGAATCATGGTCGACTGTCATCACAGCTGACTTCATAAACAAATGAACAGTAAACACCGACGGCCTCTGTTCGAGTTCTTACGTCTCAATGTTCTCAATTCCTCACAATAGGTTGTGAAAGGTATGGAAACCGATATAAGTGTAGAAAAGTTATCAAAATGAAACAATAACGCTCAGGAGTTCCAAGTATGATTCCGACTTCAACCATCATCCTTGGAACTCCTGTGTGTTATTGTTTCATTTTGATATTTTGTCTACACAAATGTCGGTTTTAGTACCGTATACAACCCGTTGTGAGGAATTGAGAACATTGAGACGTAAGAACTGGAACAGAGGCCGTCGGTGTTTACTGTTCATTTGTTTATGAAGTCAGCTGTGATGACAGTCGACCATGATTATTTGAATGTGCCGCGCTAACCCCGCAAAATATTGTGCACGTGGTGGAAAGATACAGGGGTGAATAGTGTCTAGTGTTTTTCACGATTTGTGAGTTTATTAATGAATTTTGGTGATTTCTGATGCTGCCACTGTCATTTTTACAACTTTTTACAAATGCATGTATACTTTTTAACGCTCTAGCCGAAGTGAGAAACAGATCCATTGAACAGGCTCATACGAAAATGTCCGTTGTCCATTTTTTTTGTCTGACTTTGTGAGCGTGTATAAGTCCTGATCAGACTTGTTCCTCGGCTTCTTGCACCTATTTCCCTTGTCTTGGCAGTTTTCTTTTATTTTTTTCTTTTCAATTTACTAATTTTTTCATTATATATATAAAGCTGACGTCCCTCCAAAATGTTTTTTCTATTTCCCGAAAATTGGCCGAAGCGATTTCCCTCAAATTTGACTTGATGATTCCTTAGGGTATTTAGAAAAAAATCTGTCGAATTAGTTTTCTAAAAAGTTGTCTGTGAGCGCCGCAAATTGAATTTTAAAATAAGAGTGAAAACTCATTTTCGCATGACGCACGGACAGCGAGGTGACGAGATGCTCCGCGCCATCGCCTGGGCTGGATTCTCTGATCTGCCCCTCCCCTCCACTCTACGCTCGGCACTCGGCAGAGTCTCACCTTATCAGTTGACGAGTCAGTGCAGCGAGAGCGGTGAAGGGGGGAGGTTCGTTCGTCGCTCATCTCTTGCGCACTGATTACTTCGTTCTTTCTCCAAAATTTTTCTGTCGCTCGCCCGTACCCGCAACCCTCTCTCTCACTCCTTACGGACGCTCATCTCTCTCGACTAACGCACTCCCATTCTTCGTATTAACCATTCGTTTGCCTTTCTTCTTCTTTCCTCTCTTTTCATTTTATTCTTTAAATTTTTATCATTTCGACTTATATCACTCGGGATCGTTGAATAACGTTCCTAATATTTTGCAGTATGGTCTTGATTTAATTTTTTTTTTTTTTTTTTTTTTTTAAAGAAAACATTCTTAGCGCATTGTGCATTTATTTTTTCCGTGGATTGTCACCGTTATATGTAACCTTTAAGCACTCGCTTCTCTTTTATAATTCCTCTTCGATTTTCAACGCTTTTATTTTGGTATCCTCCGCGTCTTTTTGGTTCTTTTTACCCATTGCCCGGCAATATCTTTTTTTTTTTTTTATTTATTTAATACAAGAAAGTGCAAGCGCTTTGCGCTCACATTCTTACATTTTCATCTCTTTAATTCTCAGCACCAATACTCCGTTTCATTTTATCATTTTTTACCAACTACCAACTAGCCCGTAACCCTAGAATGCTGGCCGTGGAGGGCGCCCATAGGGTGCTTGGAACGGCTAGTTTTTTATATATTTGTCTTCTCAATTGAGCCTGTTCAATTTTTCATTTGGTTGATGCGCTTTTGTTGGGTAAAAACTGATATTGAGGCGCAAAGCTTACATTGCAAACAATAAGGCTCAGTTCCATATTTTGATCATTTTATTGCAACCCGAGAATGTTTAGGGCCTTAAAAACCGACTTTAAAGCTGACAGGTATAATTTTTTCCAAAGAGTACTACACAAGTAGACTATTATTGACCCAAACTTTTTTAAATTGAATCTTGAAAAATTGAAATTTTCAGAGTCTTTTAAGAAGCTTTATAAGCGTTTAAAAAAAAAAAAAAAAAAAAAAAAAACGAAAATAGATTTTTGAGGCTTCTAAAGGGGGGGGGGAGGAGGAGAGACAGGTGCCAAGTGGTCTCATGCCCACCTCTCCCTGGATCCGCCACTTCTTCGATTGTACTTTTTTGTAGTGTTGATAAAGATAGACCATTTTTTCATGCATATTCGCTTCTAAAAATGTGTTTTTCTCATTAAAAACTTGTCCATCACAATTTGATTTTTCTTGTCTCATGTAAAAATAGAACATTAAATACCTTCTTGGTCTGAATTCACAACCATCATCTTCATTTTCTTCCTTTTTGTTAAGAAGCTTAGACAGCTTTTTCTCTTCTTTCCTTTGCAGCTTGTCGAGGAGCACATCTTCTTTTGTTTGGAAAGCAAAGTTGGGCGGTGGTCGTAAGTTTGGAATGTGCTCTGTGACACAAAAACAAAGGATGAATTAAAAAATAATAAAATATACTGGAGATTGCAGTTATGTCAAATTTATGACTCCTTCCATGCACGCACTTTTTGTCGCTTGTGTCGTGACTACAAAAAGTTGCGCATTATCTAGATATACCAAAGAGCATCACAGTGTTTTCCAAGCTGAATTGGACAAAGTTAGGAAACGCTGAGACCAGGAATTCGGAGTACAGTCAAACTTGAAATTTGCACTTTTCCTGGAGAAAACAATGAATAATACTTTCAGAACTAAAATTCACAATTCAATATGTAATTGAACATGTTTTAGCGCGGATAAAAATTATTTACCATGATTACAGTTTGAATTATTGCAATCGGAGCTCTGAGGCTGGAACTGCTCCGATTGCAATGACTCAAACTGTAATCATAGCAAGCAATTTCCGCTCGCGCAAAAACATCTTGAATTACTTGTTGAATGGTTAATTTCAGTTCTGAAAGAATTATTCATTGTTTTCTCCGGGAGAAGTACAAATTTCAATTTTGACTGTGGCTGCAGCTCCGAATCCCTGGCCGAGACCTACTGTCATGTCGCCCATTGAATAATAAAATACTTGGCGCCTAATGATGTCTACGTGAAAACTGGAAAAATGTTTAAAACTGTTGGAGGAATGGAAGAATGAAAATTTCTACTAGGATACTTTCTTTTAAAAGTCACAGTAAATCTGATACAAGATGGTATCAGTGCAAAGATTATTTTAATATTAACTTTCATCATTTAGATAACATACATCATCACAAAAGATTATAGTGACAGCAAGGAAATTTACACACCGACACTTTTTTGCAGGGCAAATATCTGTTTTTGTTCTTCTTCATCCATTTCATGAGAGGCAATTATTTCATGACGGTGTTCAAGAAGGCTACCGATAAGTTCAAAGTTATCAAAACCAATCAGCTCAAACAGCTGAAACAAATATGAAAGAATGAACACAGCTTCAAAAAAATTCCATGAATATAGAGAGTTTAAAAAAAAAAAAAAAAAAAAAAATAATTGGATTAAAGGCTTCAGACCCCTCCCCCCCTCCCAAAGAAAACCTTAAGAAAAAAGTTCAATAAACTTTTGCAGCTAATTCCAAAAGCTTTAACCCTTTCCCCTCGTACGTACCCTTTCCCCAGCGTGTATATTTTTTTTTTCTCCTTGCAATAGGGGTTGATTCAAAATCAGCATTGATTTGCTTGCAGCTTCATTTCAGCAAAACTTTGGATATTGATTGGGTTAGACATTATCAGTGGCATCTAAAAATGATTTTCAGAGGGGGGGGGGGATCAAAATTGAAACCTTCAAACTCTAATATCTCGCTAACAAATACAGCTTTTGAGGTGTGATAATTGGGGAAAAAATGCACAGCAAAATTTCTTCTCCTTTGATTGCATACATGTTCAGCCAAAACTTGCAATTTGCTATTTTTTTATTTTTGGGCCAAACGTTATTCACAACTTTTGAAAATCTGAATAACGCATTCTTCCGTTTTTATCTCAATGAGATATGTTATTTTCTAGAGAGTAATAACACATCTTGCAACTGTTGGACATGCATTTAATCAAAAGAGAGGAAATTTGTACATCCTAATTTTAGCCTTTGGCCTTTAGACCCATGATTAGACTTAAATATCTCAAAGTTAGGATTGAGAAATCGAAGAATGCAATATGGTGCAGCAAAACAGAGGCGTGTCATCAACTGTGCGACTGTAAGCTACTCTGTTGTGCGACAGGTCAACGAAGGTATCTTGCCACCAAAACAAAAGACAGCTTCCAGCACACAGTTGACGACTTGCCATTGCTATAAAGTACATGCTTCTCATTTGCAAAAAAAACCCATAATAATGCAATACTAAGGAGGGACCAATTTGAGCCCTTAATTCTACTACTCATAATAGATCGTTAAGTTTACCTCATTTTGAAGTTCATTGCTGGAGCGATTTGATCCTAAAGCAGTAATGGTTGCAGTGATGATATCATCTATTGTCATGTCACCTAGAGATCTGTCTCCAAAACTTTTTTTTATCTCATTCGTGAGCCAGGTTCTTGAGTACTGTAAAGTCCATTCATTGAAAATTAATCATCATTATTGGGAAATGAAACAATGCCATGAATGCCACAGAGCATGAATGATCAAAATAATAAAAATAGTTTTGCAAGACATTCCTTTGTTTTAATTTTTTGAGAAACACATAAGCGATTCAAAATGTCTGTTGATTTAGAATACAGAGTACCAAAGTATCAGAAAGCAAAGGAGAGCTTTAGCACTTTAGTCGAGGAACTCTAACTCTGATCCAGCAACAAATTAGGACAGAAAAGTTCTTTACATGAAAAAACAGACAGAGTAGATGAAAAAAATTTTTGCGACGAGTACATCCAACAGAATTATACAAAATCACTGCCAACCTACGCATGACAACAGAGGATGACACGAAACTGGATCCTGTTTTTTCAACTTTTTTGGTGTTTTCCGGCATTGATAGCATCAAATTGATTTCAAATTCAAGTCTGAAGGTGAATTCAAAATTGAATTGATGCCATCAATGCCCCGAAAACACCTAAAAACACAATTGAGTTTCCTCGAAGATGTAGGTTAGGTTGGTATTGTTAATCATATTCGATCGCGAAAATTCGCTTACGGATATGACTGGTTTAAGTTTGACAAAATCGCCATTGGTCTTGACCCCAAAAGATCCAAGATATATCCAGAACTTCCCTTAAAACTCACTGTAGTGTCTTAAAAGTCAGGTTTCAAACCAAAATTCATGCAACCAACTGCGTAGAACATAAAATTCTGAATTGGAAAAACTAATTGCATTTTGGTATACTGTAGACTTCCCTGGGGGGGATACTGGATCAAAACTAGGTTGATTCAAGGGGTTTAACTATTCACGATTCACAATTTAATTCAATTCACAATTCAACAATAATTCACGTTCAACTTTTCTCTAATCTCTATCTCTCTCTCTCTCTCTCTCTCTCTCTCTCTCTCTCTCTCTCTCTCTCTCTCTCCAAGTCCTCCCTGCGGTTCCGTTTTCCCGATCTTTCATCTTCTCAGATGTTGACGCACTTTTCCAAACTTGTTTGACCTTCTTGTACATTCAATACCAAACAATGTCTGAAATAATGCTCCAACATCTGAGATGGCTTGGTGTCGATCGTCCGCAGCCACTGAACCCTCTCCACAGCAACAGACGCAGACTGCTCATTTCAATACTCCATCTTAAACTTTGGGAAAGGCAAACACCTCAACTAACAATAATAATTTCAGGATTTGGAAAAAAAAAAGCTTACAACTACTTAAGAATGTGCTTTTTCCACTGTGATCATCCATATACTGGCAGAAATGAGAGAGAGCTATGTGATGCTAAAGGAGACCTCACGAAGACACAACAGTGTTTTAGCCAAAAAACAGTTTGTGATCAATTTTTTCTTTTTCTGATTAATTTACTTAATGTTGTGGAGTCTTTCAGAAAACCCTTAAATTCAAAACTTTCAATTGGAGGAGGTTTTTCACAAATTGCTCCCAGTTTTTCGGAAACATATTACATTAATTTTAGATTAGCCGAATTTCCCTGATTTTTCTGTGGTTTTTGATGTCACAAAATCTATTGTTATGTGTTCTAGGTTACCCCTATTTTTTTGTAAACCTTCACCATTTTCTTTCTAGGACGGTATCAAAATTATTCCATAAAATTATTCCATAGTTTCTTCTAAGTTTATTCCGTCATATAGATTAGGCAACAGCTGAAGTGGGAGGAGTTTGAAACCAATGAAAACATGTCAAAGTTGCCAAGTTCCTGTCATGAGATACAATGTAAGGTTTTGAATATGTAGTTTTTCCTGATTAGCTTAAAAACTTTATTTTGGAACTTGACTCATTGTCAGTAAACATTGCCACCATTCAAAAATGCACTGGAAATTATGGTGAGATCCTTGCTTTAGTTATTCAGTGATGAAATTAATAGCAAATAAGAAATACCTTTGAAGAAATTTTTTTATTATCTTTGTTCTGAGCATCCGCTGATTTCTTGCTGGATTCATATTTCATGGAAAACGAGCCAAAAAAATCCTTAGATTTTACGTCCAAGGTAGATAGGTGACTTAAATTGGGAGGTGACCAATCTAGCTCGCACACAATTTGAACATCTGGATTGAAGGTCTTCATCTTTTTCGGTATACTTTCTTCTGCAGATAACCAGTTCTCTTTGATGCTTTCTAGACATTCGTCAGAGAGCAACTTGACAAAGCTAGACACCATCTGTAAAAATTTTTGAAAATTGATTTTAAAAGACTGATTCAGTTGGATCATAATTTCAAAATGGTAAAATACCATTTTCCAAAAAAATTGTACCTGTAAGACTGAAAGAATCTGCTTCGTGAAATTATTACAGCGTCAAAAGTATTTAGTTGCACTAGTAATGAGGATCTTTCCGACCTGGCAGCAGATGGGCGTGTTTGCGGTTTTCTTGACAAATGCCTGAAATCTGTGAAATTGATTCCTTGTTTCCTAAAGAACGTTCCCTGATAGTTGCATGCCAACAACTCAACTGAGTATTTTCCTTGAACTTGCCACTGTGGCTGCAAATCATGAATCAAAACTTTCAACACATTTTTCTCAAAACGAAATTTTACCTCAAAGTCAGCACGCTCAATATTTTGGCTCAAAATCAACGCAGTTGAAAAAGTTTTCACTTCAAATCGACGGAAACTACGTAGTTGAACCGCAGAGTAGGGCTATTTTGCAAACATGCCTCCCAAAAAAAAAAAAAATTAACTGCCACAATTTGCCTCAAAATTACCCGGGATTGCCGGATCATGAATATTCTGCAGGCCTGCATTAAACTAAATTCACTTCTTTAATACAACAATTAAAAGATTAGTTTTTTATCTAAATATAAAACTATAGAATTGAATACTGTACCTCAAACAGTTTGGTTGATTGTTGAAATGATACAGGTCCGAATAATTTTTTCAGACTCATGTAGTGCTTCATCAGCATGGCATTTTCACTCAAAAACAGGCGGAGAACAAAAATAGTGGCATCGTCCACCACCTCCGACACCTCTTCGTTTCCTAATGAGAAGAAAAGAAATAGTTGATCTGATGACAAAATTAAAATTGAGGTACTTGATAAATAAGCGGAAGCCTGCAAAATATACTTTAAAGGAAAAAGTACATCGTACATATCTAGTTCCCTCATTCCTCTCATTCAACAAATAATGTTTTAAATTCCTTCCAAGACTTGCAGACCCAAGGTCAGACTAAAATGGTATCAAGCTAAGGAAAAAATACTGATTAGTATTTATAATGGATTTAAAAAAAAAAAAAAAAAAAAAAAAAACAAAAAAACAAAAAAAAACAAAAACAAAATATTTACCAATTTACTTCAATGTGCTTCCAAAATTTCTGACACATGCTGTAAAGTCAGGTTGCAGCAAAGCCAGGAGCAGAGAATACTACAATCAGATCGGAAACTCTCATAAGAGCCAATGAAAACAAGATTTAGAATTTACCAGCACAAACTGGCAACCGAGTTTACTCACTTCTCAAGATGGCGGACGTGCTTTTTCAGGTTATATTTACAGTCAGATTAGACGAACAATCAATCACAACCCGGCCAGTTGCCAAAGATTGCCGGAAATGCTCTTTTTCCAACATGGCGGACCCGAGTGAATTAGCTTCCGTTCTGATTAGAGTCTGATTCTGTGCCAGGAGTGACATGAGTTCTGTTCCACCCTCCTGCCCCAATGTCGGCTTTATATCCTGTCTGGATGATATTCAAAGTCTTTGGGGGTGGATAGTACGATGTTTTCGCATTTAAAGAATTTGTTAATGAGTTTTGGTGTTTTCTGATGCTGCCAACACCAAATTGTTGTTTGGAATTGCTCTAGCCGTAGTTTCGCAAAAGACCTTTCATGAAAAAGCATTTTTTTTGGGCGATAACATTTTATTTGAAAGAAAATCCAAGAAATAGAAAAAATTAGCAGAGTGGAGGGTTCCCTACAGCATTGCTCAAAGAGAAGAAATTATTTGATTTGATTACTTTTGAGCAGCAGACAAAGGTTTGTTTCAGACCGTAATTTGTTCGAATGTGCTTTACAAAGTAGGAAGGGAAGGTGCTAAGCTTTCTTGTTCCTTTAAGATTAAATGTTAATTTTCAATACAAACCCATTAACTCTTTCACAGAAAGGCGAAGTTTGCCAAGATGTTTAGCTACCTCAGAATTAGGCCCATCAATATTTTCGACAAAACTGCAAAAACTTGACCAAGAGAATTTTCTGAAAATGAGAGATAGGGATATAATTGCCAAAACGCCAAATTTCGAATTACCTATTTACAAGAATTTTCAGGAAAATTAATTGAAAAAATATGAATAAAAGTTCAATGAATTCATCAAACGTTCAAAATATGCAAGAAAAATAGCTGATTGCAACGGATATATCTCGACGCATCAGACTTGTCAACACTACTTGTATGATCACAGACCTAACTTTCATCTTCTAATACTTACTAATATTTTAATTATAAAAAACTTTGTACGGAGGTTATTTTCAGCGTAGTAATGTCTGTAAGGATTTCCAACAAATCCAATTTTTTTTATAGGTTTCCTTCTAAAAAGAGGTATTTGATTTCTGACAGCAAACAATAAAACGTAATCTTTCACAATTTTATCCACTTTTAAAATGAACATGTCCTGAATAGAATTATAAAAACAGGAGAGAACATAACAGAACAGTTAAATATTATGGATACTGTGCATACTTCAAAATGAAATAGCTTCGGCAAACTCTATCATAATGCAAATAAATAAAATGATAGGTGATCAAATTCCTCCCCAAAGTGCAAAAAATGTCCGATCTAGCGATCTGCACATTGCATAAAAAGAGGACATTTTTGGGCGCTTGAAGAGGGAACTTGCCCAGCAAAATTATATCTCAAGAGAACAGCCACAAAATTTTAAAAATATCGGTAATTTTAAATACATATGTGTTAAAATGCATTAAAATAAGCAACAACAAAAAAAAAAAAAAAAAAAAAATATATGAAAATTTCATCCCTTATCAAATGTGAGAAAGTTTTTGAGAAATCTAGTAGAAAAAAAAAAATCTCGGATTGCTTCTGACACGTCCGGAAACTTCTGGTATTTTGGAACATTTTGCATTCCTAGTTCCTGTTTAGATAAGGAGCTGTTCAGGCGAAGAACAAAATGCCTGCTAGTAAGTCAAACAAAGAAAGAATCATGACTTACTTTTTTACTTCATTGCCTTTCAGTTTTCTAAGTTTTTCTAAGGAGTTGTCTTCAATATTGAATCGAAGCGGCGGAGCAAGTTCTGAAAACGTCCGCAGATACCTCGAAAACCGAGGTAGCCCTGCAGCAACTGGGGACATAGTTGCCTAAGGTACAGTCTGAAAGAAAATAATAAGAAAATGGCAAATGATTGAGACACATAAGAGTATGCAATTTGAAATAGAAAAACACAAAGATGAAAACTTGTGGAAAAACCAAATAGAGAGCCAGGTAACCCCCTTAATGTTTGAAAAAAGAAGAGATATCCGCGCCATCATAAAGCTGCAAATGTAGCCGATGACGAGCATCAACCTACAACTAACAGCGCTACTAGGGTATAAATGTAAACAGTCATCATTGTTATCATTTCCTGCCAAGGTTAAAATTAGATTTGGCAATTTTTTCATGATATTAACTGCACATACTTGTCGATATTCAATACGTCTGGAACTTGTACATTTCGAGTATCAAATTTTGAGAAGTAACAGTGCCTGCCTCTGAAATGCATTAAAGCGCTTCGGATTGATTTAAGAGGAGTTTTGAGTCCTTCCTAATAAACCACTCACCGATGTGTTTCCATACATTTTGGAAGCAGGCGTTGCTACTTGTCAGAACCTGAACTCAAAATGCTTCAGTTCAATAAAAGTAATCGTGACATTATTCGATTACTTATAAATCAAGAAAGCAGAGGTTGCAGAAAAATGCCGGTCGTAAAGTGAATGGCACAATTCTACCAATCAATCAGCCCAAATCCTGATTCAAGCATCAAGCATTTCAACAGAGTTCTGTCTCGATTACAGTTTGGCTTAAATTTTATTTGGTACACTATTTCAATCAACGTTCATTCCGAATCAAAACAAACTCTCCTATAAAAGATGCTACTAGTTATGTCCATGCCAACATCTCAATCCGACTCAAGTCTTCTCATAGTGTTACCACATTGGATCTAACCACATAAGAAACGAACGCAGTTGGCCATAACAGTTGACATCTGGATTTGACGCTTTCAATATTCCAAACTAAAATTCATTGTTAATGGCTGAAAGTTAACTAGATTCTTCTCTGTCACACGTTCTGTTGCTGACATTTTCACTTCTGATTCATGAAGAAACACTCAAAAGCCACTTCTCTGCCCAAGTTCAGTCCACAACATATGAGGATTCCACTTCAGATTCATCAACTCAAAGTGGGTTTGAAACGAGTTCGAATCAAACAAGGGTTCAGTGGAATCCGCGGCATTTGTGCCCGTCCATGAGCACACTTTAGACCTGGAAGCTGATCACTAACAATCGAGTCGATTTGGATGACGACTCGAATAAACTTAGTTGTGTAAGCCAGGTATAACGTCATCAATTTTCTTTTCAGATAACTGACTTAAAAAAAAAAGCCAGAAAATTTCACGGAGCGCAATTACATCGCAATTTGTTCAACATCATCTGAGATATCACAGTTTGAAAATGCTGTTTTTTGACGTAAAAATCCTAGCCAAAATCTCAAACCCATTTGCATGCTTTCATGACAGCGACGGGGAGCAGTGCCACCGAAATGTTAACACCAAGTTGCACGATCCTTTTCAATGAATGTGTGCTGTAAAGAAACGCTGTATCAATTCACTAGGTGGATTTGATTCACCTAAGTCAATTCTATTTGTCTCCGTTGATTAAGCCACTTGTGGCATAGGTGGTGCCCGAATGGATTAGTCGGCTTGGAGCCAAATTGAGTCGACTTAGCTTTCCCACCATACTTATGATGCAAAAATATATAAAGTCCATTCGAATCTTCCAAGTCGCCTCGGATGTTCGCGATCGGCTTCCTGGCACAAACCTTCAAATTTTCAACTAGGTTGGAATGCTGGCATAAACAAAAAACTTGGTAAACTATGTAAAGCAATAATAATTGTATTTCTCACCTAGAAGTGCGGTAAAAGTTTGATTCTTCAGGTCATTGGTCGCTTGGAAGCAGTGGTAAACATTTTAGAGCCATGTCATCGAAGAGTTTGATCCCTAGAAGAATTTCTGGCAATAGATTTCAGAGAAGTCCAATGTCGGTTCTGACTTCTGTCTGAGATTTTTTTTGAGGTTATTACCTGATTACCACGGTTGATCTCTGGCAACTCTGGTCGACTCAAAAAAGTCTTTGAGTCCTGAGACCGGGATGAAACTAGCTACCACGATCGCACCTACCACGAAAAAAAAATAAACATTCACGTTTTCAGGACGGTCTGTAGGCTAAACGGAATTAGTCCGAAGGAATTAGTCCGAAAAAAAATTCCGAAGTTACCCGAAAATATGAGCCGGTCTGTACATAGAGTATCCGAGTAAAGCGACTCATTCGTCGGTATCGTCAGGCTCTGCCGGCGCTCCACTCAACCGCCACAATGTTCGGAGCCCACGCTTTGTAGTGTTTGTACTGCCTAGAGTCCCTATATGTAGAGAGTTAAGACAAGAGGGTAGTCAACTTCTGATTGGTCGATGAATTTTAGGCTCTACGGACGCCGCCATTGGATGCGATTTTGCACTTTTGTTTTGTTTACCAACGGTCTTTTACAGATAAAAGAGTTAATTTGCGACGAATCTGTTAATTTTTAATCATAATGCACCACAAGAATGTCCATAAATCTCAAAAGAATCATTAAAAAGCGTGAATACATGTCGATCAACAAAAGCAGGGAAAGATTACATCGTTTCAAACTTAGCGGAACTGTAATCTTTGCTGTGGAGCAAAACACAACAACGGCCTCAGAATGTAAACAAATGTGCAAAATCGCATCCAATGGCGGCGCCCATGATTTCTCTTGTCTTAACTCTCTACATATAGGAACTCTAGTACTGCCTTGACTGGAATGTGAAATTGATTCTACACTGTCTTTCGCTTGAATACTTTATAGGTTAGGAATTTTATTAATACTATATCAAATGCACCCATGCATTTTCTCTTTATGAATTTAACTTAAATTCTTAGTTCTCTTTCATTTTATGTTTGATGTTAGGAATTATTCTACTGGACAAGCATACTATTCAGCATTTGGTTTACATGCATTTGCATTTTATTCCTGGTTCTCATTAGTTTTAGATTACTTTCACTATACGAACAAGAACCTCGAAACTTATGTCCCCCCCCCCACCCTCCCCACCCCACCCCAGTGGCGGATCCAGAAATTTTTTTTAGGGGGTCACGCTAGTGAAATTTTGAAATTTGAAGCGTAGGATGAAGCAATTTCGGGCTCTTTTTTATAGAAAAAGGCAAAATTTGAGACTTCTGGGGGGCCCCCGAAAAGGGCGTTAGCACCATGCAATCAGGAGATCATCGAAACCGAGACATTTTAAAGGCACTGAATTTTTCTTACTATCGTTATTTGACTTTCTAGACATACTTAACCGCGTGTAGAAAAAAATTGTACCCGTGAAATCAATTCAAATTTTCATTCTTAGTTGCTTTCGATATGAGAAATAAATTTATTCAGTCTAAAAAGTAACACATATCTCCGTCCGGCCTCTATTAGCTGCTCTCCTCGCCAATATTTATGATTCCTATAGAAAACAGACAGCAAGAGTACGGCGGCCAACCTTTAAACGCGTGTAGAAAAAATTTCAATCCTAGGAATCGATTCAAATTTTCATGAATAGTTGCTTTCGATATGAGGCATAAGCTTATTAAGTCTAAAAAGTGGCACATATCACCGTTTAGTGCCTAATAACTGAAATTGAAAACCTCCCACATTTTTCAGATTACCAGAAAACGACCATGCGTGCGGCGACCAACCTTTAAACGCGCGTGTAAAAAAAAATTTTAATCCTAGGAATCGATTCAAATTTTCATGAATAGTTGCTTTCAATATGAGGAATAAGTTCAGTAAGTCTAAAAAGTGGCACATATCACCGTTTAGTGCCTAATAGCTGATAACCTCCCACATTTTTAAGATTCCCAGAAAAAGCAACGTGTGCGGCGACCAACCTTTAAACGCGTGTGGAAAAAATTTCAATCCTAGGAATCGATTCAAATTTTCATGAACAGTTGCTTTCGATATGAGGCATAAGCTTATTAAGTCTAAAAAGTGGCACATATCACCGTTTCGTGCCTAATAGCTGATAACCTCCCACATTTTTAAGATTCCAAGAAAAGGCCATGTGTGCGGCGGCCACCCTTTAAACGCGTGTAGAAAAAATTTCAATCCTAGGAATCGATTCAAATTTTCATGAACAGTTGCTTTCGATATGAGGCAAAAGCTAACTAAGTCTAAAAAGTGGCACATATCACCGTTTCGTGCCTAATAGCTGATAACCTCCCACATTTTTTAAGATTCCAAGAAAAGGCCATGTGTGCGGCGGCCACCCTTTAAACGCGTGTAGAAAAAATTTCAATCCTACCCTATGAACAAGGCCCAAAAAACAATATTGCAGCAATGTTTATTTGCAATATTGAAATGAAACTTTTAGAAGCAGCATTTTTACAATGTTTATTTGCAATATTGAAATTGAACTTTCAGGTGCAGTATTCTTGCAATGTTTACTTGCAACATTCACGTGAATCATTTCAAAACAACATTTAAAAATGTGATTTTTCAATGTTGGAATTTTACATTCGAAATAAATGTTATTGCAATGTTATTATTAAATATAGTTTCAAACACTCAATTAAATTATTTACATGAACATTGTCTCACTTTAAAAAAAATATTTCTTTATAATATTCTTTAAAATATTTTTGCAATATTAAAAAAAAATAATAATAATTAACATTTTAATAACATTTTAGCACAACATTATGACAAAAATTTGTTTAAATATTCAATGTAACATTGTAAAAACATATTTTTACAATGTTTTAATTTTAACAATATATGGGCAATGTTTTAAATAAACTTGTATAAACTATTTTGGATTGTTCGTTTTAAAAATTTACTTCCAACTTTTACAAGTGTTCGCGCCATTGCTACAACATTTTAAGCGTCAACTAAGCTTGCCAAGCACGCAGCATCAGCGCGATCTATTGGTGAACAGCGCAGGCGCGGTCCGCGCGATCGAAAACTTTCCACCGCGACTACGGGGCACAACCGCACCACTAGATGGCGCGCGCTCCCTCGCATCTAAATATATTCATTTATCTCTTTAATTATTATTTTATTCCCCTTTTTTTCTTTGTTCTTCCTTTCAAGCGTCTTTAACGTAATCAGTTCCATTTATAAATCTATACATATTAATTTTATCTATCATCTAGTTCCCTTTTAAAAATCCCTCTAAAACTCAACTTTCCGCAGATTCAAACCATTTTCTTTTTAGTGGCATCCCATCTGGAGGAGAGATAAAAATAAACCTGTCTCTTACATCAGAATTAAAACTGAGACGTCACTATAGCAGGAATACGTTCGGTTCAAATGAGGCATCTTTAGAACTGACCTATCTTTTGAATACTTAACAATCTTTCATAAGATTTGGCACAATTGTTTCCCTCCTCCCTATGTTAAATTATAACCTTCATCTACCCTTTGATCTTCCCTTTTTCCAAAATAACTAAATATAAGTCGATTGAGGAAATATTACTTATGGAACTAGGCAAATTTTAAACAAATATTGAAAAAACATTCTATGAAATATTCAATCAAATATTCAATAAAACATTTAAAAGAAAAAATTTGTCAAAATATTTAGTCAAAATATACGCAGTGAACATTGCAGCAATACTGAGGAAAATTATTATGGGACTAGGCAAATATTTAAAACAAATATGAAGAAACAATTCTAAAAAATAATTTTTAAATGCTTTTATCAAATATTACGAAAAGTTCTAAGAAATATTTGCGGAGTCCCATAAATATTTCCTCAGCATGCTGTAATGTTTAAAAAAATCATTTCCGCAAGTTCGAGAATATTTCACAATTTGCCAAAATATTTCCTTGTCATAGGGTAGGAATCGATTCAAATTTTCATGAACAGTTGCTTTCGATATGAGGCAAAAGCTTACTAAGTCTAAAAAGTGGCACATATCACCGTTTCGTGCCTAATAGCTGATAACCTCCCACATTTTTAAGATTCCAAGAAAAGGCCATGTGTGCGGCGGCCACCCTTTAAACGCGTGTAGAAAAAATATCAATCCTAGGAATCGATTCAAATTTTCATGGATAGTTGCTTTCAATATGAGGAATAAGTTCAGTAAGTCTAAAAAGTGGCACATATCACCGATTAGTGCCTAATAGCTGATAACCTGTCACATTTTTAAGATTCCTAGAAAAAGCAACGTGTGCGGCGACAACCTTTAAACGCGTGTAGAAAAAATGTCAATCCTAGGAATCGATTCAAATTTTCATGAATAGTTGCTTTCAATATGAGGAATAAGTTCAGTAAGTCTAAAAAGTGGCACATATCACCGATTAGTGCCTAATAGCTGATAACCTCCCACATTTTTAAGATTCCCAGAAAAAGCAATGTGTGCGGCGACCAACCTTTAAACGCGTGTAGAAAAAATTACAATCCTAGGAATCGATTCAAATTTTCATGAACAGTTGCTTTCGATATGAGCAAAAGCTTACTAAGTCTAAAAAGTGGCACATATCACCGATTAGTGCCTAATAGCTGAAAACCTCCCACATTTTTCAGATTCCTAGAAAACGACCATGTGTGCGGCGATCAACCTTTAAACGCGTGTAAAAAAAATTTCAATCCTAGGAATCGATTCAAATTTTCATGAACAGTTGCTTTCGATATGAGGCAAAAGCTTACTAAGTCTAAAAAGTGGCACATATCACCGTTTCGTGCCTAATAGCTGATAACCTCCCACTTTTTTAAGATTCCAAGAAAAGGCCATGTGTGCGGCGGCCACCCTTTAAACGCGTGTAGAAAAAATTTCAATCCTAGGAATCGATTCAAATTTTCATGGATAGTTGCTTCCAATATGAGGAATAAGTTCAGTAAGTCTAAAAAGTGGCACATATCACCGATTAGTGCCTAATAGCTGATAACCTCCCACATTTTTAAGATTCCCAGAAAAAGCAATGTGTGCGGCGACCAACCTTTAAACGCGTGTAGAAAAAATTTCAATCCTAGGAATCGATTCAAATTTTCATGAACAGTTGCTTTTATATGAGGAAAATGCTTACTAAGTCTAAAAAGCGGCACATATCACCGATTAGTGCCTAATAGCTGAAAACCTCCCACATGTTTCAGATTCCTAGAAAACGACCATGTGTGCGGCGATCAACCTTTAAACGCGTGTAGAAAAAATTTCAATCCTAGGAATCGATTCAAATTTTCATGAATGGTTGCTTTCAATATGAGGAATAAGTTCAGTAAGTCTAAAAAGTGGCACATATCACCGTTTAGTGCCTAATAGCTGATAACCTCCCACATTTTAAGATTCCCAGAAAAAGCAATGTGTGCGGCGACCAACCTTTAAACGCGTGTAGAAAAAATTTCAATCCTAGGAATCGATTCAAATTTTCATGAATAGTTGCTTTCAATATGAGGAATAAGTTCAGTAAGTCTAAAAAGTGGCACATATCACCGATTAGTGCCTAATAGCTGATATCCTCCCACATTTTTAAGATTCCTAGAAAAAGCAACGTGTGCGGTGACCAACCTTTAAACGAGTGTAGAAAAAATTTCAATCCTAGGAATCGATTCAAATTTTCATGAATAGTTACTTTCAATATGAGGAATAAGTTCAGTAAGTCTAAAAAGTGGCACATATCACCGATTAGTGCCTAATAGCTGATAACCTCCCACATTTTTAAGATTCCCAGAAAAAGCAACGTGTGCGGCGACCAACCTTTAAACGCGTGTAAAAAAAATTTTGTCTCCTAGGAATCGATTCAAATTTTCATGAACAGTTGCTTTCAATATGAGGAATAAGTTCAGTAAGTCTAAAAAGTGGCACATATCACCGATTGGTGCCTAATAGCTGATAACCTCCCACTTTTTTAAGATTCCCAGAAAAAGCAATGTGTGCGGGGACCAACCTTTAAACGCGTGTAGAAAAAATTTCAATCCTAGGAATCGATTCAAATTTTCTTGAACAGTTGCTTTCGATATGAGGCATAAGCTTATTAAGTCTAAAAAGTGGCACATATCACCGTTTCGTGCCTAATAGCTGATAACCTCCCATATTTTTAAGATTCCAAGAAAAGGCCATGTGTGCGACGGCCACCCTTTAAACGCGTGTAGAAAAAATTTCAATCCTAGGAATCGATTCAAATTTTCATGAATAGTTGCTTTCAATATGAGGAATAAGTTCAGTAAGTCTAAAAAGTGGCACATATCACCGATTAGTGCCTAATAGCTGATATCCTCCCACATTTTTAAGATTCCTAGAAAAAGCAACGTGTGCGGTGACCAACCTTTAAACGCGTGTAGAAAAAATTTCAATCCTAGGAATCGATTCAAATTTTCATGAATAGTTACTTTCAATATGAGGAATAAGTTCAGTAAGTCTAAAAAGTGGCACATATCACCGATTAGTGCCTAATAGCTGATAACCTCCCACATTTTTAAGATTCCCAGAAAAAGCAACGTGTGCGGCGACCAACCTTTAAACGCGTGTAGAAAAAATTTGTCTCCTAGGAATCGATTCAAATTTTCATGAACAGTTGCTTTCAATATGAGGAATAAGTTCAGTAAGTCTAAAAAGTGGCACATATCACCGATTGGGGCCTAATAGCTGATAACCTCCCACATTTTTAAGATTCCCAGAAAAAGCAATGTGTGCGGGGACCAACCTTTAAACGCGTGTAGAAAAAATTTCAATCCTAGGAATCGATTCAAATTTTCTTGAACAGTTGCTTTCGATATGATGCATAAGCTTATTAAGTCTAAAAAGTGGCACATATCACCGTTTCGTGCCTAATAGCTGATAACCTCCCATATTTTAAGATTCCAAGAAAAGGCCATGTGTGCGACGGCCACCCTTTAAACGCGTGTAGAAAAAATTTCAATCCTAGGAATCGATTCAAATTTTCATGAATAGTTGCTTTCAATATGAGGAATAAGTTCAGTAAGTCTAAAAAGTGGCACATATCACCGTTTAGTGCCTAATAGCTGATAACCTCCCACATTTTTAAGATTGCCAGAAAAAGAAATGTGTGCGGCGACCAACCTTTAAACGCGTGTAGAAAAAATGTCAATCCTAGGAATCGATTCAAATTTTCATGAACAGTTGCTTTCGATATGGGGGAAAAGCTTACTAAGTCTAAAAAGTGGCACATATCACCGATTAGTGCCTAATAGCTGAAAACCTCCCACATTTTTCAGATTCCTAGAAAACGACCATGTGTGCGGCGACCAACCTTTAAACGCGTGTAGAAAAATTTCAATCCTAGGAATCGATTCAATTTTTCATGAACAGTTGCTTTCGATATGAGGCAAAAGCTTACTAAGTCTAAAAAGTGACACATATCACCGTTTCGTGCCTAATAGCTGATAACCTCCCACATTTTTAAGATTCCAAGAAAAGGCCATGTGTGCGGCGGCCACCCTTTAAACGCGTGTGGAAAAAATTTAAATCCTAGGAATCGATTCAAATTTCATGGATAGTTGCTTTCAATATGAGGAATAAGTTCAGTAAGACTAAAAAGAGGCACATATCACCGATTAGTGCCTAATAGCTGATAACCTCCCACATTTTTAAGATTCCCAGAAAAAGCAATGTGTGCGGCGACCAACCTTTAAACGCGTGTAGAAAAAATTTCAATCCTAGGAATCGATTCAAATTTTCATGAACAGTTGCTTTCGATATGAGGAAAAAGCTTAGGTACTAAGTCTAAAAAGTGGCACATATCACCGATTAGTGCCTAATAGCTGAAAACCTCCCACATTTTTCAGATTCCTAGAAAACGACCATGTCTGCGGCGACCAACCTTTAAACGCGTGTAGAAAAAATTTCAATCCTAGGAATCGATTAAAATTTTCCATGAACAGTTGCTTTCGATATGAGGCATAAGCTTATTAACTCTAAAAAGTGGCACATATCACCGTTTCGTGCCTAATAGCTGATAACCTCCCACATTTTTAAGATTCCCAGAAAAAGCAATGTGTGCGGCGACCAACCTTTAAACGCGTGTAAAAAAAATTTCAATCCTAGGAATCGATTCAAATTTCATGAACAGTTGCTTTCGATATGAGGCATAAGCTTATTAAGTCTAAAAAGTGGCACATATCACCGTTTCGTGCCTAATAGCTGATAACCTCCCACATTTTTAAGATTCCCAGAAAAAGCCATGTGTGCAGCGGCCACCCATTAAACGCGTGTAGAAAAAATTTCAATCCTAGGAATCGATTCAAATTTTCATGGATAGTTGCTTTCAATATGAGGAATAAGTTCAGTAAGTCTAAAAAGTGGCACATATCACCGATTAGTGCCTAATAGCTGATAACCTGTCACATTTTTAAGATTCCTAGAAAAAGCAACGTGTGCGGCGACCAACCTTTAAACGCGTGTAGAAAAAATGTCAATCCTAGGAATCGATTCAAATTTTCATGAATAGTTGCTTTCAATATGAGGAATAAGTTCAGTAAGTCTAAAAAGTGGCACATATCACCGATTAGTGCCTAATAGCTGATAACCTCCCACATTTTTAAGATTCCCAGAAAAGCAATGTGTGCGGCGACCAACCTTTAAACGCGTGTAGAAAAAATTTCAATCCTAGGAATCGATTCAAATTTTCATGAACAGTTGCTTTCGATATGAGGAAAAAGCTTAGGTACTAAGTCTAAAAAGTGGCACATATCACCGATTAGTGCCTAATAGCTGAAAACCTCCCACATTTTTCAGATTCCTAGAAAACGACCATGTCTGCGGCGACCAACCTTTAAACGCGTGTAGAAAAAATTTCAATCCTAGGAATCGATTCAAATTTCCATGAACAGTTGCTTTCGATATGAGGCATAAGCTTATTAAGTCTAAAAAGTGGCACATATCACCGTTTCGTGCCTAATAGCTGATAACCTCCCACATTTTTAAGATTCCCAGAAAAAGCAATGTGTGCGGCGACCAACCTTTAAACGCGTGTAGAAAAAATTTCAATCCTAGGAATCGATTCAAATTTTCATGAACAGTTGCTTTCGATATGAGGCATAAGCTTATTAAGTCTAAAAAGTGGCACATATCACCGTTTCGTGCCTAATAGCTGATAACCTCCCACATTTTTAAGATTCCCAGAAAAAGCCATGTGTGCAGCGGCCACCCATTAAACGCGTGTAGAAAAAATTTCAATCCTAGGAATCCATTCAAATTTTCATGGATAGTTGCTTTCAATATGAGGAATAAGTTCAGTAAGTCTAAAAAGTGGCACATATCACCGATTAGTGCCTAATAGCTGATAACCTGTCACATTTTTAAGATTCCTAGAAAAAGCAACGTGTGCGGCGACCAACCTTTAAACGCGTGTAGAAAAAATGTCAATCCTAGGAATCGATTCAAATTTTCATGAATAGTTGCTTTCAATATGAGGAATAAGTTCAGTAAGTCTAAAAAGTGGCACATATCACCGATTAGTGCCTAATAGCTGATAACCTCCCACATTTTTAAGATTCCCAGAAAAAGCAATGTGTGCGGCGACCAACCTTTAAACGCGTGTAGAAAAAATTTCAATCCTAGGAATCGATTCAAATTTTCATGAACAGTTGCTTTCGATATGAGCAAAAAGCTTACTAAGTCTAAAAAGTGGCACATATCACCGATTAGTGCCTAATAGCTGAAAACCTCCCACATTTTTCAGATTCCTAGAAAACGATCATGTGTGCGGCGATCAACCTTTAAACGCGTGTAGAAAAAATTTCAATCCTAGGAATCGATTCAAATTTTCATGAACAGTTGCTTTCGATATGAGGCAAAAGCTTACTAAGTCTAAAAAGTGGCACATATCACCGTTTCGTGCCTAATAGCTGATAACCTCCCACATTTTTAAGATTCCAAGAAAAGGCCATGTGTGCGGCGGCCACCCTTTAAACGCGTGTAGAAAAAATTTCAATCCTAGGAATCGATTCAAATTTTCATGGATAGTTGCTTCCAATATGAGGAATAAGTTCAGTAAGTCTAAAAAGTGGCACATATCACCAATTAGTGCCTAATAGCTGATAACCTCCCACATTTTTAAGATTCCCAGAAAAAGCAATGTGTGCGGCGACCAACCTTTAAACGCGTGTAGAAAAAATTTCAATCCTAGGAATCGATTCAAATTTTCATGAACAGTTGCTTTTATATGAGGAAAATGCTTACTAAGTCTAAAAAGTGGCACATATCACCGATTAGTGCCTAATAGCTGAAAACCTCCCACATGTTTCAGATTCCTAGAAAACGGCCATGTGTGCGGCGATCAACCTTTAAACGCGTGTAGAAAAAATTTCAATCCTAGGAATCGATTCAAATTTTCATGAATGGTTGCTTTCAATATTAGGAATAAGTTCAGTAAGTCTAAAAAGTGGCACATATCACCGTTTAGTGCCTAATAGCTGATAACCCCCCACATTTTAAGATTCCCAGAAAAAGCAATGTGTGCGGCGACCAACCTTTAAACGCGTGTAGAAAAAATTTCAATCCTAGGAATCGATTCAAATTTTCATGAATAGTTGCTTTCAATATGAGGAATAAGTTCAGTAAGTCTAAAAAGTGGCACATATCACCGATTAGTGCCTAATAGCTGATATCCTCCCACATTTTTAAGATTCCTAGAAAAAGCAACGTGTGCGGTGACCAACCTTTAAACGCGTGTAGAAAAAATTTCAATCCTAGGAATCGATTCAAATTTTCATGAATAGTTACTTTCAATATGAGGAATAAGTTCAGTAAGTCTAAAAAGTGGCACATATCACCGATTAGTGCCTAATAGCTGATAACCTCCCACATTTTTAAGATTCCCAGAAAAAGCAACGTGTGCGGCGACCAACCTTTAAACGCGTGTAGAAAAAATTTGTCTCCTAGGAATCGATTCAAATTTTCATGAACAGTTGCTTTCAATATGAGGAATAAGTTCAGTAAGTCTAAAAAGTGGCACATATCACCGATTGGTGCCTAATAGCTGATAACCTCCCACTTTTTTAAGATTCCCAGAAAAAGCAATGTGTGCGGGGACCAACCTTTAAACGCGTGTAGAAAAAATTTCAATCCTAGGAATCGATTCAAATTTTCTTGAACAGTTGCTTTCGATATGAGGCATAAGCTTATTAAGTCTAAAAAGTGGCACATATCACCGTTTCGTGCCTAATAGCTGATAACCTCCCATATTTCCTAGGATTAACAATCCTAGGATTGAAATTTTTTCTACACGCGTTTAAAGGTTGGTCGCCGCACACATTGCTTTTTCTGGGAATCTTAAAAATGTGGGAGGTTATCAGCTATTAGGCACTAATCGGTGACATGTGCCACTTTTTAGACTTATTGAACTTATTCCTCATATTGAAAGCAACTATTCATGAAAATTTGAATGGATTCCTAGGATTGAAATTTTTTCTACACGCGTTTAAAGGTTGGTCGCCGCACACATGGTCGTTTTCTAGGAATCTGAAAAATGTGGGAGGTTTTCAGCTATTAGGCACTAATCGGTGATATGTGCCACTTTTTAGACTTAGTAAGCTTTTTGCTCATATCGAAAGCAACTGTTCATGAAAATTTGAATCGATTCCTAGGATTGTAATTTTTTCTACACGCGTTTAAAGGTTGGTCGCCGCACACATTGCTTTTTCTGGGAATCTTAAAAATGTGGGAGGTTATCAGCTATTAGGCACTAATCGGTGATATGTGCCACTTTTTAGACTTACTGAACTTATTCCTCATATTGAAAGCAACTATTCATGAAAATTTGAATCGATTCCTAGGATTGACATTTTTTCTACACGCTTTTAAAGGTTGGTCGCCGCACACGTTGCTTTTCTAGGAATCTTAAAAATGTGACAGGTTATCAGCTATTAGGCACTAATCGGTGATATGTGCCATTTTTTAGACTTACTGAACTTATTCCTCATATTGAAAGCAACTATCCATGAAAATTTGAATCGATTCCTAGGATTGATTTTTTTTCTACACGCGTTTAAAGGGTGGCCGCCGCACACATGGCCTTTTCTTGGAATTTTAAAAAATGTGGGAGGTTATCAGCTATTAGGCACGAAACGGTGATATGTGCCACTTTTTAGACTTAGTAAGCTTTTGCCTCATATCGAAAGCAACTGTTCATGAAAATTTGAATCGATTCCTAGGATTGAAATTTTTTCTACACGCGTTTAAAGGGTGGCCGCCGCACACATGGCCTTTTCTTGGAATCTTAAAAATGTGGGAGGTTATCAGCTATTAGGCACGAAACGGTGATATGTGCCACTTTTTAGACTTAGTTAGCTTTTGCCTCATATCGAAAGCAACTGTTCATAAAAATTTTGAATCGATTCCTAGGATTGAAATTTTTTCTACACGCGTTTAAAGGGTGGCCGCCGCACACATGGCCTTTTC
This sequence comes from Trialeurodes vaporariorum, assembly GCA_011764245.1. Lineage (NCBI taxonomy): Eukaryota > Metazoa > Arthropoda > Insecta > Hemiptera > Aleyrodidae > Trialeurodes > Trialeurodes vaporariorum. The sequence continues at coordinate 7,607,424 of VMOF01000220.1, forward strand.
TTGGAATCTTAAAAATGTGGGAGGTTATCAGCTATTAGGCACGAAACGGTGATATGTGCCACTTTTTAGACTTAATAAGCTTATGCCTCATATCGAAAGCAACTGTTCATGAAAATTTGAATCGATTCCTAGGATTGAAATTTTTTCCACACGCGTTTAAAGGTTGGTCGCCGCACACGTTGCTTTTTCTGGGAATCTTAAAAATGTGGGAGGTTATCAGCTATTAGGCACTAAACGGTGATATGTGCCACTTTTTAGACTTACTGAACTTATTCCTCATATTGAAAGCAACTATTCATGAAAATTTGAATCGATTCCTAGGATTGAAATTTTTTTACACGCGCGTTTAAAGGTTGGTCGCCGCACGCATGGTCGTTTTCTGGTAATCTGAAAAATGTGGGAGGTTTTCAATTTCAGTTATTAGGCACTAAACGGTGATATGTGCCACTTTTTAGACTTAATAAGCTTATGCCTCATATCGAAAGCAACTATTCATGAAAATTTGAATCGATTCCTAGGATTGAAATTTTTTCTACACGCGTTTAAAGGTTGGCCGCCGTACTCTTGCTGTCTGTTTTCTATAGGAATCATAAATATTGGCGAGGAGAGCAGCTAATAGAGGCCGGACGGAGATATGTGTTACTTTTTAGACTGAAAAAATTTTATTTCTCATATCGAAAGCAACTAAGAATGAAAATTTGAATTGATTTCACGGGTACAATTTTTTTCTACACGCGGTTAAGTATGTCTAGAAAGTTAAATAACGATAGTAAGAAAAATTCAGTGCCTTTAAAAATGTCTCGGTTTCGATGATCTCCTGATTGCATGGTGCTAACGCCCTTTTGGGGGGGCCCCCAGAAGTCTCAAATTTTGCCTTTTTTTATAAAAAAAAAGCCCGAAATTGCTTCATCCTACGCTTCAAATTTCAAAATTTCACTAGCGTGACCCCCCAAAAAAAATTTCTGGATCCGCCACTGGGGTGGGGTGGGGAGGGTGGGGGGGGACATAAGTTTCGAGGTTCTTGTTCGTATAGTGAAAGTAATCTAAAACTAATGAGAACCAGGAATAAAATGCAAATGCATGTAAACCAAATGCTGAATAGTATGCTTGTCCAGTAGAATAATTCCTAACATCAAACATAAAATGAAAGAGAACTAAGAATTTAAGTTAAATTCATAAAGAGAAAATGCATGGGTGCATTTGATATAGTATTAATAAAATTCCTAACCTATAAAGTATTCAAGCGAAAGACAGTGTAGAATCAATTTCACATTCCTGTCAAGGCAGTACAAACACTACAAAGCGTGGGCTCCGAACATTGTGGCGGTTGAGTGGAGCGCCGGCAGAGCCTGACGATACCGACGAATGAGTCGCTTTACTCGGATACTCTATGTACAGACCGTCCTGAAAACGTGAATGTTTATTTTTTTTTCGTGGTAGGTGCGATCGTGGTAGCTAGTTTCATCCCGGTGTCCTGAGTTGACTAGATAGTAATCTCTGCACTGAAAATGTAGTACTCTTTTTTTTTTTCAAGTGATGTTTTCAATTTCATCGAAGTCTTTTTTGGTTCCAAAAAAGTAATCGTCGGAGGTTTCACGTTCTTACAAATTATGTACTGTATATACATTTTCCATTCGAATAATCTAGTTTCGTTATGAATTGAAAAATTTAATTGTGTCTACTGAATTAATCTGTAAGTAAAATCCTACAATACTTACCACTTTAGTTTGATATTTTTTGCATTACTGCCTCAGTGGAAGCAGGTGAGACTGCAAGTACTTAACTGATGTAGAAATGTGCCTCTGAAATCATCAACTATTTTCTGAAACATTCAGGTGATCTCGACTGTCATTACCATTTTCCCGAGACCACCATGAAGAAAGATCCTGAAGGTGCACTTGTCCGCATCCTTTGGTAGATTACTTTGGGCATATTTGTCATAATGTTGCAGATTGATTCTCTTCGAAAGTTTGAACGACAGTTTTTAGGCTCCTTGAATTTCTTAGTCCTTGTCTGAACCATAATAAAGGTCTTCCTTTACCTGAAGTATGAATTTATACCCACGCAACACTTAGGGGCCAATTTTGCTCTATCAGGTTTGGATGAATAATAACTTCTCGGGTGTGCCTGTGCCCTTTGCCTCTGGCATCAAGAAAGTCGTTTTTGAGCCAAATTAAAATCTGTAGTCTGTACTTCGCGTCATGGCCCTCCTGAAATTTTGCTTTTCCTTGGTATTTCGGCGTGGTACTTATTTCAATGTGTCTGACCTGCCTGTGTTTTCTTCAAATCATTTGAGTCCTAAATTCTGGCTGCGTTAACTTGAGGCCTCTGCAATGAACTGTTTATATGTTAGCGTGCATGTATTCATCGTATTATTTATTGATAGCAGCTGGACAGCTGTAAGTATGCAGTTCAGGAAGTTGATAACAAGCTTTCGAGTCGAGACAACATGGTTTAACATTCTTGTAAGTAACATAGTGCTCGAAGTAAAAGTAAAGTGGACTTTACTGGACGCTACGTTGATGAAACAACTGGTCCGGCACCAACCACATGATTCGTTTGATTAATCTTGGCACTCAAACGAGCCGTTTTAGAGCTGGGGAAAGAAAAGAATAGATAAATGTCAAAGTCTGGTGAGCTCAACAGTCATCGAACATTATATTTGAAATGCAGGCTGAAAGGTATTGAGTGATGATGATTCGGAACTCACCTGACTTTGACATTTGTCTATTCTTTTCTTTCCCCAGCTCTAACCCATTGATTTGACTATACGTGCGTTTCACATTTGAACAGCTTTTTTTTACTATCTTTTGAACCAATTATTACTTCCGGATGATTTTGCTGTTGATTACGAGCAGTCCCAAGAATGACTGGATTTGACAAGTCTACAGCAATGAATGATAACGTCAGCTGTTGACTGCTCTCGACCAATCAGGTTGCGTGGTTGAAAGTTTGAATCTGACGGTTTCATGAAAGCTGTAGAACTGTCCTCTGTAAACCATATGTGTTACTCTTCCATAAATCTTAATTTTTGGTATAGTCATAAAGCAATCTTGCTGTGTCTCGTGCATGGGAAAGCGTGAAATCCAAATGTGGTCTCTTTCTCTTGTATAACTTTAATTTCTCTTCGAAAATTGGGAATAGTTGAAACCTAACCTGAAATTTACAAGCCAGTGGTAACCGAAGAAAATAATTACTAGAGACCTTGCACTAACTATCTTCCCCGTGTTACAATTGAATGGAAACTTTCTTTGAGGGTCTCAACAAAATAACGTCCAACTGGACCATATGTTGGCTGATGAGCATAGTGTTGTTGTCAGCAGCCAATGAGAGCGAAGCATTGGAATGCTTGTTGTAAGTCATCAGTCAGGGCAAAGACTTCTAATACTATATACTTAGAGTGGACATAACGTTTGCCTGCTGAAGACGATCAGTAGGCAACCACGATCACAGTAGGTATGTGCTAAAATTTTTGGGGATGCATTAATGCGATTGGGAAAATGACTGTTTTTGTCAATTAATTAAAAATACTAAAAAAAAATTTTTTTCCTTAAAACTTGGTACCATTTGAAAGTTCAGAATATGCGGATTCCTGTTGGACAGGCTTTTAAACTGATTTCTTGATTGTAAACATTCTACAGGTAGACTCTAAGTTGGGCCACTTTTCCTCATTTCTACGGGATGTTCCATTGTTTTGGTACCCTGCTGAAATAATCTACGAAGCTGTGTATACTTAATTTGATTTAATCCATGTGATGATTAAAGTTATAATTTATTGTTTCTCTCAATAATTTATTGCATAAATTTTATTTTTGTGAGCTGCCACATTTCAAAAAATTGTATGAAGAAAATAATTTTATGAAACACCCTGTAGAAAATCAAGACACAACTTCAAGCTCTTGTAGAAGGTTTCTCATTCAAAAACCACTCATACAAACGGCCCAAATTGCAATCTGCATTTAATGAGCTTTTAAATGGTACTAAGTTTTACAGAAAAATATTTTTTTGTGTGTATTTAATCAATTGTTGAAAAAAAGTCATTTTCCTATTTACTTCAATGTATTTATGAAAATCTTAGCATCTACTGTCAAGAAGGCTGCGGCATAGCCAGGAGTAGCATATGAGTTTTGTCTCACTCTTCCACTTCAGTTTCCCAGCTCTAATATCGGCATTATGACCAGTCTAGATAGTATTCTAATACTATCTAGAGAGACTAGATCTACTTCTAAAGAAGTCTTTGAGTCAGCATACAGTCCAGTTAGATGTTGCTCCCTATGATATTCAGTTGAGTCCCTGAGAAAAAATTTACCTACCTAAGGAATGGACATCGGCTAATGTGTGGCCTCATTGTCAGTGATGGCATCTCAGAAAATGGGGCAGTTGCAAGGGTCTGAAATTGTGTGTTTTTTATGAAGAAAATGATAGTACTTGATGAGCTGAGAACAATGGCGGTTTTTTCCTAAGTTTCCCAGTTTTTGAGATACACGCGTGTAAAGTTGCAAAAAATCGTGTGCGTAGTGACATCACAACGCGGGATTTCCGTTTAAAACAATGTATTTTTGGCCAAAATCCTCTTCTCCGGAACAATGGGACTTAATTAGAAAACAAAGGCATCTTTGTTCTCAGCTCATCAGCTACTTTCACTAGTTTCACTTTCTTTCTAAAAAACACAACATTTCAGACCTTTGCAACTGCCTCATTGCAGAAAAACAGTAGAAAATTGAGTCACATTAATGAAGTAATTGAGTTTCTATGACTCATTTTCCTGAAGCTATCTGCTGCTACTCTCCAATAAGCTCAGAAGGTTTAAGGATAACACTACCCTGTGCATATGTAGATGCTTCCAAATGAGTATGGATTGATCAACAACTTTTTATATTATTTTTCTGCTTTCGATATCTCACTGTTCTTTTGTTTTTATTTTCACAGCTGATTAATCACTCAAAATGAATAACGATTTCGTCCATGTGACCCAGTGGGCCTTCAATCCATCGGCGTACCAAAATATGTCCAATGATGAGGGTATGTCTGTTCTAATTCCTTATTACAATTTCAAGTTAACTGCTGAAATCTCTCCTTTCTGTGGAAAAGAAGGAAGGTTCACCTTGCAAAATTTTTACTGATGTTTGCCCTGCCTTTCTGGGAATGGATGCGTGAAAATAAAATTGTTGTGTATAGTTTCCTTTTGAAATCTCAAAAGTTTTTCCTAGTTAAAGTAAAAAAATTACATCAAACCAAGCAAGAAGTGCATCAATTTGTAAACTAATTTCCCTTTCACTAATCTGCATTCCAAGATATCCTACAGAAAAAAGGTCCTGGAGGCTGATTCTGCTTTTTTTGGATGAGATGAGATGAGATGAGACGAGACGAGATAGTGGCAATCAATCATTCCCGTTGTTTGAACTGCGCCACGTGACAGATTTGAAGTCGTTTGAGTCGTTCATTTCAGAAAAATGATTCCTCCGTCTTATGAATGACTCGAAATTTGTCACATGACCGTTTAAACCAATGGGATTGGTCAATTCCCGCTATCTCATCTTGTCTCGTCCAAAAAAGCAGAATCAGCCTCCTAGACTGCATGTCAAACTACACTCTTGAACGTTAAGTCTGTTTAAAGTTTGTTCAATAATTTATTTCTAAAGCTTGTGTAAAGGAACTGGCTCCCAGTCAAATTTTTTTAAATTGAAATATGTTGTGTAAAAGTGTCTCCTGAAAATAAGCTCTCACGGGCAGAAAAAAATTGACCTTTTAATTTTAAAGCATTCCTCAATGGAAATCCAACGCTTAACTTTATTTTCATTCATTTTTATTTTGTGATGAGAGAAATAATGTTGGAAAATTCCAAAGATCATCAGTCTAGGTTCACCTAAATTTCTGAAATTTCTAAAGTTTTCCCCATCTGATTTCAGTAATTATTTTTAAAATTTCTAATCCGAAACATAAAATTTGTGCCGTTGAAGGTACAGGATTGCCTGAAAAGTACAGTCAGACCTAATTTCTGAATTTGTCGAGGTCATTAATGGATTCTACACTTAAAATTACCCTTCAACACCAATTTTCTTGTAGCATTTGGTGGTTCATGATGGTGGTCGCTATTTCGAAAAAACCATAAATTTTTTAAAACTTGGGGGGCTGTAGCTCAAAAAGGGGGCATTTTTGGACACATGTTTATAGGAAAAAAAGTCTTATTTTGACCTCTAGAATATCTGGTTACAAAGATGACCTATGTTTCCGATACACCCTTTATATTGTCTCTGGTCTGGATATTATTTTGAATTTGGAATGGGTCAACATTGTATCAAAATCTAATATAATGTCTTTTCGATTTTTGATTTCAGTGGATTGGGCTCGACTGGCTCAGCAATGGATCAAAATGAAAGAAGCTTGTCCGCAAATAACGCCAGCGCTGACAGTGCCTCCTCCGCCGCCTCCAGTGATAGGTCCAACAAGCACCACAAGTACCATTGCTCCCAGTAAGGATCCAAATGAAGAAGAGGGGGAAGCGCCAATGGATATGGATAATGGCAAAGATGACTCAGAAAATACAATAAATGCTCTCTCAGGTTTGTGATCCATCCCAATTTTTTAGCAGTCGGCACGAGTTACACTCTCCAAAACTTTTATTTGCTCAAACTCGATTTTATTCGTATGTTAGAGCTGTTGAAGAGTTGGTGTTGTCAGTTGTCAGTGTAATCAAAATACTCTTCCTATAGTCCGTTTCATATAAATGAAGCTTGAGCTCGACTCTTTCCCCTACGAGTTTTACCCTCACTCTCGTACCTGCGATGACTCGAGACCTGCCCCATCGGTCAGGGATTCCGTCCGTCACAATGGACTGCCCTTTGGATTGCTGACTGTCCATTGTGACGGACGGAATCCCCGACCGATGGGGCAGGTTTCAAGTCATCGCAGGTACGAAAGTGAGGGTAAAACTCGTAGGGGAAAGAGTCGAGCTCAAGCTTCTATTTAAATGAAACGGACTATAGCATAGGGGTGCAGAAAATCCTCGGTCATGCGATTGCACAATCGCTTTAAAATTGTGGACCTTGCCTAAAAGGACATTAGTGGGTTTTTTTTGTGATTTTTTTTTTTCAATATATCTATTTTGACCAACCATATAATGTTAATTGGGTTAATTCTCTGCGCTAGTTAAAGCTGAATTTCTAGTAAGCGTGCTATCTCAAGCTGAATTTTGAGTAAGCACGCTGTTTCCAGCCAAAATCTTCTTCAGCGTGTTAAAATAAGCAAAATAAAAAAAGTAATTAAAAATTGTGGATGCTGTCCTCGATGTGTGTGAAAATTGTGAAAGCGAAGAAAATTCTGTATCTCTGTCCTAGCATTGTAGACTCAGTCGGCCGTTGCTTTTTTCCAAAATTGAGAAATTCAAGAAGCTCCTCTTAAAATGTTCTCTGGGGGTTGAAAAACACCCATTTTAAAGATTTTAAATTAAAAAAAATTTCACCCAGTGTGCAAGCAGCGGGTAAGTCCAAAATACTGTAACAGGTTACTGTAAAGTGTCAATACCCATGAAACATTTGGTATGCCTTCGGCTGTGGCGCTACAATTTTTTGTGTTTTTCAAAGGAAAGTAATGAACACCAATTTTCACAAGGATCCTTTTAGAGTCCTTTTCTAATATTCTCGGCGTCACAGAGAAGAAAATTGACCCAACTTTGAGCAGCTATCAAATGCCTCCAATCAAGAAGTCAGAATCAAAACTAGCCCAAACTTCAATCTGTGCGTGAAAGCTTTAAACCTTTATCTAGTTATTTGGTTTATTATTTTCTTTGGTTTTTTTAATTAATTTTAAGATTAAATAAAGTTTCCATTTTTTCAATCTATTTTCAGAAAAGTCTAGGGCATATTGTACATACAGTTGCCTCCCAATCAACCCTATCGTGCAGTATAGATAATCTTGGAAGTCTTTGAAGCAAACGACCTTTAAACTTTTTTTAACCTGTAAACTATTATTTTTAATTTATTACAGGAGGAAATGAAGCTAATTGGGGTCAGTGGGGATCAAACTGGAATCAGTGGAATTGGGGTTGGGGTCAAGTTAATTCAAAAATTGGAGCTGTATCTGCAAGTGTAGAAGCGCCTGGTTACGTGGTCCCCTCTACAGAAGGAAGTGCACCCTATGTTCCTCCTGAAATGGTCGTAGCTTCAACGCAAGGCTTTCATCAGGTATCTGTAATTCTTTATGTGTCTATAATTAAATGGTCTACATCATTTTCCTCCCAAGTTCACCTTCCCATGACTTACCAAGGATTGAAAGTGAACTCCATCGTTGCGATTCAGTATAAAATAAAATCTCTCACATTAAGATTTCTCAAAAATCAATTCTTCAAGTTTATCTCTGTGAGAGGTGATTGTTTTCCTGTAGAATGGGGTCATTTACAATTATTCTTTATTGTCAAAATTAATTTTTTGGTCAGTTTCACATCTACACCAAATCTAAGACTGCTGTCTGCTCAAAATTGCACCCAAATATTCCATTTTTTTTTTTTTTTTTTTTTTTTTTTTTTTTTTATGAATATCAATGAATGAATGTAAAAATCAAAATTGATGGCAATTGATGGCATTCTCTTTTCTCCTTGTGGATGAATATTTTATTTACGCATCAATATTTGTTTAGAATGTGTTTATATGATGTGTTTCCACTGCATGCAATGGATTCACTTCCTACTGTTTTAAATCTGGGCCTCTTTTGACAAAGATGTTTAAATTTCTATGTTCCAGGAGTACTGGTCAAGTGATGCTGATTCTTATCAGAAAAGCAAAGGAGATAGTTGGGGAGGGCACCATAGTAGTTCCAGGCGAGGGCGATCCGGGCGGCGCTCGAGAGAAAGAGATAGAAGAGAAGAAATTGAAAATTCAGAGCCGCCTGTTTTAGGTAAGATTCTCTCTTAATAAGGGTACTGTCTGATTTTCATAGGAAGATGATTCACTCACCAAAGAAGATACGGCAAAATGTTATAGTTTGGATTAAAGTATGAGTGAATAATAGGTCTGAAGCGGTTCAAAACCTCCTGAAATATCACTTTTTTGATGTTTCAAGGTTTAAAAGTAGAAATTACACTGTCAAGTTTGTCTGAAGAAGCAAATTTCATTGATTTTGAAGCATTTTTTTGAAAAATATCGAAAAAAAAATCTTTCCTACTTCCACTAGTCTGTTTCAATGTGAATGGATGATAATTGAGTGTGCATACTTTCAAACCAAAAGATTTGTTGAATCAGGTTAGATTCTGGCACCTACGTCAAGAGCCATTTGCATTAATTTTTTTGGGGCTTTTCAAAAATTATCTACTTTTTTTTGGAGAAGGATTTGGAGTGGAAATACTTAATTTGTCCGTAAATAATCCCAAAATAAAAAATTTGGCGCATACCTTATGAAATATCAATGTGTCGAACACCTCATTTATTTGTCAGTACTGGCATACTGTGTGAGATTTTATGTCATAACTTAAATATCTTGAGGTGATTCAGTGTCAACTTGTTCTAATTGAGGCGGTGGCTGCAAAAACAGCACATACCGAAAAACCTGATTTCCAGAAAACGCATTTAAAGTTTTCATTTGCTAATAACGCGTTGATATGATTTGGAAATGAGTACAATTTTTCTTGGTTTTATGCTTTGAACCCTTTTTGAAGAGAATCCAAGGACAAATTTTAAAAAAAAAAAATGGTTTGAGTTCATTCGCGGCCAATTTAAAAAAGTGAGTTATGTGCGGTTTTTGCACCCAACAATTAAATTAACGCAAATTTAATGAGATTTGACAGTTAAATGAGAGAATAATAATTTTTTTGCCATAATTTATTGAAACATAAAAATTTAAAGTAAAGTAACAACGCAAACTGAAACAAAAAAGTAAAAACTAAATAATAAATCAGCTATATTTGGCTCGCAATTAAATGTAAAGGAAAATGACCTCTCAAAGTACATGAGCATAGCCAGCAATTTGGCAACCATGAATTCTTCCCATTTGAACGCATGAGAAAAAATCGACTTGAGGAGACCATGGCTCTTTTGCTAATCGATTGTTTCTCATGCATTCAAATGGGAATAGTACACAGTTACACACAGTTATACGTACAGTGCATGTACTCGTATGTGCTGTTTTTGCACCCATCGACGCGATATCTCCGCGTAGAATCATCGTCACGTCACCAAATTCACAGGGGTGATACTTCTTGAGTATAATTTTCAATTGCGCTGTTGGGCGCAAAAACAGCACATACGCGCATGGGCTGTTAATGCAGGGGCCGCCTCAATTGTAGGCACCACGCCGTGTCGTCGCGCTGCTCAAAGTCAGCAGTTTTTGGCAAAAATTGATAAATTCATGCGAAATCTACCATTTTTAGAAATGTTGGACTTTGCAAGCATTCCTCTGGAAGAATCCTTGAAATTTTCAAGCTAAACCCTTTCAAAATAAAGCCGGGATATTAGAAATAAAATAAGCCTGAATAAGTGCAAGTGTGGCAGGTGAATATAGTTTCACTGGCACTCTCTCGCACTCACTAAGCTTGTTACAAAACTCATTTCCAGTATGTTAGCTCTTATTTTCAACCAATTTTGCTCGTTTTGGCCCATGTGCTGCCCTTCAATTGGCTTGTTCACATAGACCATTTAGTAAAAAAATTAAGTTCATATAACTTTGCAATAACATCACTTAAAAAAACTATAAGGAAAGACGACCTACTTTGTATGTACTTTGCCTTTGTGTACTCTAATATCAAGTATGGAATTATCTTTTGGGGCACATCAAACGACGTAGACAGAATATTCAAAGTTCAAAAAAGAATACTCAGAAACATATTCAATCTAAATAGTAGACAAACCTGCAGAAATGTTTTCCGGGACGACAAAATAGCTACAGTCATAGATTTTTTCATATCAGAGTGCCTAATTTTTGTCAGCAAAAACAGGCAACTCTTCCTTTTCAACAAAAATATTGAAAATTACAAAAATAGATACGGAAATAACATTAAGACTGAAAAAATTAACAACCTTAAATATCAAAACTCCACAAGAAATTACTGTCGGAAATTATTTAACCATCTGCCGGAGCATATAAAAAGAATTGAAGACGCTCAATTATTTAAAAAAGCCATCAAATCAATTCTTAGAGAAAAAACATATTACAGCTTAAAAGAATACTTTGAGGACAAATTGTAATTTTTATTGTAATTCTTATCGAATGTAAACATTTTAACTTCATTCTCTTCCTGACTTTGTAAATTATTTGTTATTTGTTGTGACAATTAATTACAATAAACGAATATTATTATTATTATTATTATTAAAAAATCCAGTAAATTTTTTTGCATGTGCTGACGTCATTAGATTTTTTGTTTTTTTCTTTGTTTTCAATTTATATTAAAAATGCCAAAAACACAACTTTCCCCCAAAAGTGACTTGTGGCGGCACTATCCATCAGATTTAAATCTGGAAAAGTTTCGCTGGAGAATCTTCTATGACTTTGACATTGGATTGCTTCAACTGGTTCGTCTAATTTTTCACAGATGCTGCTAAAAGGAAGAGTTTGCCTGCTTGGATTCGTGAAGGATTGGAAAAAATGGAAAGAGAGAAACAGAAAAAGATTGAACAAGAGCAGCTCAAGAAGAATCTGGAGCTAGTTACCTCGGAAAATGATAGTCAGTACAATAGTAACGATCAGTCTTCTGATCCAACCAAAGTTCCCAAGAGCAAATTCGTAAGTTTATAAGTTTTTTTGGAAATTTTTTAACTCATTGTGTTTCAGTCAATAATGGAATGATGTTCTATGACTTTCAAAAGCAAGTACAAGCAGAGCCATAAGTCCTGCGTCGGCGATTCAACGCAACCCGCATTACATGTACAGTTAATGCTCTCTTATCTTTCTTTTCTTTTGTTCTCTCAAGACCGAGCTAGGTTCGGGCAACGTGTAATGCGGGTTGCGTCGAATCGTCGACGCAGGACTTATGGCTCTGCTTGTACCGTAGACAAAATTTTTATCATTTTAAATCTCGGCAACCTTTAAGGGGAGTCGGATGTGCCTATCTAAACAATGATGTAAAACATGGTCGTGTTCATGTACCTTTTTCTCAGGATCTACTCAACCGATTTTCAAAAACTTTGGATCATTTGAAAGGTCTCATCTTCCTACAAAAATAGACGAGGGTGTTTTTGAAAATTTCAAAAATCTTAGTTCAGAAAATTTTATGAATTTTTTTACTAAAAAATTACAAAAATGTTGACTTCAAGAGGACACAGTAGGAAAAATTAAAGAAAAATTGAAAAACCCTTCTGTCTATTTGTGTAAGGTATCAAGACGGTTCTAACAAGCCCAAGTTTTTGAAAATCGGTCTGGTAGATTCTGAGAAAAAGGTACACACGTGTCAAAAAATTACAAAATCCTAATTCTAGTAAAAAAAGGCTTATAAAAAAGGTACGGGATGAATATTCCATTAAAACGCGTGTAATTGCAAAAATCGTTATGAATACTGAAATGGGCATAATATTGGGACTAATCACCAAAATTTAAAAAACTTAGTCTCAAAATGAAGCTGAAACTATAAAGAAAAATAATTCTTGAAAAACAAAAATTCGTCAAAATCGCCTAATCTGCACATCCGACTCCCCTTAAACAATTTTGCCGCTTTCAAGTGTTTAAGAACTAAGCAGAATGACTCTTTAAAGTACAACATGAAAAATCCAAAATTCTATTGAAAACAACAGAACAATTCAACAACAAGAATTTCAATCAGGCTACTTTCTTTTGAAAGTCATATTACCAGTTGCAAATAACAAGCACAAGTTCCTCAGCTCTTGAGAAGAAACAACTTTATCAGTAACTAATTTGTCAAATCAATCAAAACATTATCAGAAACGAAGCTAAAAACATTTAAAATAGAAACGGCAGGATTTTTCAAAACTTTACTGATTCATTATCAACTGCAAAAAATCACACACAGAATGAAAAATAACCCTCAAATAGAGTTGCCACTCTAACAGCAAGGCCAAATCTAAACAGCAAGTACACAAACACCGATTTCACATTTAACAGGCTGTTTTAGTGATGACGTCATCCGGTGATGGGCGTTTTAAACAAAGACAAAGTGTCTTTCTCCCTCTCACGTAATCCCCATATACTGCTGTCTCACTATCATTTCAAAAATCGTATATAGAGACATCTTTTGTGAAACTTTGTGGCAGAAATGAATTCCTTGAGGCATTTTAATGTTGTAAAGCAAGGCCCTGTATACAAATTTGAAACTAGAAAGAGATGGGTATTTATGGGGGTCACGGGAGTGTGAGTGAGATAGAGTAGACCTAACCTAACCTAACCAATGAGTGCTTTGTTGTGATTGATGGCTAACCGTTGACTTTGCACTAAAACTGTCTATTAATCAACAGCTCTCTCTGGGTGAGAAAGTATGGTGACAAGCAGTGACTCAATTTTTAGGTTACCGTATTTACCCACGGATAGTGCGCCCCCGCGTATAGTGCGCACCCTAAATTTTGGAGCTAAAAAAAAAAAAAAAAACCATAACCCACATATAGTGCGCACTAATACAGCCCACCAGAGCAATAAATCAAACACCTGTCAATCAAAACATAACCCTAATTTGCGTAACAATACAAATACATGGCAGATAAGATAGGTAACCCTCCCCTCTCTGATAAGAAACCGGTTGACCTCGACTTCCGCAACCCGTGACATGTGGCGCGTGCAAGCGCTTGCTGGCAGAGCACGCAACATAATGCACGGCACCCTGTTATCTCTGTTGTAGCCACGCCTACACCCTAACGACGCGCCACCCGTCTCGGGCGAGGGGAAGACACTCTGATTTCGTACGGGCCTACGGGGAGCGGAAATAAACAAAACAAGTTGTATACGCGCATGCGCGCATTTGAAACGCGATCTCGCGATCTTGTTCCCGATAAGAAACTAGTTTTTCGTCACGATAACGGGCGTGCTCCGCTATAGTTGAACAGAGGAAAGCATTGGTGTTTGTATTCATGCTTCACCGACTGTTTACGGGGCTGAATTCGCGAAGACCCCGCGTATAGTGCGCACCCCGATTTTTCGGCAAAAAATTGATTTTTAGGTGCGCACTATCCGTGGGTAAATATGGTATTTTTACATTTTGTGTGTGTTATCTGCGGTTGATAATGAAACGGTAAAGTTTTGAAACGTTCTGCCGCTTCTAATTTAACCCTTCACTGCATGATTTTTTTTTTCTCAAGCAAATGTGGATTTTTCAATGTATTAGGTGGTCAAATACATGGGAAAAATAGTGAAAAAAATAATTTGACGGTTTTTCGGTCAAAATTAACTTTTTTCTATTTTTTACTCGTTTTTTACAAGTGATATAACACCATAAGAAATGGCGGAAATTTTTTTGATTTATTTTTTTTTAAATTTTCATTTTTTTTTTTTTTTTACTTTAATTGGATTTTTCAAAAAGCCAATGCCGGAAACTTTATAAAAATAATCAAAATGTGGTCAGTTTGGATACGGGGGCAAATTTTCCCCCTGACATGATTTCGATCACACACCCTTCACTGCATGATGTTTTCTTTCAGCCAATTTTTTTTTTTTTTTTTGTGTGAGCTCAAAACATACCTTCTCCCGCGTTGACACACCATGCGCCGAAGGCATATCTCAAAACCTGTATTTTATATGAGCGTTTGAAGAATTTGTTCCACCGGTGAAACCCCATGCAGTGAAGGGTTAAATGTTTTCAGCTTCATTCCCGACAATTTTATTTATTTGGTTCCAAAGCTCTTGCAACTCTTACTTCTCAACTTTGGAGTAACTCGCCTGTACTGTAAGGAACTGTAAGTTGTTGTTCCTTGGCCGAATTTAAGGGCTTTTTTTCTCTTGAATGGCCTTAGTAATCCATTTGTACTTGAGTTTCTTTTTTTTTTTAAATCTAGCTACTGCAAAACTTAGCGGAGGCAGAATCTATCCTTGAAAGAATCACTTTCTTGATTCATCTTGCTCTACTGAAGGAAGAAGATAGTGAGCCAATCGAAATCAATGCCAGTGTTTATTTGTAAGAGTACTAAGACTTTAAAAAAAAGTAGCCTGCTGGTGGAAATTTTGACTCCTTCAAATGTCTGTAAGCTTTGAGCAAATTGGTGACTTTCAAATGTTCAATTGTTGAAGGACTAGGCAGAATGACCATTTTAGAGTAGGTCACGGAAAATGATAAATTCTATTAATGACATGGGTAAAATTTAACTATGAGAATCTTGAGCAGGATACTTTCTTTTGAAAATGATAGTACCTACCAAATGACTGAAATTCGTCTAACTTTTTGTTTTTTCTGTTGCCTTTGTTAACCAGGATTCAGACTCAGAAAATGAAGAAAATAATGAAGAGAGAGCTCCATCTATTCCAGTTGGACATTATCGTAAAACTAGAATTGATCAAGCTCCCAGCATTAAATCTAATCATACTGTCCCTTTTCATGGACCACCACCTGTCCAGAAATCTAAAGAACAAATAATGGAAGAAACGGTTCGTATGATCAAGTCAATTCTGCATGTAGCGCTTTCAATTTCTTGTATACATACGTGGTAATTGCTCTGGTTCATCAAAAATCTAAACGCGCTTATCTACAGGGTGTTTCTGACCCTTTTAGTTTCTTGTATACGTAGAAATTGCTCTGATTCAGATTCTTTTTTTGTCCTTTATCTTGCTATTTACTGATGGCTGAAGAAACTTCGTCAGAAACGAAGATACATAAATGAGTACATCTAACATTTTGTCAGATTGCTTTAGTGGTGAAACTAGGAAGGAAAAAAGATGACCCACGTTGGAACACTGCAAACCTCTGTTTGAAAGCAGTAAAATTATGACAGTCTTCTCCCTGTACTTGTATGAAACTTTAAAAGCAGGCTTTACTGAGGGACACATTACAGAGGAAGGTGCTACAGATAGAAACAAAAAAAATGCTAGAAATGTTTGCATTGAGAATGTGATAACTAAGAATAATTGGGATGAGAAACGTTGGAGCTTTTGATCAGTTGAGATTTTCAGTAAACTTCCCAAATCTATAAAACCGATGTTCATGGAAGGGGATAGCACATTCTCAACAAAAAAAAAGAAACAAAGGAGTATTTTATAGCAAATCCATTCCATAATATGAATGAACTCTTTAAACCACCAAAGTAATAGAAGGATCTTTGTCCTCCTTTATGACAAGTAGCTATTGTATTTCTACCTATATACCTACTGTTCTTATTTTTCTTCTCAATGGTTATGTTTAGTACTAAGCAAAATTATGTATTTGACCTGTACGGAGCTTTCAGCAAAGCTGTTGTAGTAATCTCAAATAATTAAAAAAAAATAAAAAAAAATAAAAAAACAATAAACTTGCGGAGTCTATAACTCCACAAAACCTTTTAAAATAACTTTTCCCCAAAGAAAATAAGACAGAGAAGAAAAAAGAAAGAAAAAAATCTCTTTTCACTTTATCTGTTTCAAAAACAAAATACTACTGAGTGCAATAGCTTGGCTTGTATCGGGTCTAGGATGCACGTCAGGTTTTTCAGCTTTGTAGGAATTAATCAATGCGTAAAAATTTGAGAAAAAACCTACTAGGTATTACATCAATTTTAGCATTTGAAGCAATAGGAGAAAAGACAACGTAGAAAGCAGACGTTGGCAAAAAAGTTAATTACTTGAACAACTTTTTCAGATGCTGAAAGTACGCCGTGTGCTGACTCAAATATTGATGGAAGTAACGACACAGGAGATGAAAAAAGTGGTAAATCAAGTTCATTCCATAATCCAGAAGAAAGGTACAAACGTTCTTATCTCTTCCTCGACAATGCTACAGCAGTTGTTTCACTTTATTTCAATGCTAGTCCTCAGTTTTTTTTTTGTTTTTTTCCCCCATCATGTTATTAAAAAAGCCCATCGTGTCAATCTCAACGAACCTCTTTGCATCAATCCAACTGAACTAATAGCCAATAGAGCTAAAGGTAGAACTCTGAGGTCTTCTAATCTTCAATTTTTGCAGAATTATGTTTCCCATCAGGAAATGCAGAAAATTGGTCATTTTGAGTCAAGCATCCCTGTGGTCTTTGCCTGAAACATTAAGAGACTGATAGCAACAAGTGGCCGTCACCGGTTCGCTGTCAAAAAGATTGTTTTTTGGCAGGTCTTTTTTATCAACTTTTCTCTATAGCTGCATGACGCACGGTGGGCCAATAATGACCCTTTTGCGATGAAAAATCTATAACTTTTTTGAGACTTGCAATTATTGCTTCAAACTGTCAATTCCTTTTCTTAGGCATTTAAGGTACTCGAAAAAAATCATCGCTATAAATTACTGGGAGGGAGGGGGGGAGGAGTGCTTAAGATCTGATGATGGTGATTAATATTGTCGGAAAAGTGCTTAATTGCTCTTTTCTTTTTAGCACATTTTTTGCCTTACATTAGTTTTCAAAACTAAAATTTTAAAATTTTGCTAAATTTCATCTATTTTATTGCTAGAGGCACCTTTTTATCGTCAAGTTCAAATCCCTAATTTTGTCAAGTTGAAATGGAGATTTCGTCATGAAAAATGGGGATTTCGTCAAGTTCAACTTCAAAGTATTGAGCTTTTTTTTAGCGACACAGCAAAATTTGGTTTTTTTTTTACCAACAGCACAGCAAGCGACAGGTTTTATGTGTTCTTAAGAAGTAATTAAGGAGAAAAAAAATGTAGCCAGCAGACAGAGACGCGAAAGTGGGTTTGAAATTTTTTCCAGCACAATTTTTTTGGTAAAACCTCTTAGACTAGGGTTTGAGCCCTGTTCTTTCTATTGTTAAATTCAACTGTTGAATACTCTGTGACGCATCTGCTTGAGACTGAAATACATGTCACCGGTTTGCTTAAATTCGCGTATTCACGAATTTTGTCAACTCGCAAAATTGCAAAAATTTTGTCCATTCGCAAAATCGCAAAAAAATTAGCCAATTTCGCGGGAAATTTCGCATCAAATGCCAAATTTTGCGTTTTCGCGGAACAAGTCCGGATTTCACGTTTTGTCGCGCGGCATTTTTGAAATCAGCGAAGTACGCTGAGGTACTTAGTGCAGGTCCGGACTCAAATCGCGGTGTTTTCAAAATTTTGCGCGAATCGCGGCCGCGAAAAAAAAGGTGCCTCTATTTATTGCAATTCTCAGCTACTCAAAACTCCCCACCTCCTCCTCCCTTTATTTGAATGACATTTTTGCGTTTAGGACTGAAATTTAGTTTTAGACTTGAAAAGAGAATGTGTAAAGAATGTCTAACTGTCTATATTCACTGTAGGACAAGTCTTACACTGCCGTGTTTTCGTTCTTTTAATTTATTTATTTTTTAATTATTCTTCAATTCACTAGCCATAATGTAATTCTATAATCCTCCAAAACACGTTGGTATTCTCACTGTTCAATTCATTTCCCATTTCATTGCATAAATTTTATTAGGTAGGTTTTTCAAGTATGTCAACAAAAGTATTGAGTCAAAAATCACCCTTCAAGTTGCTTTTTAAATGCGTTTAGCTCATAGAGACGTAAGAAGGTACAAAAGTTCTTTAGACTTAGACAACTGTTGAAACAAATTTTCTAGGCTAGGTTTTCATAGCTTTTACATCGGTAAACTTTCGGTTTTTATTTGGCTAGCCCACGGAAGTTGCTAAATTAGAGAAAAACCCAGCTTATTTACGTTTAATGCAAGTGAGGAGTTAGGACTTTTTTTTTTTCTAATACCTTCTACAGGGTTTTTGTGTCCTACAGAGCTGGCTTCAAATTGATCTTGTAGGGCATCATTGAGAAAAATGTTTAATTCACATCTGATTGCCTGTTCTTTTAGAGCTAGGATGTAACAGTCGATACTTTTAGAAGGTTGCTAAACTTTACTGAGGAACTTTGAGAAGCAAAAGCGGAGCTCAACTGATAATCTTTGGAATTTTTCTAACAACTTTTCACGTATTGATGGAAATGAATGAAAATGAATTTGAGCCTTTGCTGTTAATTAAAAAACGCTTTATTATCAAAATGTTCAAGTCTCGGGTAAGTTTTAGAATGAAAGGAATGAAAATGAAAAATTTGCCCAAGATTAACAGTAAGCTCCGCTTCCTCTTCTGAAAAGAGCTTTAGATGTGCTTTTGTCGGGTATAGACGCTGATGTTGAGGCTTTTAGAGCTGAGATTGCTACCGATGCGGCTTCGTTAACAAATTGAAGTATTTTTTTTGATCATTTCACCGCGTATCGAGAAAAATGGTGACGGTTTAAAATTTTTTGATGAATCGAAACATTTTTTGGGATCCTGTAAGTCAATTTCGGAGCAAACCTTAGGGACAAGTGTCTGTTTAGGCAATGTGCGGCTCATAAGGGGATTTTTTTTTTTTTGCCCTTTTAAAATCTGGGGTGTGTCTTATCTTCAAGTGTGTCTTACACGCGCGAGGATACGGTAGTAGCTTTTTGTGTAGCCAGTTTCTGGTCCATTTGACTCAAACCCATCGTCTTTTGTTTGATTTTACTTAAATCAATGATGATCCACTGCTGAACATACTTCAAATGGTGTGGCAATTTTTGGAAATGACTTAAAGCCTCATCAAATAACGCGTAATTGAGGAGTTCTTCGGTAAAAGGGCGGATACGCGGAGATCGCTTCATTGGACTCCTTAAACCTTAAGCTACCCGAATATATGCATATAATAGTGTGTGCATGTTTCTAACGTTTACCATAAAAATAACAAGCGATATTTGCCAAAAATCGTTTTAAGTATTCGGAAAAAGTTCAAGCGCAGACCCGGGTCTGTTGTCATTTTTTTGTTTGTTTTTTATGGAGCGTGCAAAAACAAGGGAAAAGCAAACGAAATATTTGTTGGGGGTTTACGGGAAATTATCTTCATTGTAAATGTGTCTGGCAACACTATTGTAGTCACTATCGCACCAACTGCATCAATGATGGAGTGACTTTTCTGATGATTGAGATGGGTACCCTTTCTTAAATTCACCATCTATTCGAATAAAAAAAAATTAAAAGCAACATCAAGCTTCATTTTTTCAACCACTGCTTCAAATGCAATAAAAAATAGTCTTAAGTCTGAAAAAAATCGAACAAAAAATTGATCGCCGGTGAAAGGGCGGATAAACTGTTTTTTGAAAAATGCAATTGTAAAAAAACCATAAATACTAGAGGTTTGCGATTGTTTGCATTTTATTCCTAAAGGTTTAATCTATCTAACAAACTTCAGTTTTTGAAAATATACCAAAAAATTTTGAAACTACATGGTTTAATCTGAACTATCTTGTGGCTTTTGGGAGTTTTAGTTGTGGAATCAAGAATAATAAAGCATTTCTAAGGACGTAGAATTAATAACCGCAAAAGGTCGCATTAATTTCTTGTATTTCTTACAGGCTTTTTTAAAAAAAGATTCGCGATTTTCTCACAGCTGTAATTTTGCTTGTTCGCCCATTTACAGAAGAACTCCTCAATCGTACCTGACTTGTTTCTTGTTTTTTATGTCTTGTCAATTTGATTGTTTTGCACTTTTTTTTTTCACTCTTACAGCTTTACCATTTCTTTTTCAGTGAATCACGCTTTTATGTTCTTATTTTTTTTTTTTTATAAAAAACAGTGTTTCAAAGTTTTTCGTAAAAGTATGAAAAAAAACTGACGCTCTAATTTTTTAGATATTTCCGAAAGAGATCTTAAACAGTAGTTAACGGGTGTGATTTCTAATGCTTTTTATCTTAAACCGTGAGGATAAGATTTGGTGTGAATCAAGACTTGAGCCAAAAGCTGCAAAATTTGCCATCCTTTTCCTTCTCTCATCCAAAATTTGTTTTCTCTCTTTTTCTTCTTCTTTATTAATGTCTTTATTCTATGATAAAGCTCCGGCAATCCGTAATGAGAAGACCCATCAAATGTCAGGTGTAACCGGTCAGTTGGGTAAGTTTCTCTGTTTTTATTTTCTTTTTGAATTCCCCTTTTCGTTTTCATCTTATCTGAGTTTATTGAACCTAATCCAAGCAGATGAACCAAAATAAATCAAAACGCAGCATCTCTGGCGCAAGATTTGGCAGATCAAAGATTGTTTCAAGGAATAAAAATTAAAAACTTGTTGAAGTTAAAGAATAATGGAGCTGTTGCAAACTTTTGCTTCAGGCTTATTTACAGTTGGTTACGGGGTGAAAACCTGTAGAAAGAACAATTAGCGCACTAAAAAATCATGAAATTCACTCCCTAACTCTTAAAATGCTTTCAAACGCGAGACCGTAATGGCGGCATGGCGGCCGTTGCCGCCTATTACATTGGGTTTCTCTATCTCAATCAACTTCATCCTCACGAGGTGTTCTCGTGACACCACACAAGAAGAAGAAGCAGATAATTGCCGTAAGATTTTGGCGGCAATGGCTGTCATTACAGTCTCGCATTTGAAAGCATTTTATGAGGTTGAGAGTGAATTTTTTGATGTTTTGGTGCAATTTTTGTCAGTTTTACAGGGTTTTACCCCATTATCATCTTTCAATAAGCCCGTAGCAAAAGTTTGCAATAGCTGCATTTAAAATTTACGGAACTCCCCTAGTTTTTGAAACTTCTATTTTTCCTTTAGTTAAAGGTTTTTTTCAGAGGTAAGCAAGTGGGGATGTAATTGATTGTCATCAAACCTTTGGATGGTAATTAAAAGCAGTCTTCACTGATATGAAATAAACTTGAGGATCATTTCGACGAGATCCAATTCTTCTACAACTAATATGATTGGTGGTTTGTTGTAAATCGGCTCTGATTACAGTAAAATCACTTTCTGAAATAACGACGGCTATGATGACTTAGTAATCGAGTAATCAATTACCTCAGTAATCAAGTAATCGATCACCTTAGAAATCGAGTAATGGATTACCTCAGTAATCAATTACTGAGGTAAGAGACTAATCGATCACTTTAGAAATCGAGTAATGGATTACCACCCCCATTTATTTTGTTGAAAATCTCATGAAGTTCTAATTTTAGTTCTAAGGCTCGGTAAAGAAGAAAAGACTGTAAAGTTTATCTTTTTGAGAATCTCATCAGATCCGAATTTTGGTTCTAAGGTTCTCAATTAATTGCATTTTCCTGTTTTGTTTAGCTGTTTTGTTTTCTGTTTTATGTGGGGGGTGATCAGGGAGGATTGAATCCTATTTGTTATTTTAATCGGATTGAATATGTTCAATCAAATGGGCTGATGGAATGCATTAAATCAAATTGCACAGCTGTTGGAATGCATTAAATCAAATTGCACAGCTGATGGAATGCATTAAATCAAATTGCACAGCTGATGGAATGCATGAAATCAAATTGCACAGCTGATGGAATGCATTAAATCAAGTGGGCTGATGGAATGCATTAAATAAAATTGCATGGCTGATGGAATGCATTAAATCAAATGGGCTGATGGAATGCATTAAATCAACTGAGCTTGCTAACGTGCCACTGGATCGTGCAGGTTCCCAGTTGTAATCACCTCCTCACCTCTTCAGACTTCAGTTGACTGAGACTCCGACGGGTCTTTGCTCATTGGCTCCGTTTGTCCGTTTTCATCGGAGTGAAGAGCTCAAAACAATTTGATCGGTGAAGCCACCCATAAGGTTGAAATGTAGTCAATTCGATTACGAAAACCATTACGATTCGATCTTTTGTGATGATCCCCCTGAATATCCAAGGTCAGTGGGTTTTCACTTTGTTTGGGTTGAAAGTTGATTGACCAATTAATTCTGTTTTAACTTGGTCACTAAAATGTCTCCATTTTCGAAAACGTTTGAGCTCTCTCAAGTGTGTTCTTTTTCAATTGAGTGCGGTTTTCTCCAATGGGATTTTTTATTTCTCTTGTTATCAAGCATCATAGGATTTCTAGTTACATTTCATCTACCTAGAGATGATGCATCTTGAATTTTAGAATTTGAATTGTTACTTTTACTTTGATGAGCTTTGAAACACATTGAAGCAATACTATTAGTCAGGGATTTCATGCATACGCACAGCACTTGATACCTTTCAGCTTTAGTTTGCAGTATTTTTGTGAGATATTTTGTACAAACCTTCCTTAAATTTCTCGCTGTTGCTTCTTGTCTTTTGTTGAAAATATTCAAGTATTTTCTGATTTTGGCCCTAGGTTGGTTGACATGCCAAGCATGACCAAACAATGGATTTAAAAACTCCCATAAGAAGCATCATCCTATTGCTGTAAACTGTGTCTAGTTTTACGGCTATGTGTTTTGTAAGATTTCACAATTTCTTAATTGAAACCATTTTGATTCCACTAATTTAGGTCTGGGGATCTACGGCAGTGATTCGGATGATTCATTGGATGGTGGAGATCCGTCGCAAAAAAGGGACGGTGAGGAATCAGACAGGGAAATCAAGGTTGGTCAACTCCTTTGAATTCTTTCATAATCCTGTAATTTTTACTGAATACAACTCCAAATGGGTCTGTTGCAAACTTTTGCTACAACGATGAAGAGTGTTCAATCTCGTATAAAATCGCGTTAACAGTCCATTGGTGGCATCAGAAAGTCATAAAATGCAATAAGAAACTCACGATAGACTTTTAATGAAATCCAAGATGGAGGTAAAATATCGAGCAATCTGTATGCATACACCTTCAACATCCAAGGATTGCCAACGTTGACAACCTCACAGCTTCAGAGGTTATGTGTTCATTTACGTTGTGATTGGGTGTGATCAATATTGTGAGGTTGGCTATCCTTGGATGTTCGTAGTGCATACATACAGGTTGCTCGATATTTTACCGCCATCTTGAATTTCATTAAACGTCTCTCGTGAGTTTCATACTGGTTTTTATGACTTTCTGATGCCACCAATGAACTTTTCACGCGATTTTACATGAGATTGAACACTCTATAGCGCTGTAGCAAAAGTTTGCAACAGACCCATTACACATGATTTTTTCTTTGCATAGTTATGCCTTTATTTTAGAACCAATTTGGCCCGTTTATGGCTCAAAAAAGCAAGCATAAAATTAAGCAGGTGCTGACATTCCGATATTATGTCTATTAGTCGTCTGTTCAGAGAAAACAGCGGAAAACTGTAAAAAAACGGCTATTTTCGGAGCCAGCGACAAGTAACGCCATCTATCGGATCAAAATTTTCGGGAGTTTGCCATGGACTCACCTTAAGTGAGGGGTAAATATTTTTGTTTGCCTTTCATGCAAAATGTTGAAAATTCTGCTTGACTCAAACAATTTGATCTATAATCTGTTTACTCTAAAATCCATCCAGAGACAATATATAATAGAGACCACGCTTTATCTGTCTTGCCCATGTTAACAGCGCGGTGGCAACTATTTTTTGGGGTCTCAGCAAAACACCGCAAGTATGGACCATAAGTAGATTGATTGGCAAACTTGTTTTGGTTTTTGCCTAATGAGACCCAAGCTCCGAAGTTTCATCAGTCAACGTATGGTCCATCTTGGATGTTGCTCCCTTTTGCTCCCTCCCTATAGTGATTCCTGTTGAGTTCCAAAAAAAAGTCAGCCACCGCGTGCATGGTGGTTAGAGGTCGTTTGGTCTACGGCAATTATGTCTTTTTTTGGTCAACTTAAAAAAAGGTCTATACTATTATTTGGTCCACAGCCATTTTGTCTTATTTGTTATTTGGTCCTCTAGCATTTTATTTCTACCAATTTCTCGTCTATTGTCTCATTATGTCTACTCACATTCAAGGCCTAATTGCAAAATGGGTCTACCTTGTTCTTTCGCCCACTAAAAAATAACGCCTACGCTTAAAATTTATTGGTTATTTTTTCTACATTTCTTAAACCAAGAAGTAAATAGAGCAGTTGCAAGGGTCTGAAATATTGTGTTTTTCGTATAGAAAATGATAGTACTTGATGAGTTGAGAACAATGGTGCCTTTGGTTTTTTCCTAAGTGCTCCGGTTTCGGAGATACACACGTGTAAAGTTCTGAAAAATCGTGTGCATAGTGACGTCACTACGCGGAATTCCCATTTAAAACAATGTATTTTGGGTCAAAATCTCATCTCCGGAACAATGGGGCTTAGTTAGAAACCAAAGGCATCTTTGTCCTCAGCTCATCAAGTACTTTCATTCTTGTTTGGGACTCTAAAATAGTCAAACATCAAAAAAAGTCAAGTAAATAATTCGGAATCGACAACTCGTCAAAACGCGCCAATCAGAGGCCGCGATTGCTGCACGAGCGAAAATCTCGACTGGCGGAAGACACCCGTGAAAACGCGCCAATCAGCGCTCTCCATTCCAGATCACACTGAACCCATTCAATCGTCAATTTAATTCTTCTCATAATTAATATTCTACTCAAGCTAAAATTATTCCAATTATATCTACGTATTCAGAAAATTTCGTATGATTTTTTGATACATTCATCTTATTTTAATACTCAAAACTAATTTTTTAATGTCAATCACGACAAATTCAAGTCTCAACACTCAAGGTCACGTCTCTTCACTCCGCGCACCAGATTTGGCGCCAAAACCGCAATCAGCAACATTCACTTTTATCAGTTATATTTAATTCCAGCAATCATCTAAAATTCTAACAAAAATATTTTCGTATTCTCCATAATTTTATAAATTTTTCAAATAAATAGTTTTGACTTATTAATTAATTTCAATTAATGATTCAAAGAAAATATTCGCATCCTCTGACACACGGCATCCAGTCAACAACAGCCAATCACAGCGCTTCACTACACTTCTGCAGTTTCCCGCGCTTTTCTGCGTTGCCAAATATCGCAGACTAGTATAAATTCCGCGGGTTTCCTAGAATTATTTGTCATTCTTGGCGCACACGCCGACCGAAGCAGCCAATCAACTCTCTGAACCTCTGGACACGGATTCATCTTTACCTGGAATTAATTGCAAGTTCTTTTCAGAACTCTTAGTCAGTGCAATTAATTACCAGTATCCAATCATCTCAATCTCAAGGCCGTGGACGAAGTAGGATTCTCCCGCCAATTCGAAGCTCTCTCTGATTGTGGCGCTATCTAACAGCGTTTGCACGAACTATTTCGGAAACGAATCAAGTCTTCTCTCTCACTCGATTTGTTCGAGATTTCTGGCTGTGGCGCTATCCAACAACGTTTGAAAGAACTAACTCGGAGTCTAACTATCTCACTCCATCTGCTCAAGATCTGTGGACGTGGCGCTATCTACCAACAATTCCGTTCATCGGTGTTTGTATTAAAACAGCCGTTTTCATGGCTTCACGTATCTGAGCGTTTGCCGCTTCTTTGAAGTTGGATCTTTTTCTTCATAAATCTAAATTCCCGTCTTTTTTTATTATTACTTATATTTTTATTCTTTTCGACCACTTCCTGGTTTCCCGCAATATTCGCGGCAGCCGATGCACCTTGGCACTCGGATAGCACTCTTTTTTTAATATTGTTTATTGGCCCTTCTGGTCGCACGCTACAAACGCGTAAGCCGGGTCAACTTTGACACCAGGATCCCTAAATCTTTAATAATAAATTAAGTAAACTTTTTTGCATAAACTCGCGTCGTGTATTAATCATTTTTTTATATTTATTTAAAACTCTTTCCTTCCTTTTCCTATCAGATTGATCTATACGAGAAATCAGGGGGGATTTGAGTTAACAGTACCAATCTGAATCCTTGAACCTTTGCACTCTTTCCAAAACCTAAATTCGATAATCGATATATTATCATACAACCAAACCCACGTATTTTTAACTTCCTTTTTTTTATACCAATTCAAATCATTCAAAGTCTTTATTCTGTCACTTGTGACTGGTCCCTCGGAAAAACAACGTTCTTTTTTTCATTTAGATTTTTTTTATTTTTATTTTTATAATCTTCTATTCAAAGTCCGCACAATTCTCTTGATAAAAAACACAACATTTCAGACCCTTGCAACTGCCCCATTGACAGATATTTGTCTTACATTATTGGATCTATTCTTGTGTAAATGGGTTCTCACCAGAAAACAATTTTTTTCAATTTAGTGCGTATGATTAGTTTACCCCTAATTTATTAGCAACATCTTTTGGACCAATTTTTTAAAAGCCGTATTTGTAAACTAGGCACACAAGTCGTAGGCAGACCTGTTTTCTTGGACCGAAAGCCTACAGACCTTTTTGTCAAGTAGATGTCGGTGATTATTAGACTTCTTGTCTATGGACCTAATAAATTAGACTTTTTGTCATTAGACGTAATTTATTAGACCTCGTGACTGTAGCTCAATTTTTAGTTGACGAAACGACCTGAAACCTGGATGGCTACTGCGTGGTCTCTGTTATATAGTTGTCTCTGAATCCATCATACAATTATACCAATTTGATAATTCTTCCTAGGAACGTATTATGAGGAAGAGGAAAGACTTTCAGAAGGTGGAGAGAGACATTGAAATTCAGATTGAAGAACAAGAAGAGAAAGAAAGGAAAGTTCTAGGTCTGGATGAATCGGATCAGGGTAGTGAAAGTGATGAGGAACAATCTTCGAATAATATCCTTCCGAAAGATTATGAGGTGAGGAATACGCAACAAGATCCCATCAACAAAGGGCAAGTACACCTTAGCAATCAGCCTCTCGGTAAGTTCTCTTTTTTTTTTTCTCATCATAAAATTCTGCTTTATTCAAAATCTGGAAAATCTTTTAATAGTTTTTGTTCGGAAAGCCATGGTCTGATGATTTTCTTATTTGCTTTATTTTCGGTAGTCGATCGTCTCAACATCAAGGTGGATGCTTGAAATATGCGTTTTATCATTGTGAACTCTTTGCTCCTCACCTTTACTTTACCAGTCAAATCTGGAAGACAAACTTCAAAATTTAAAGCCATATCTTTGTTTTTTTAATCTTATTTTCTCTAGAGCTTGTTTTAGAAGTGTAGACACACCTAGACCGTAATCTTTGGCGAAGTATCAATTTTCTTTCCTTCAAATTAAAAAACAAATTTGACTCTAACTTTCAACTTTTGATTTCAAAGCGTTCCTCAATTGAAAGCCAACGCTCAAATTCAGTTTCAATAATCTTCATTTTGTAACAAGGAATAATGTTAACAAATTCCAAAGATTATCGGTATCGCTCAAATTCATTTTCATTAATTTTCATTTTGTAACATAAGGAATAATGTTGAAAAATTCCAAAGATTATCGGTCTGGGTGGGCCTACACTTCTGAAACGACCTCTACCCTTAAAGCAATGAAAAAAGTCCTTGGTCCTTAGCATTGCTTTTTGAGTTCTTAAATGCACTAGATTTTTGAAAAAAAAAAAAAAAAACAAAAAAAAACAAAAAAAAAACAACCATCTCATGTATAGAGTTCAAAATGCGCAAATGGATTTTTTCCAATTCTCTTTTATAGTACCTACTTGTTTTGTTACCTGGGTTGTGAAAACGTCTTCAGATTATTTTTTAACATTTTATTAAAACACAGTAGTCTGAGCAATTAAGTCTATCAAAGACACTTTGACGTAAGCTCACACTGAAAAAACAAAAATTGCCATCTTAGCAAAAACGGACTTGCGATACTCGCAAAACGCAAATTTTGCTGAATTAACCTCCTGCATTTCGAAATTGGCAAACAAATTCAAGAACTCAACTAATCTTATTTGCTAGTTTTGCAAGTCAAAGTGTTTGCCATTATTATCTTTTAATAAATCTTTTTATCACATTCATGAATTGTTTTCACTGTCCTCATAATTGTTAATTCTGTAGTTCTCATAGACTTGTACGATAACCTGTTACCTACATACTTGGTATTGCTTTATGTATCAATTTTTAAGTAAATAAATAAATAAAAAAATTATTAAAAAATAAAAAATAATTTTTGCCCAGTATTGCTATGAATACTGCGATTTTAGGAGTGCATTTGTAGGCCAGGTTTTAAGCAAAACACAATTGCTAAAATCGAAATGCAGGTGGGTATTTCGGCAATATTTTTCTTCTGCTGCACTACGGGATGAAGAATAAATACCGAATCTCTTTTGTTTCAGATGATTCCGGTACTGAAAGGCGAGACTCAAATGCTGAAAGTCATAGGGCTGAAACGTTTGATGGTAACAATACTTCATCTTCCCGAATCAAGAACTCAGAAAAAGTAAAGCGTAGAAGCCCGTCTATAAATTTGAAGAGCGTTAGGAGTCGGAGCAATTCTAGTTCATCATCATCTTCATCGACATCATCATCGTCTTCCGTTTCATCATCATCGTCATCCTCCGTTTCATCATCATCATCTTCGTCATCATCATCATCGTCTTCAAAGAAACGCACAAAATCAAAAAGCAAGAGTTCTAAGAAAGAAAGTAAATCACGCTCACAAAAGAAAACAAGTGGAAATGATAAAAACAGGTCTCGTTCAGAATATCGCAGCAAACGGAGCGTCGATCGTTATTCGGAGTCGTCCAGCAAAAGAAGAGCCGATAGATCATTGAGTAGAGAATCCTCTCGAAGGAAGCATTCTAAAAAGTCTAGACATTCTTCGGAAAGCAACAGTAGCAAACGCTATTCGTCCAATCGGAAGTCTCGGTCAGTTTCGTCCGATAGAAAGAAGCGTAAAAGTCGATCTCGTAGCCGTGATGAATATAGGAAATCACCATCTCTGCACTCACAGTCAAGTAGTTCGCGGAGTCATCGACATAAGCCGTCTCATTCTAGTTACAGTAGATCTCCTTCTAGCAAATACTCGCACTCGAGTCGAGATAAATATAGCAGAGAACGCAGCAGGCGCAGTAGCCGCTACTCTGATAGTCCTCAAGAATCAAGGGAAAAAAAGCGTCGTCACTAATGAAGTCAATTATGTCTCCGTCTGAAGGTTGTAGTCATTTTTTTTACTTTATTACATTTTTCCTTCGTTTTCTCTAAAACCAATTGTTGGATCTTGAAGCCTTTCGATTCTCTGCATTGTTTGTAAACAGCTCATTCATGAGTGTTGAAAGCCAGGTCTGAGTCTGAAAGCCTCCATTTCTTGTTCCTTATTACTTCTTGGAATGGTGAAGAATGCAATGCGGCTATTGCTCCAAATTGTTTAGTTAATTTTACGAATAAGGATGGATAGATAGATAAATAGATAAATACATACATAGAGCAGCTGCCACCCAAGCTATCAGAGGTAGCTTTGTGTCCATGTTCTTAGGACAAACGGCAGCCCTTTACAAGTAATAGGGAAAGTAGGATGAAGAAGTACTATGATTTGCAAAGGAAAGTACCACGGTCAAAATTTTTATTGTTAAGGTAATTCTTCAGCGTTTAGTGCGGATTTCTGCCACCAGAGCACTAGTGTTCGATTAATGTCAAATTACAGGCCGAAAGTAATTAATAATTGAGACAACGGAGTGTCAGTTACTAGATTATCATCTAAAGAATGTCTCTGCAAAATATCTTGTCATTAACTTCAAAAATAAGGCTGAAAGTACCAAAAGTGAGGTATCGCAAATCGATCCTTGTATTGAAATGCGATATTTCATTTTTTGGTACTTTCAGCCTTATTTTTGAAGTTATTGATGAGATATTTTGCAGAGACGTTTTTTAGACGATTATGTAGATGTAGTAACTGACACTCCATTTTCTCAAAAATAAATTACTTTCGGCCTGTAAATTAACATTAATCAAACTGTAGCACTCCGGTGGCAGAAATTGGCATTAAAAGCCGAAGAATTACCTTAAATATTCTGTTGTTTTCAATAGAATTTTCGATTTTTCATGACGTACTCTATTAGGAGTATTCTGCTTAGTCCTTGATGATGTGAAAGTCGCAAAATCGTTCAAAGGCTACCGAGTTTTAAAAAAATAAAATATTTGACCGGGATACTTTCTTTTGTTGGTCATGGTACATACATTGGTACATCTATTTAACTCCAAACATCCTTAAAAGAAGATTTCCCTGCAATGGACAAAGAAGTTGGGAAGTCCATTGCAGTGAAGAAGATTGTCTATTTTACCTCTTGTTTTTGTTAGTGCTTCTGACTTATCTTGCTTTCGTTTTGCAGTGATAAAAAGATTTTTCTCTGATCAATGTTTCCTGATCTCTCTTTTTTATCACAGTCATCTCTAACTCAAGAGGCTCATTTTTCCTATCTCAGGAACTTCTTGGAGTTTTGCCTCAGCTTATTGGTCTAGGATTTCCGCACTGTGGTCTAAGATTGTTTAAAATGCAGTGGCCAAAACTCAGAAAGTATATTTCTTATAAATTTATGATTTATAAACTTAAAAGACCAGTTAGAACTACGTATAACGTTTTGAACTTGTAATTTTAACCTAGAAGTGTCACTGGATGGTTTTAAGGTGATTCCAGGCGAAACTTTTCCAAATTTCAATACGATAAATGATGCCTCTAGTTGCTTTTTGGAAAAGTCTTGTTTTTGACATTTTAAATTGAAAACAAAGAAAAAACACAAAATTCTAGCACCTGCGAATTTTTTTTATGGATTTCTTGAGCCCGAAACAAGCAAAATTAGCATAGAATTAAAGCCGTAAATTATGAAATTCATTTCGCCATAAGCTTAGTGAGTGAGAGTGAGTGCGAGCGATAATATGAACAACAGAATTACACAAGTAGCCCAAGAATTCACAATATATAAAAAAAAAAAAAAAAAAACAGGATCAAAGCTGAAATATCAATTAAAATAAAATAAAATGATTGTGGGACGTTTCGAGGCTCAAACGGCACTCTTCCTCAGCCACTGAACTTTTATATAGTGATAATATGTCTAGCTGCCTCACTTGCTTTCTTTGAGGCTTATGGGAATTTTTGTATTTTATAATTTCCAGCTTTATTTTTGAGTGTTTCAGCTTGAAATTTACGGGGTATCTTCTTGAGATATGCTCGCAAGTACTGACGTTCCTCAAATTTGTGCTTTTAGCGTAAATTGGGCAATTTTAGCCAAAAACTGTTGACTTTTTGAGCAGGGCAACGTGGTGTCCATGGTTTGAACTAATCAATCCTGGAATTATCTTTACATGTAATTTTAACCTAGAAATATCACTGGATGGTTTTAAATTAAGCTTGAAAGGTCGAAAATGATGATTTTTGATGACTTTCTTCTTCTGATTTTCGGCCACTTTCTTTTTGTTATCTCTGACTATGTCTTGTGTTCTGTAGGGCTGCAAGATGCTGTATGGTCTTCCCTCTTCAGCTCCATTTTATACAATCAGTGGCATTGATTGCTGTTGCTTTACAGGGTGTTTCACTTAACCTGTTCAGTACAGTATTCTCAAACAGATGACCATGAAAAAAATCATGAAAAATTGCCTCGAGGATGATTCGAACCTAAACTTTCATTTAAAAGAAAAAATACTTTCCAAAACCTAAAGTTTGGTTCTTGAAGGATTTTCTAGAGGGTGCCCCTTGTTTCTCAAAATTTCCAAATGGCCAAACCCTATCTTGTGAAACCTCATTTGAAAGGGTGTTAAATTCTAAGCATTGTGGCGCAAACCAGGAGTTGATATCTTTTTTTTATGTTTGAGGTATGGAAGTTCTACAAGATAGGGGTTGCCCTTTGAAAACTTGAAAAATTGAGCGCTGAGTAGGGTATGTAAAATACATGGAAGAATTTATTTTCTGTCATTCTCTCGTCTGCTGGCAAACATAGCAGATACCCGCTTATTCCGACCCCATCTCTTGGTGGCACTCCTGACCTTCTTCTTGGTCAATGTAGTTTGCGTTGGGCTCAACCTGAATTGCTCCATAACTCGATTCACAAATGCGATCCGCTTGGGGGCAGTTTCCGTTAGCCATTGACGTATCATCCTCTTGGTCTATTCTACATTCCAGTTGATTCTTCTTGCCTGTACCTGGGCTCGTTGCTATGTAGCACCTTGTCTCAGCCAGACATGGTCCGCTGTATGATCTCCTGAACTGACGCAAACTATTGATCGACCTGCGTATTCTCCAAAAATCAGCGTCAGCGACTTTCCCCAAAGTGGTCAGGTAATTTCATTTTTTAACTTCTGTGATCATCCTGCCTCATGTATTATCCTCATAAGTTGACAAAATTATCTGTCTCAAAATCATTGATCAGCATGACATACAAAGGAAGACTTGGCTTTTAGAACTTGTTAATTATTCTTTTGATTTAATTATTCTCTATTTCTTTAATTTTTTTTTTCTCAGTAGCATTTTTTGAAATTTCTTTTGTTTTAGTCAAAATTTGAAGGAAAAATCTACCAAATAAGGTTAAAATCAATTACAGTTTGCTCTTCATGAGACTGTTGATTCCATGTGCCCATAATATTCCCATATTTATTTTATTTTATCTAGTGTATAATAAAATGTCTTTCTATTGGCTTATGTTGTATTTATATTATTTAGTGTTAATCCTTTTCTGATTTTTAAATCCCAAAGCTGCCTTCATGTTCATTCTTTTTTGTTTTTTAAATTCCGTCACTGCTTTCAAATTGCAATTTCTGTAACAGGCTTTCGCAAGACCCTGCCCTGTTTATCTCTGAGGAATGGGGCAGTTGCAAGGTTCTGAAATGTTGTGTTTTTTTATAAAGAAAATAGAGGTATTTGATGAGCTGAAACCAAGATGCCTTTGGTTTCTAATTATGTCCCATTTTTCCGGAGATGAGATTTTGACCCAAAATACATTTGTTTTAAATGGGGATTCCGCGTAGTGAAGTCACTACGTACACAATTTTTTACAATTTTACTCGCAAGTATCTCCAAAATCGATACACCAATGAAAAAACCAACGATTGTTCTCAGCTCGTCAAGTACCATCATTTTCTTCATAAAAAACACACAATTTCAGATGCTTGTAACTGACCTAACCTAACCTATTCAGCCATTCTATCTTAAAGATCTCAGCCTCCAAAATTTTGGGGCTTCGAGGAGCCTGTTACATAAATTTTCAATTGCAAAGGCATGACTTGTGACACATCATTTGAAAGGTCTGTAAAAGAGAAGAAAAAAATTCCAAACATAAGCCTTTCAAAATGGCAGTTGTCTAAGAATTCAGAGTTGGGAGTGGAAACCTTCAGAAAAAGAAGAACCTTCTCTTTTATATTCAATTTTCGGGCTACGTGTGTAATTTTGTTGTTGTCTTCAGAAAAAAGATACTACTTTGAAGAATAAATCGCTTGAAAGAAAAAGAAGGAAAACAATGATGCCAACCGCAAGTCAAACCTTGGTTCTCGATAATGAAAAGTTACGGATGATTACAATTTAGGGTGCCGTTTTCAATTGAAACTGAACCATCCCTGAATTTCAATTTGCCGCAACATTTGGTTGAAGAGTTGATTTGACTTATGCTTTGCAGAATTGTTTTTGTAGCCATGCATCGTTCCAAGCTGGATCTGTTTTCTGAAAATTGGGTCAAAATTAAAAGCTAACTCTTTGTTATTCCCAAACGCCTTGTAGTTGCGTGCAGGTGCAGAAAAAATAGTTTATTTTGATAATGCAGCAATCCAATCGTTTCAAACATAGGTTTGAAAATGCACCTTTCAAATTAGATCCCCTCAAAGTTTTGAACTTATGGTTTATTTGGAATAGTATCAACTTACAACGTATGTAACAACAAAATGCCAGACAAAAAAATCCTACCAAAGGTTTTTCTCAGCTGACTCCAGTAACCATTTTTCAAATTTTCCATCCATAATTTAAAATTTTTGCCATAGAAGGTGCAATATTAGGTACCTGAAAAATTATTTAGACTCCACTTCTGTAACTTTCAAGGTCATCAATGAATATTCTTAGAGAAAAT
The DNA here is from genome assembly GCA_011764245.1 of Trialeurodes vaporariorum. Lineage (NCBI taxonomy): Eukaryota > Metazoa > Arthropoda > Insecta > Hemiptera > Aleyrodidae > Trialeurodes > Trialeurodes vaporariorum. The sequence goes on from VMOF01000220.1 coordinate 7,642,089, forward strand.
AATTTCAAAGACAAATTTTCATGTCAAGGTTCTTAATGGTGGACACCATTCCAAAAAAACCGTAAATTTTTCTCAAAAATTCCGGAGGCAATTTTAGATCCATGGTCATGAAATCAAAGTCTTTTGTCATAAGGAATTGACCCTGAAAGTTTGCTGGTTTAACCTAGGGACACCCTGTAAATTAGAGATGAAGTTCGATATTCCAACAACCCAAACTACTGAGACAAAGTCTCATGAAATTTTGGCACACTCAGCTGGCAGTTTGCGTTGATTAGTTTGGATAAAGCAAGTTTAGGAACAGGTACTGATAGGAGAATAAGGCGAATTTTATCTCACAAGTTCAAGAAGTTACACAAAATTAATTTTTTAATGTGTTTTATTACAAAAAGAATTTACAAAAAATTACAAATTACAAAAAAACAAATAAGTAGGTACTTTTCGGCTGTCACAGGTTGCAGCAATGGAACCTCCAAGAAAGGGGAGTTTTAGTTTCCTGTGTAGTCCTCAGTATTACACAACAGTAAGTAGAACTAAGCGAGTTATGGTACATACTTTTTTCTAATTGAAAGGACAATCTATGGAATGACCGAGGCTGTGGATTTGATCAAATTCAGAAAAACCACTGACTTATAGAGTCACTATTAGCGGTTGTAGGTGGATAAGTCCAAGGAAAAATGTCCAGTGAAGAAAATGTCCGACGCAGAAGCGTCCCTGAAAAAAATTCCTGGCAACAAAATGTCCAATAATAAAAAAAAGTCCATACCTATGAAGTCTAATAGGTAAAAACGTCCAAACCTGCGCTATCCAGTAACTCAATTGGTCGAAATTTGGACACGCTTTGAGCAGCAAAGAATAATGTCCGACAGGTTTGCTTAAAATAATTAAAAACAAAAAATAAAAAAAAACTACAAAGAGGCTTAAAAGTTTTTGAACCCATTGATTGATATCAGCTGACTATTACAAAGATAGATCGAAAATGCATCGAATCCGCCTTGGTTTGGAACCAGTCACACGCCAATCATTATATTCACAGGAAGTGGCCATTTTTGTTAACAACTCAATTTTATTGGTTGGACAAGTTGGGTTTTGGACTTTAATTTTCATTGGACGTATCGAGTAATGTACTTTTCGTGTTAATGGGCATTAGTTGTATTGGACATCTTACACTTTTAGACATTAGGTTGCCGGGACATTTTTTCAACGTTTTTGTATTGGACACAAAAGCATCGGACCTTTTCTACACTGGACATTTTCTTGTGGACATATCCACCTTTTACCCTATTAGCACAGATAAGACCACTTTCGGTGATGTATTATTTTGTTCTGGATGTACAAAATAATCGAGCGCGATTGAGTTGCGCAGTAGCAAGCCCATTTGATTTAACGCATTTGATCCGATTATGATAACGATAACAATCCAATTACGGTGACAATCCTCCATAATCACCCCCAGCTCAAAATCAAAGCTATCCTAGGGGAAAAATAATTCTATAACAACAATAACCACAAAAACAAATATAGGAAAGCATGTGATAAACAACTAACCTCTACCTATCCTTCTCACATTCACACATCACAAGCCCATTCTTGCAGTGCCAAGCAAAAATTGACAAAAACCAATAAAATTCAGTTAGAATGTAGAAACCATGGTCTAACTACACAGGTCAGTCAATGTGCACATCCTCCACTGCCTCTCCATCTGCCTGGCACTAGCAAGAGGTAGAGTGAGGAAGGGGATGACGTATAGCTGGCGCAGCTGAAGCGCGGGCGTTCAAATCGACATGCTTTTATATGGGGAAAAGACCATTTTTCAAGTGCGAATTATAAGCAATCTATGGCAGTTAAACTTGGTTCTTATTCATGATAGACCATGAGGAAGGTTTCAAGCTTTGAGAAAACCAGTCTGATCACACTTCAATTTTTTATTCCTATATTTTCTGGCGGTTAGTAAAAATCCCTCTTATAGAGAAGGTAGGAATGTAATGTTCAATGTATTCTACTCAATTTTCTAAAACTGCCCGAAAATAGAAAAAGCAAATTTGCGTCCGATTGCATTGGTTTTTCTCAAAGCTTGAAGCCTTCCTCGTTACTTCTCATTGATGAAAACCAAGTTTCACTGTCGTAAATTGTTTATAATTCGTACTTGAAAAAGGGTCTTTTCCCCTCAAGAAAGCATGTAGATTTGAGCGCCTGCTCTTCAGCTGCGCCAGCTATACGCCACGAGCGGAGGTTGCGCAGATTGTACCAAAACTTGTCCACCGGATTGACTGACCTGTGTAGTTAGATCATGGTAGAAACTACCCTTACAAACAAGTAAACACATTTTTGTGCATATCGACACATTCGATAAGGAATAACACTCGCACAAACAGAGGAAAAAAACATTATCGTAACACACACAAAGCACAAAGTGAAAAAAATTATAAAAATTAAAAAGTTTCATTACAAACGGAGAAACAACTAAAAAACAATCACAGCCTGAAATATGGCAGAAAAACGCAATCTGAAATACTGACACCACAGATAATGCTAGAACGATCTAGTTAATCAACAAATTCTTGCAAGATTATGCATGAGATTTGTTATCAACGAATTCTTGCAAGATTATGGCCAGAGTAGGGCAAATGCGACTAGAGTACCGAGGTTGAACTGCCAAGTAGCATTAGTATTCGATCCGACTCTCCGAGTACATTTTGTACTCAAGATTCGGAAAGATTTTAAACCATTATTAAAGTATGATCCAGATCCTTTTTTAAAAAATCAAGGGCAACCTTGTTTAATCATACTACGAAGCATCCAAAAATAATATTTAATTTGTGAAAATCAGCGTAGATTACACTGATATGGGAGATTGAAAACTGTCTTCTTGTCGAGTACGAAAAGTACTGGGCGAGTTAGATCGAGTACGAAAAGTACTGGGCGAGTTAGATCGAATACTTAAAGTACTGGGCAGTTCCATCTTGGTACTGGAGTCCCATCTGCCCAACTCCAATTATAGCGCATCGCTCAAATACTTAATACAAAGCGTGCTTCCATGAGTTCCATTGCTATCACCACAAGAGGGTAAGCTCATTTTTCCATTTCAAATAGACAATCGTGACTAAATTGACAGCAAAAAAGTCACTGGCATGTACAACTTGACTGATGCAACGCAATTTCGACTACCTACTCAAAGTCATCGTTATTTACAGAACTCTCCACCTCGGACTTTCCTTGAACTTTTTCTCTTCTTTACCTACAACCTAACATGTTCATACAGCCAGAGCCAGTTAACTGGACACAGAAATAGTTATAACTGTTTCTTCTTGAAGGATTTGCATGATAAAGAAACTGACACATAATGGAAACAAGCCAAATTTTCTCACGTGGATAGTTGTTCTAAAATTCTATGTCCAGATAGCCACTCTTGAACATTTGCATTTTCATTTAAGGTGATTCTATGGCAAACTCCCAAAAATTTTAATCCGATAGATGGCATTACTAGTCGTTAGCTCCGAAAATAGCCGTTTTTTACGGTTTTCGGCTGTTTTCTCTGAACAGACGAATAATAGACAAAAAATCGGAATGTCAGCACCTGCTTAATTTTTTGCTTGATTTTTTGTGCCATTAACGGGCCAGATTGGTTCTAAAATAAAGACGTAACTATGCAAAGAAAAAATCATGTGTAATTTGGAGTTGTATCAGTAAAGATTACAGGATTATGGCCACTTTCGGAGCCAGCAGAGACAATATATAATAGAGACCACGCACTAGCTTTGCGCGCGGTGGCTGACTTTTTTTTCGGGGCTCAACAGAAATTAACATAGGGAGAATGAAGGAGCACCATCCAACACGGTCCATACGTTGACTGATGCAATTTCGGTGCTTCTGTTTCACCAGGCAAAAATCTCAACGACGTTTCTCATCAGTCAACGTATGGGCCATGTTTGCGGTGTTCTGTTGAGACCCCGAAAAAAAAAGTTGCCACCGCGCGCAAACATGGGCAAGATAGATAGTGCGTGGTCTCTATTATATATTGTCTCTGGGAGCCAGCGACAAATAACGCCATCTATCGGATTAAAATTTTCGGGAGTTTGCCATAGAATCACCTTAAAACCAATTTCCACAGGATTAATTACAAGTTTTGATTTAAGTTAAAAAAAAAAAAGTGAGGCAAACAAACCAGATTCAGATCGCCCATACCATACTGTCACACTTAGAAATAGGTCTTATAACATGTGTCAGCCTCTCTATTCTTACCAGGGCTGCCGTTTTGCGTATAATCAATGCTATTTTTCTATTCACCGATGATTCCACTGGTTGAGAAAAGATTACACAGTTCAGTTTAGTGTATGACTGTAATGCACGAAAATACCCTGATCTGTAATCTTTCCTACATCGGTGGAAACTCCGTTGATTAATTAAAATATCCGCAAGTTTTTTAAAGTCATCGACGACTCCACCGGTTGAGAAAAGATTACAGATGCGAGTTTTTTAGTTTATTACAGTCATGCTCTGAACCGAACTGTGTAATCTTTTCTCAACCGGTGGAATCATCGGTGAATAGAAAAATAGCATTGATTATACGCAAAACGGCAGCCGTGATTCTTACAGTAATTCCCAAATGGCTGCCAATGTGGCAGTTGCAAGGGTTTAAAGTTTGGTGTTATTTATGAAGAAAATAAAATCACTTGATGAGCTGAGAACCAAGGTACAGTCTGAGACAAAAATAATGTCAGATGACTCCTTGAGGTAGGCAACCTGCAATGCTTAAATTCATTGAGATGAATACTGTGGGTGACCTACTTCAAGGAGACATTTGACATTCTCTTTGCCCGCGACTGTACCTCTGGTTTCTTTTCTAAGTGTCCCGGTTTCAGAGATAAATTTGAGTAAAGTAGCTAAGAATTAATTATGTGATGTCACTGGGCAGAATTCCCATTTAAAACAATGTATTTTGAGCCAAAGTCGCATCTCCAGAACTATAAAACCTTGTTAGAAACCAAAGCCATTCTTTTCTCCAGCTTAGCAAGTACTTTCATTTGCTTACTAAAAAATACCAAAGTTCAGACTCTTGTTAATGCCCAATTGAGCCCCCAACAGAGTTGAGCAAACGGGGTAGTACTAGAATACGATGAGTACCAATATTCCGGATTTGTAAATTTTTTTGTATCATATTTCAACGGTAGAGTTTATTTTTAACGAATCAAGTATGTCATAGCTCATAGCAGATGATTTAAAAGAAACTTGAGGACTTTCAAGAACTTTTCAAGGACTTTCCACTGGATTTCAAGGACTTCCAACAAGCATAAAAGTATAGTCTCATTTTTACCAATTTTTCAGAGGCAGAAAAAACACATGACGGTTCTCACTTAGGTGCATTAACCAGAGGAAAACGGCAGACAAAAAAATTGAAGGAAAGCTGACTCCTACATTCTTCCTCACGACTTTGCAACCAAAATGACACGACATTCCTCACGGACAAACAAAATTATCAACAAAGTGGCAAGCTAACAAGCTGAAGCCGGTCATTTTCAAGGTTTTCCGAATACATTTGACGACTTTGTCAAAATTCAAGCATATGAAAAATGAAAAAAAAAAAAAAATCAAAGATATTCAAGGACTTTTCACATGAGCAAATGTCTAGAATAATTAAATGGAAAGGTCATGATCCTTGATTTGTTAAAAATCTACTCTGTTTACCGTTGAAATATAATGGGTCTGTTGCACACTTTTGATACAGCGCTATAGAGTGTTCAATCTCATGTAAACTCGCGTGAAAAGTCCATTGGTGGCATCAGAAAGTCATAAAATGCAGTATAAAACTCACGAGAGATGTTTAATGAAATCCAAGATGGCGGTAAAATATTGAGCAACCTGAATGCATGCACCACGAACATCCAAGGATAGCCAATCTCTCAATATCGATCACACCCAAACACAACGTAAATAAACACATAACCTCTGAAGCTGTGAGGTTGTCAACGTTGGCAATCCTTGGATGTTCGTGGTGCATGCATATACAGATTGCTCGATATTTTACCGCCATCTTGGATTTCATTAAACGCCTCTTGTGAGTTTATCATCGCATTTCATGACTTTCTGATGCCTCCAATCGGCTTTTCGGGCGATTTTACATTAGTTTAAACACTCTTAATCGATGTAGCAAAAGTTTGCAATAGACCCATTCAAAAAATTTACGAATACTAGATACTGGTGCTCGTGGTGCTCGAGTACAACCCCATTTGTCCAACTCTAGCCCCCACACTGGTAGATACTATGAACTTGAAAAGAAAGTTCCCTGATGGAAATGTTTACTCTTTTAAAACTGGGCAACCTGATTTAAAGAATGTTGCGACTTTTAAGTGTTTAAAGACTAATGAGAATGCCTCTTTCAGAGTATGCCATGAACGATGGAAACTTGTATTGAAAACAACGGGGAAATTCAACATTAAGAATTTCAACCGGGGTACTTTTTCTTGAAGGTCATGGTACACGCACACCAAACAGTCCCTTAATGAAGACATTAAGAATTTCAACCGAGGTACTTTCTTTTGAAGGTCATGGTACACGCACACCAAACAGTCCCTTAATGAAGACATTAAGAATTTCAACCGAGGTACTTTCTTTTGAAGGTCATAGTACACGCACACCAAAACAGTCCCTTAATGAAGACATTAAGAATTTCAACCGGGGTACTTTCTTTTGAAGGTCATAGTACACGCACACCAAACAGTCCCTTAATGAAGACATTAAGAATTTCAACCGAGGTACTTTCTTTTGAAGGTCATGGTACACGCACACCAAACAGTCCCTTAATGAAGACATTAAGAATTTCAACCGAGGTACTTTCTTTTGAAGGTCATGGTACACGCACACCAAACAGTCCCTTAATGAAGACATTAAGAATTTCAACCGGGGTACTTTTTCTTGAAGGTCATAGTACACGCACACCAAACAGTCCCTTAATGAAGACATTAAGAATTTCAACCGGGGTACTTTCTTTTGAAGGTCATAGTACACGCACACCAAAACAGTCCCTTAATGAAGACATTAAGAATTTCAACCGGGGTACTTTCTTTTGAAGGTCACAGTACACGCACACCAAACAGTCCCTTAATGAAGACGCTTTTGTACTTTTTTTTTTGATTAATTATGTTGAGCCCTACTACCTTTCATATAACCTTGCCACCTTGTAGCTGTTTTAAGGAACAGAGGATCTTCATGGATGGTGTGAAGCAAAAACAGTTGGTTTACGTGGGTGGCATGATAATCCCAACGTGCAAGATTTGGAGCAGTTTTCAACCCCAGGTGCCTCAGGTCATACATGGATCCTGAGCCTGTGTCGAAGAGAAGCAACATCTTTTTCAACGATTCCATACCTTCGTTGAAAAGGAGTGTTGCTTCTTCTTCTTTGTCACCTGGGGCGACTGACATCAAATCATACAACCCAATTAAAGAATAGATGAAACCGTTTAGTGTGAAAGAGGAGGGTTGCGTTGGATACTCTTCATACCAGGCTAATTGATTCATAAAAGACGTAAGTACACCTCCGTTATGGGTTGACAAGTGAAAAGGCTTCAAGGCCCTAGAGGCTGCATCTAAGTATTTGGAATTCCTCGAGACATAGAAAGCTCGAGATAGTAAAGATATTGCATGTCCTTGGCCCATGGCAGAATACCTGAAAGCAGAATTGCAAATTATTTCGAGTTGTGATTTTTATTTCCATACAAATTGTTTCTCTCTCTGATTTCTCTCTCTTTTCCTCAAGGTGATTCCATGGCGAACTCCCAAAAATTTTTATCCGAAAGATGGCATTACTTGTCGCTGGCTCCGAAAATAGCCGTTTTTTGACGGTTTTTGGCTGTTTTCTCTGAACAGACGAATAATAGACAAAAAATCGGAATGTCAGCACCTGCTTAATTTTTTGCTTGATTTTTTGAGCCATAAACGGGCCAAATTGGTTCTACAATAAAGGCGTAACTATGCAAAGAAAAAATCATGTGTAATTTGGAGTTGTATCAGTAAAGATTACAGGTGTAACAAAAACATGTAATCTTTACTGATACAACTCTATATTACACATGATTTTTTCTTCGCATACATATGCCTTTATTTTAGAACCAATTTGGCCCGTTTATGGCTCAAAAAATCAAGCAAAAAGTTAAGCACGTGCTGACATTCCGATTTTTCGTCTATTATTCGTCTGTTCAGAGAAAACAGCCAAAAACCGTCAAAAAACAGCTATTTTCAGAGCCAGCAACAAGTAACACCATCTATCGGATTAAAATTTTTGGGAGTTTGCCATGGAATCACCTTAAACCGATGGCATTGATCAATACCCGCTTTCATCTCGTTTTGTCCAAAGGAGTGGGATCTGCAGACAGGGGCCCCATCAAGTTGAGATTCAAGCAAGTTCAACCGATGATCAACAATCAACTTCAAGTGAAGCTTGCACCACACTAGAGCTTGACTTGAGGGTCATCGGTGCCTTTTGGTGAGCAAAGAGTAAGGTTATGCTAATTCAAGTCAAGTCCGACTTTTCGCCAACTTAATCGGGCCCCAGGCAGCCAATCAAGGATTAATCTTAATAGACACACACACACACACACACACTCACACAACTCAAAGATCGGAATTGAGATAACAACAGAGATTAGAAGAGAAGCAGGCAACAAAATAAGTGCAGCCAACTAAAATGTCTAGTACGGCCTACAAAGCAGTATTGCGTCAAATCCATGACATACTTTTAAAATTTAAAAATAACTCATGAGTTCTAAAGCGTCTTCTTTTATCCACCAATTGTTTTTCCACCGGAAAGTCTCGGTTCTATTATATGACGTCATCAACCATGAACCACCGGTGGATAAAAGAACGGGTTGGTTGCAGTTGGTTGTTTGTTACGTTGGGGGATTTGTTCTAGTTCAAATGAAACAATAATTAACGAATGAAATAACTAATTATTTTCAGTAAAAATTGTTGTATTGTACGGAAAACACACGTTACGATTACTGTTGATCATAATCTCGCGGGTGATTCCAAGGAGTTACCGGTTGTCACTTGGTGAATGAAAGAGCGAGTTGGTTGACAAACACGGTTTCTATTATGAAACCACCGTTGGATAAAAGAACGGGTTGGTTGAAAGTTGTTTGAAATAATAGCGAATAATAGAACAACCGGTGGATAAAAGAAGACGCTCCTCAGTTACTTTTGAGGTACGAATGTTCATGGTGATGGGAATTAATCTTTGGTCATGGCAGTAAGATGCTAGTTTGTTCTCAAAAGCAAAAATCTATTGCTGTAACTTGAATTTTTTCTTTTTAAAAATACTCTTTCACATCAATAGATAGTGATGAGTGTTCCAAACAAAGACAAACTGTCTCTCGCTCTCACGTAATCCCCATTTACTGCTATCTCACTCTTATTGAAAAATCGTAGATTGAGAATCTTTTGGGAAATTTTTGGCAAAAATGAATTTCTCGAGGCACTTTAATGCAATTTTGATAATAATATGTAGTGAAACAAGGCCCTGTATAGGAATTTTGAAACTAGAAAGAGATGGGTATACATGGGGATCACAGGAGAGTAAGTGAGATAGTTTGAAACGCTACGCGAGTTTTGTCAGAACCGATTGCGACCGATGAGTGCATTGTAGCGATTGTTGGCTAATCGCTGACTTTGCACTACAACCGTCTATGAATTGCCCAAGGAAAAATGAGACTTACCATCCAGGCTCTAGGCTACTAAATCCAGGGGCTAATTTGCGACGAACAGGATTTGGCCAACCACCCGAAGTGACATTCTGATAAGAAACTAGCCATTCAGCAGCAGCAAAAAATTGCTTCAAATGTTCACTCGAAGATAGTGTAATGCTGCCTAGTAAGCCTGCACCAAAGAATTTTATTTCTAAGATCTGGAGCAAAAAACAAACGGAAAAGATTAAAGGTGAATCAAAAATCAATCATACAAATTACAAAAATATATATATATATTTTTTTGAATGGAACTTTAGTTCTATAAAGACGAGAAAAATATTAGTTTCAGTCGGAATCAGTCCTCCCGTTAACTCAAAGGTATTCCTTACTGTTGCAGAGTGCCAATTAAATAGGGAAGTTTTATGGGATTATAAAAGAATGAAAGGATAAATAAATCAGAATCAGAGTGTAACCTACTTGGTGTCTAGGCCATCTTGTATATTGTGGAATACACACACAGACAAAGATCACATGACAGGGTTCCTAGACGGAAACCAACTTGACAATGGAGCTGTTGCAAACTTTTGCTACAGGCTTATTAATAGTTGAATATGGGGTAACACCCTGTAAAAATAACGATTAGCGCACTAAAAAATCACAAAATCCACTCCTAAACTCACAAAATGCTTTTAAACGCGAGACCGTAATGGCGGCCGGGGCCGCGGTTTGCATTGGGTTTCCCTATCTTCAATCAGCGCCATCTACAGGAGGTAGTATCGCAACACCACACAAGAAGAAGAAGAAGCACACAATTGCCATAAGAAAACCGCGGCCTCGGCCGCCATTACGGTCTCGGCCGCCATTACGGTCTCGGCCGCCATTACGGTCTCGGCCGCCATTACGGTCTCGCGTTTAAAAGCATTTTGTGAGTTTAGGAGTGGATTTCGTGATTTTTAAGTGCGCTAATCGTTATTTTTACAGGGTATTACCCCATAATCAACTACTAATAAGCCTGTAGCAAAAGTTTGCAACAGCTCCATACTAAAATGGACATAGGCATGAATTGCCTAAAAAGACAGTTGTACAACAACACTTACATTAGCAATGTTTTCTCTTTCACGCTAGATAAATTTACTCTCAATAAAAGCACAGCAACAGTTTTAACCCTTGTGTGTAGAAGGTATTTTACACCTTCTGATAACCGAGGGAGGGGGGGGGGGGTGAATTTTCACCGAAACTTAAAACCATTGCTGATGGCTTATTTTTTAATCTTTTTCAAATCTGTGAAGACCATCTTGTCTAGTATTCTCTGAGAAATAATAGTATGTCTATTTTTTTCAAATCGTTTCTCCTATGTACGTCCTTGATTGGGGGGCTGGGCTGGTGTTTGAGCACAAAAACCGGAGTTGGATAGACAAATCAGGAGCTTACCTTCAATTTAGGGCGAGTGATTTTTTTCTTGGGTAAGCCTAAAGCAAGAAGACCTTTCTGAAGATCGATGAAAAGATCCCGAGTCAGCGTGGTCCATTCATCACATTTAATGCCGTGAAACACGTTGAACGTCTGGAGCAATGTAAGAGGCAAATTCAGTTTACAAAAACATCAATATCATGACTGGCTACTTGATATAAATTGGAAATGAGGATAGAGGAAAAAACAAAACTGATACTTACTGTAAGTAGATAAAAGTGAGGAGACCTGAGAATCAAGCTGCGTTCTGAAGAATCAAAGGGGCTAAAATAAGCTAGTGTATCCTCTGGAACAAAAGCCCCCATGCAAATAGTTTGTTCATTGAACAGGAAAAAAATACTTTGAATATTGTTAAATCTTCTTTTCACCTATTCATAAAACGAATATAAAAAAAAAAAAAAAAACAAGTAAGTAGGCGTTGCATTTCCTACTAACTAGAGGTTGAAAAATTTCGCGGCCGCGATTCGCCGCAAAATTTTTAAAATGCTCCTTTGGCCTTGAAAACTATATAGGATCATCGATCACGGTCCCCTGATTACGAAAGTGTAAAGTGTAAAATCGGCCGTTTTTTTGTTTTTGCGCGAAATCGCCTTGAATCCGCGAAATGGCCGCGAAGTTCGGCCTCTTTGAACCAGCGAAATCGCAAAATTCGGCCTTTCGGAGAGAAATCACGAAATTCGGCCTTCTTCAGCGAAATCGCGAAAATGCGAAATTGAAAAATTTTTACGGAATCATCGTAAAAGTGCAAGCGCGTTGAATTTACCACGATTTTTCAAGTTTTTTGCGTTACGGTTCACCAGTCACCAGATGGAATACATCGAGCATCAGATTACAACTAAATTACATTGAACGCACTACATTTTTTTCTCTATGACGCAAAAAGCATCGCAAAAATAACACCGAAATCAACAAAAAATAACATCGAAATCAGCCAAAAATAACGACGAAATTTTCCAACCTCTAGGAATAACATGCAGTTGGGCGCTGCGTTTCTTTTTTTTATGGTTGGGGTGGATCACATTGATTGTGGTTTGTTGCTCTCGTAAATATTTTCTGAAAACCCCAAATTCTTATAGAGTTACGGAGGCTTTTTGGAAAAAATTTGAATCAGCCCTGGTGATCATCCAGTTGAGAAATTCCCGATAAATCTTGATGGGTTCTATAAGAATGGATTAACACCTTTCGATTGATATGCCACAGATTACCTTAAAGTGAAAAAAGAAGGGATATTCCGACGAATCAAAATAGTGGGGTTTCAATGGCAGAATTGGCTCGATTCTATGGTTTGAGCCACTGAGGCCCCAAAAGTTTGGTTTGACAATATACCTTATTCTGATACACCTTATATCTGATTCAGTACATAATCTTACACTCTCACAAACAACAACTTCCTGTTGCACACTTTAGCCGCAGGCGATTTAAGGATCAATTCAGATTTGAAAACCTCCAAATTAACGATGGTGACTCTAAAAACTTATGAAATTTACTCCTAAATTAATGAAAAATTTGAAATAGGTAATTGTATGAAAGCAGATACCTTTACTTTGATGAAAAAACTTCCACAAACATAATGAAGGTGCCAAGATTCTTTTGAATCTGTATCCAATAAAGTGACTTGCATGCTTGAATTGTCACGACTGAACAGTTTCATATTTAAATTCAATACGAAACCCGTGTTGAATTGATCTATTAAAAATAGCCCTTCCTCACCTGCAAAGATGAATACAGAATATATGAAAAATACCCAAAGATGAATATATGAAATACCCACAAATGAATATATGAAATAACCTTTTTGAACTGCACTATTTCTTTATTTTCTGCGCCATCTTTTGTGGAGAGGTGCGCTTTTAATTCGTTTTTTGAAAAAGGAACTTGTGCCATAAACAAGTCAACAGGTCAACAAACTCGGGATTCGAGCAAAATTGACAGGTGTAAGGTCATGTCTCAGGCTTCGGTGGAACATAAGTAACCACGATCCGAGGACAGAATCGTCCCAGTGGTAAAGTGTTCCATTTCTTTTCGATGAGACGCTCAAACTTTGATGACGCTCCGCAGTCAAAATCGGAAATGTTCCGTTGAGTTCCGATTGAAAAAATTAGCCTACAATTAGTCAATATAAAAACAAAATACATATTGACTACAATCATCATGGGGATTGCTTTTTATTAAAGGTTAACTCATTCTAATAATTCATACCAAAAGTATTGAATTTCAAATAGTTGCTGTTGGCTGCAATCGACTCGTTTTTTCCAAAATGTTCCAGCATGGCACTTTTAGGAACCACCCATGACTTTCCGACATAATGGCTTGGGGAAATCAATTTCCTTGATGGTTCCGGTTCTGTTAAATTTTTGCTGTAGTGTGCTAAACCGAACTGTGCTATTTGAGTGGGATAGAAATATCCAGAGGGCTTCCACTGAGTTGTTACAGGTACACCTGAGAAAATACGGGTACAAAAATTTGCTATTGACATCATTGTTAACGTACACGCATCAGTACTAGGGTGTCCCTTATTTTGGGAATTTTCGAAAATTACCCGTCTCACCCCCCAAAGTTGTTCCTTTTAGGTAGAAAACACCCCCCAAAAAGTTTGAGCTCGATCGGACAATTTTAAATGGTGCCGCATCGAGCTTAAAGTTGCGAAGCGGGACTTTCAAATTTTGAATTATCGCGTTTTCCCGCCTTATCGGGGGGCCTTTGACCCTTGTGCAGGTAACCTAGGGCTTCGAAATTTGTGTGAGTAAGACACTGGCAGCTATCCTTTCAGCTAACAGTTGAATTTATCATTGCAATTTAAAATTTTGTTGGAGCTCCCTCCAAAATTGGGCAAAATCACGTTCGCGCAGCTCGAAACGGTGGATTATCGCGTTTTTTCGCAATTTGACTGGTATATTTGACAACGTCGCAGTGCTCGGAGGACTTTGAAATTTTGGTATTAGCTCCAACAAAATTTTAAATTGCAAAGATAAATTCAACTGTATTAGCTGAAAGGATAGCTGCCAGTGTCTTACTCACACAAATTTCGAAGCCCTAGGTTACCTGCACATGGGTCAAACGCCCCCCCCGAAAAGGCGGGAAAACGCGATAATTCAAAATTTGAAAGTCCCGCTTCGCAACATTAAGCTCGATGCGGCACCATTTAAAATTGTCCGATCGAGCTCAAACTTTTCGGGGGGTGTTTTCTACCTAAAAGGTACAACTTTGGGGGGTGAGACGGGTAATTTTCGAAAATTCCCAAAATAAGGGACACCCTAATCAGTACAAACATACATTATTCACACAGTTAATACTTATTACTTATAGACCTGTTTAGTTTTTAGTGATGATGTCACGATCAAAATTGGATCCAAACAAAATGCTCTATCTCGCTCAATCTCATGGATTTACCCATAAGAAATCAGATCCAAATTTTCGAATGCAAAGTCATGCTAGTTAACAACCAGTTTTCTCAAATTTCACTGCACCATGAGATTCCACGTACCTTAAAGTATCTTTTTGCTCCGACATAATTCCAGAAAGATCCCAAGTGAATTTACAATCACAGTTATACCAAAAGATATTCTATGTTTTTTCTTTGTCTTACTCACAGTCTCTCTCATGGGCGTATCACCGCCATGACACTCAATCATCCTAACCTCTCTTTGTATTGAAGCCTGTTGGAGGTATAACACGTGGGGTGATGAGCCTATATCCTAGAATTCTGTGCCCACAAGAAACTGTGAGTGAGACGAAGACAAAACATAGGACTTTCTTCGATATAATTGTGATTATAAATTAATGCTGGATGTTTCAAAAACATTGATGAAGCGTGTTTATATTTTAAGGTAAGTGCAATCCGATGGTGTAATAAAATCTGAGAGAACTTGTTATTTACAAGCACGAATTTGCATTTGAAAATTTGGAAATTTTCTTGTAGGAAAACCCATGAGAAAGAGTGTGATGGAGCATTTGTTTGGATCCAATTTTTTTTGTGGCGTCACAGTAAACAATTCTATTCAACACCGAATTATATTTCAGGCGTACGATTAGTAAAGTATGAGTTTAGTATGGGAAAAAATGTAAGTAAAAGTAAACCGCTTAAATTAGGTGCTAAATTCTGTGGGAATCATTCTGTGGGAAGAGCACAAAAAAAATACTTGAACGAAACCATTATCTAATCTAAACACAGAGAATAAATAATAT
The DNA here is from genome assembly GCA_011764245.1 of Trialeurodes vaporariorum. Classification (NCBI taxonomy): domain Eukaryota; kingdom Metazoa; phylum Arthropoda; class Insecta; order Hemiptera; family Aleyrodidae; genus Trialeurodes; species Trialeurodes vaporariorum. The sequence goes on from VMOF01000220.1 coordinate 7,657,418, forward strand.
TTAATCTATGATGACAAATTTTCTTTGGAATAATCTGATCAATAGGCTAAACTTCTAAACTGCTAGCCTCAGGCATTTCATACATGAGTGTTCATGGTTCTCTAGTTGAAGTGTTCAAGGATTTAAATAAATCAGATTGGCAGATAATTAGCAGATACCAACCTTCGATTCCACTGATGCATTTCACCCTGTCTCTCTCTTCAACCTTGTAATTTTCAAAATAAGTAAATACTCCAAGAGTTGAATACTTGTGTTTAGGTTGATGAACTTTGGAGTAACTGTGCGACCATTCAAACCTTTTGAACCCATCGTAATTTGCTACCTTGCCATAAATCTACAAACAAGAATCCATCAAAGCAATGTTATAACAATGGTTATAATAATATTGGTTGCATTGCAACAGAAGATCTCATAAAAGGGTTTAACAGCCTGGTTTATCTGAGAATTGCAATATGGATTGAACATAGGTTGGAGGATTGAACTAAGTTCAAACCGAGATATAATAGAATAATCTGAGCTGGAATTTCTTGAAAAAATAATTTTACATAGATCAAACTAATTAGTGATAGTACATAATATCAAGTAACTTACCATTACCATTTCTCTAAATTCTCTAGTTTGATTCGTATGCGGAGAAAGAAAATAACAACAAAAACTTGTCAACCTGGATTCAATCCTGGCCCATAGACGCGGATTAGTCAAAGGAGGATTGAGTCAGTGGTCTGTGGCGCCATTTCAGATTTTCTTTGATTTGAGATTTTTTTTTTTTTTTGGCTGTGCATCTTTTTATTCCCTTTATTTTATTTTCATTACATCGTACGCATGGCAACCACCTCTTCTTATACTAAGTTTTAGCATTCAACCTCACCCCCCCCCCCCCCGCTTTTTCTTCTACCACTTGCTGATTTGATTTTTTGGCCACACTAATAGTATCCCCCCCCCCTCAAGGAACTTTCCGGGAATCTCGACCCTACAGTAAGCTTACAAGTGCCAAAGTTCCTTAAATTTGTGCTTTTCACGAATATTCATAAATTTTAGCCGAAAACTGTTGACTTTATGAGCAGCGCGACAAGGTGCTTACGGTTAGAACTAATCTACCCCTGAATCACCTTAACCCTTTGCACTCCGCGGCGATTTTGCCCAACCTCACCATTGACCCCAAAAACATTGACCACACGCGTAAGTAGTTCCACTATGATCCGCCAGAGGCCACCACGTCCCAGCGCGGGCGAATATATTCGTCAACAGGAGCTTCGGAGCAAACTTTTTTCTGTAGAATGTATTCGACTTTTGCGCAGAACCTTCTATTTTTTTTGTCGAATATATTCGACATTATAGTGCAAAGGGTTAAAATTTGACATTTTGCAAAATTAAAGTATGTTGGCTCTAACTTGAGACCTGAGCAGGCGATAAATGAATTTCAGAAAATAGAGAGTGGCAGCACTTCAATAGGTTGTCATAGCCCGAGAGTCGGGCAGCAGCCCTTCACCTCGGCCGACTGACGAGGGTGAGCAATCCTAAGTTGCCACAGAAGGAAAAGAGCTTGATTCAAAATGGGGGTTTTTCTCCCCCCCACCGATTTTCCTGAAACTTTGTATTTTGATAGTACTTGATAAAAGTAGTCTTTTTTTTCAAATAAACTTTTTCCAAAAATAATTAGGGGGGGAGTTACAGTGTTGCAAAGTCGCACCTTTCAAAAATTCATAACTTTCGCGTAAATCATCCAATTGAAACGCGGTTTTCACTAAAAGATGCGGATTGTAAAGCACTTTCATGCCATCTAAACCGAATTCCATTTCAATAATTTTTGACTTAGTTATCGTCATTTTTGTGATTTTTAGGCCACTCAAAATCTACTTAAAGTGAAATAAAAAAAAATGGTATTTTTTGATTTTGACCGGGTTAAAATATGTTATTCCTCTTTAAATTCTGCGTAAAATGAGCCCAAGCAGAATGCAGGGCGATTTTTTGTTCCGGAGTTATGCATTTTTTAGTAAGCGAAAAACGAGTTTTTTAGGGTGCCCATGAGCGTTCGAGAGAGAGGCTCAAGTCAAATAAATGGAAACAGTATTTTTTGATTTTGATCAAATTAAAATATGTTATTCCTACTTAAATTCTGCGTAAAATGAGCCCAAGCAGAATGTGGGGCGATTTTTTGCTGCGGAGCTATGCGCGTTTTAGTAAACGAAAGTCGAGCGCTCTATGGAGAGGCTGATAGACGTGGGTAGCCCGGGTAGCCTCAACCACTCGACTTTCGTTTACTAAAACGCGCATAGCTCCGCAGCAAAAAATCGCCCCACATTCTGCTTGGGCTCATTTTACGCAGAATTTAAGTAGGAATAACATATTTTAATTTGATCAAAATCAAAAAATACTGTTTCCATTTATTTGACTTGAGCCTCTCTCTCGAACGCTCATGGGCACCCTAAAAAACTCGTTTTTCGCTTACTAAAAAATGCATAACTCCGGAACAAAAAATCGCCCTGCATTCTGCTTGGGCTCATTTTACGCAGAATTTAAAGAGGAATAACATATTTTAACCCGGTCAAAATCAAAAAATACCAATTTTTTTAATTTCACTTTAAGTAGATTTTGAGTGGCCTAAAAATCACAAAAATGACGATAACTAAGTCAAAAATTATTGAAATGGAATTCGGTTTAGATGTCATGAAAGTGCTTTACAATCCGCATCTTTTAGTGAAAACCGCGTTTCAATTGGATGATTTACGCGAAAGTTATGAATTTTTGAAAGGTGCGACTTTGCAACACTGTAACTCTCCCCCTAATTATTTTTGGAAAAAGTTTATTTGAAAAAAAAAGACTACTTTTATCAAGTACTATCAAAATACAAAGTTTCAGGAAAATCGGTGGGGGGGGGGAGAAAAACCCCCATTTTGAATCAAGCTCTTTACCTGAATCTCCAGGTCTCAAGTTAGAGCGTACAAACCATGGTGATGAGCAAACAAAGGATACACTCACCTCAAAGTATTTATGAATGAATGAAAATGGAAGGTAGACTTCATCGCCTTCCTTCCTACAACTAATCGTGTAATCTCCATTGATATTACAGTCTATTTCTTCTAGTTGCGGCGCAGTAATTCCAGCCGTATTCGAATTCAAAATAGATTTCCAATCCTCGTCTTTAATTTGTTGCTGCTGTAAATTATAAAATACAGAACTTGAGACGGGTAGTTGTGGTTAAGTTTTTACAAAAAGTGATGATAAACAATTTTAGGAAGAGTACAAAACAAGTCAATATCCCTTGAAAAAATAGTGAAATCCACAAAACAAAAGTAATTCACAAGCAACATTTTGAACAAGTCACACAAACTATGCAGTTTGAAATCTATTGAATTATTTATTGGAGCTAGTCTTTATTTTGACATACTTCTAGTCAGATTTATATTCTCTCGTTTAAATTAGAGTCCCTATCTACTATGAGAGTTGCGACAAGACTCTCAAAATGAAGAAGAAGAAGCGGATCACTGGAGCCCCCAAGAGGCAAATGGGTCTGTTTCACACTTCGGATACAGCGTTTTAAAGTATCAATTCCTACGTAAAAAGCCGAGAAAATTACAATGGCAGCATCAGAAAACACTAAAATTCAGTAATAAACTCATAAATTGCGAAAAACATTAGACACTATTCACCCCTGTATCAATCCACCACGTGCACGATATTTCGCAAAATTAGCGCGGCACATTTAAAATAATCACGGCCGACTGTCATCACAGCTGACTTCATAAACAAATAAACAGTAAACACTGACGGCGTCTGCTCGAATTCTTACGTTTCAATATCCTCAATTCCTCACAAAAGGTTGTGAAAGGTAAGGAAACCGATATTTGTGTCGAAAACTTATCAAAGTGAAACAATAACGCACAGGAGTTTCAAGCATGATGATAGTAGTTGGAATCATCCTTGGAACTCCTGTGTGTTATTGTTTCACCAGTTTTGATAAGTTTTCGGCACAAATATCGGTTTCCGTACCTTTCACAACCTTTTGTGAGGGATTGAGGATATTGAAACGTAAGAATTCGAGCAGACACCGTCAGTGTTTACTGTTTATTTGTTTATGAAGTCAGCTGTGATGACAGTCGGCCGTGATTATTTTAAATGAGCCGCGCTAATTTCGCGATATATCGTGCACGTGGTGGAAAGATACAGAGGTGAATAGTGTCGAGTGTTTTTCGCAATTTGTGAGTTTATTACTGAATTTTAGTGTTTTCTGATGCTGCCATTGTTATTTTCTCGGCTTTTTACATAGGAATTGATACTTTAAAACGCTGTAGCCAAAGTGTGCAACAGACCCATTGCAAATGGCGGATGGCCATTTGCCTCTGCGCTGTTATCGCTATTTCACTACCTACTTCTAATAGGTTAGGTTCCGATTCTTGCCAATAACGGTCGTTATTGAAAGAGATAATGTTCTCCAAAATAACATTCAAGCAGAGGAAAAATTCACAATAATTACTGCGGTCACTGTTACTTCAAATGTGTAATGAAAGCAAGTTCGCGAAAAGTAAACAAACCCGCCGCCATATACATTTTGCCTGTTGGAGCTTTCTTGACAGCCTAAATCTGAGAGCCAATCAGAAATGGATTCAGCAATGGCGCAACTCTCATCGTATATAGGGACTCTAGTTTAAATCAGTCAACTTATCTGCTCTTAAATAGTACCAACTTACTTAAAGTAACTTAAAAACGGCAGGTTGAGCTTTGGGAAATTTTACTCCAAATTAATTTAGAAAAAAATAAATTCTCAAAAGTTGCAATTAATTGGTAGACCACACTAAAGTATTTCACTGCAAATTTGACAAATTTGAGAATCATCACTTGCCTGATTTACAGCTGAAAAAAAGTTATTGTTCCCGTTTGAATTATTCCTGAAATCAGTTCCACATCGCGCCCAGAGTAGAAACGTTCCATAAAATACTAATCCGATTGCAACCAGTAAAAAAATCTTGAAGTTTACACGCATTCTACTTTCCTGAAACAATAAAGAACAGGCTGAGATATTTATGATTCTGCACTTGAAGCACGAATAATATTCTGGAATTGAGGAAATAATCATCTTGAAGCAGGCAAAATCTGCAAAACATATTTGTTTTCTAAAAGTTCTAAATTGAAAGAAATAAAATGACTTGCGTTCTTTGGAAATTGCAGCCTCAACAGTTTTAGTCATCGATTTCCTAGTTAAATGATGCAAAATTAGTAATTTTCAAACAAAGAATAGCCACAATACATTCACTGATTTCAGAAAAATCTGATAAAAAATCACCTGTTTCAGACAACATCAGATACTTTCCATCCCCGCATTTATCCATCCTTGATACTGCCTGGGCTTAAAGTTGAACTAGAGGATGGCTGAAAAAAAAAAAAAATGAAATTAATGCCGGAGGATTGACCACGATGTCAACAAAAAAGGAGTGCTTAAAAAAAAATAAAAAAACGGTAACCAGGGTTCCAAAATGTTCAAAAACACTGAAAGTTTCACACGATCCAGAATTTTTCCTTCACGAAAATTGGAAGTGATTTGTTTTCTTTTTTCCGCCTATAACATCATGTTATAGGAAAAAAAACGCAGCAAAGGCCTGCATGTGACTGGCGAAGAAGGGAGAATAAAAACAGTGTAAACCTTAAAACAGACCAATCACTATCCAGAATTTCAAAAGGTCCGCATCAGAGAAGACAGGTGCAGAGGAAGCAAAACGTTTGGGCGAGAATTTGTCCACAGTATTCTCAACACAAATTGGCGATTAGGCGGGCTGTTTGAATTGCTAAAAGAGAAATAACATTTGTTGGCATTCTAGGTTGAATACGCGCAATTTGCGCTGGTTAACCTCCTGCTCGCTCCCGGTTTTTTCATATTCTAACTTGGGGTTGTCTGCACTCGGAAAAGGGATTTTTGGGGATAGTGAGTTTTTTCTGTTTTTCTTTGGTGGACCACAATCAGAGTTCGTCAGTATCACGTAAATAGAACCACAAAATTAAACGGCCCTTTATCGAACCACACCATCAAAGCATTTCTGTGAATGTTAAAAAAAAAAAAAAAATAACCAAAAAAGTGGGGGGCGCCAAGATTCGAACCAGCAACCTTTCGACCGGGGAGCCAACTCTGAACCGCTAGGCTACCTTCGACCGATAGAGCTACGGAGCAATACTTTTGCATATAAACCCAGCTCATGCATGACGTACGTAGTTCAAACGTTTGCCGCTAGGTGCCACGCCGGTCGCTGTGGACAATATCTCGACCAAGTGTGAAAAACGCGCGGAGGAGATAATGTGACCTAACTCCAGCTCTCTGCTGCGCAGCAACACAAGAAGACGAACGTTTCTCAACTCCGCTGCATTGTTGCATTCTGACACAAAGCCTTTCTGCAGCACTGGGAACTATCCCATCCTGCGCACGTAGTTCAATTCTGGAGCGTTGCGCAGCCCTGCGTCTCACTGTAGGTTGTCCCAAGAATGATTGGACTTGACAACTGTAGCTTTAAATGAAAACATCAGCTTCCATCCTCAGATAGAGCAACCTGATTGGTTAGGAGCCGTAAGAAGCTGATGTTTTCATGAAAACCATAGAAGTGTCAAATCCAATCTTTTCTGGGACAAGCTATAGGAACCCGGTTGTAAGCTCCTGACTTGCTTTATCCACCTTGATGCAATATGAGAAACTATATTGTGAAATTCCAAAGATTATCAGTTGAGATCCAGGAACGAGCTCTGATTTGCATAGTGTAATGGTTCTGCAATTGTTTGCAGCACACTGCTCGATTGAAAATCAGTACACTATTCTACAGATGGAAAATGAAGTGATCTACAGAGCAGACTTACCTCACCAGTTGGACAATACAATAGTACGCGGCAAACTGTCCCATTTGATATAACTTTCAGCATAAAGTCTCCATGATTTACAAACCATTGTAGAACAATGTTTGGTGAGTAAAACAGAGTGTTTAGCAGGACTGCAGGAAAAATCACAACACGGTAGTTTTCTTCAGAAACTCAAGAAAAAAATGCATAAGATTTTGTCACAGCTCATGATCCCTCATGGGATTTTAACGAAACGCAAAAAGGACGGTAATTCATTAAATGGGCCGAACACCATCAGGGCCCAGAAAAAAAAGGGTAAATAAGTTAGTGTGTATCAGTAAGTACGTGTTTTCCCCTGAGGGCAGGAATTGATGGAACCAATGGAACTGTCATTTTATCAATAATGTAAACAACAGCCTAAAAACCACTAAAACAGACGTCTTGTCCTTGATTCGAGCAGAGATTACTTCGAGTGACAGGTATGTTTCCCAAAGAGTAAACTAGAGTCCCTTGATGGAAATATTGTATAGGGAGTACCGACACGAGCTCAACGAGTTGTGATTGGTCGTTGGTTTTAGGCTCTCACGGAGTCGAGCAGGAGTCGACGACATCGAAGGCTCCACACGAAAGGAGTCGATTCGTAGAGGAACGTGTGGGAACGGACCGGAATGCCGGCAAATCCGCCAGTCCACCACTGGTCCACTGTCGAACTTAACCTTCGAATTCGTTCAGGCGATCGACAAAATCGACTCCTGTCAAAATGCATAAAGCGTCGTGTCGGTACTCCCTATACAATATTTCCATCAAGGGACTCTAGAGTAAACAAGAGTCGCAATTGAATGGAAGGCCTGCGTGGTCAACGTAGATAAGGGATCCGAACGCGGGCTGGCCTCTGATTGGCTGCAACGGGTGGAGCAAAAATGACTCGGGGTATAGGGAAAATAACACGGGATTTTCGTTCCGGGACGTTTATCTTGAAACCTAAGCAAAATCGTATCTAAACAATTTATACGAGTCGATTTAGCAGATTTTTCCGAACAATTTGATAGGTCATAAGTGCCACTTTATTGCAAATTCGAAAAGACTGTTTCAGTTTAAAAGTACGCACAATAGTGTGGTTACATGCTTGGCGTGTGTTTGAGCAGTGTTTGAGTAACTCACTATTGTGCGTACTTTTAAACTGAAACAGTCTTTTCGAATTTGCAATAAAGTGGCACTTATGACCTATCAAATTGTTCGGAAAAATCTGCTAAATCGACTCGTACAAATTGTTTAGGTACGATTTTGCTTAGGTTTCGAGATAAACGTCCCGGAACGAAAATCCCGTGTTATTTTCCCTATACCCCGAGTCATTTTTGCTCCACCCGTTGCAGCCAATCAGAGGCCAGCCCAGGCCAGCCCGCGTTCGGATCCCTTATCTACGTTGACCACGCAGGCCTTCCATTCAATTGCGACTCTTGTTTACTCTTTGATGTTTCCTCTACGAGTGACCTTGCTCTCAGCTGATGACTGTCGTCAGCCATCTTGTTACCAGGTATAAGGAAGCGCGAAGTCCAAATGAGCGGCCGGCTTGATTAACTTTGTTTAGGTACCTTTGGATCTAGGTAAGGTACGTCCCTGGAGAATACCAGGTACTCTCGCTTAAGATTCTGGAGGTCTGGATTCTGGTCTTTAGGGACCTTACCTCTGGGGGTTACCAAAATTTGTTGCTCACGAGTGAAAATTCCCTTAATTTCCATATCTAGTATTCAGTTTTCTATCATGGAAAATTTACTTCTTTTTTATACACGATGTAACGGAAGTAAACCTCCCCCCCCCCTCAAACTTTTAAACGAGTTAACGTAAAAATAAGCAGTTAAAGTAAGTACCTATTTAAGTACGCCATTCTTCATCATTCTGTAAAAGATTTTTTCCAATCCCCCTCCACCACCAATGATGGGCCTTCAAGTTCAAGGAGGCTATCTCAAAAATTTCAAAAGGCCACCCCCATCTTAAGTAATGAAACTTACCTGCAGCGCTAGGTTTACAAAGCCGCCCATGGGCCATTTGACTTTTCGCCGCCCCCTCCAGGCCCTCGCTCAAATAAGTATCTTTTCGCTCTAACATAATTCTTAAAAGATCACAAGCAAATTTACAATCACAGTTACACCGAAAGATATTCTACGTTTTGTCCTTGTCTTACTCACGGTCTCTACTCAATATCTTTGTTGAATTCAAGTCTGGAGGTGAATTCGAAATTGAATAGATGCTATCGATGCCCCGAAAACACATCTAAAAAAATAATTTAGTTTCCTCGAATATGTAGTTAGGTTGGTATTGTTTATGATATTCTATCGCGAAATTCGCCTTAATATAATCTTCTCTTCCTGAATATAAGATATGACAAATTGTGATAGAAATAACTTTTTATTTGTTGGTGAACAAAATTAGACTTCTAGCCTAACTTCTTTAAGGGCAAAAAATTCAGTTCATTCCTTGCGGACATTGGCAATGCGGTTACTCTAGCTTGAAAGTTACAAAAAATAATCTGTCTCGTACGTAACTCAGAACAAAAGTTCTCTGAGGCCCAATAAAAATTATGCCGCGTTTTGGAGTTACTCACAATGGGGCTCTTGCAACCGTTTGCTGTGAGCAAACAAATGGTCTAATCTTATGTAAAAACCAGCGAAAATCACTCTAACAAAGTGTAAAATTCAGTAATAAATTCACATAACTGCTACGATGGCAAGATCGTAATGGACGCTCAACGCAGGTATCATGGGAGATTCCCGTCTTATTTGTTACTTTCTCTATAGAAACACAGGGATATGTCTCAATTTAGATAGGAATCTCCCATGATACATGCGTCTCTCCGCCATTAAGCCCAATTTTGAGAGTGAATTTTGTGATTTTTTAGTGTAGGTACCTATTCATCGTCATTTTTACAGGTTCCAATGCAAGAACCAACTCTTCAATCCCCTGTTTTGCAAGAGACCCATTTAAATTACAAATTTAGAGAGCAGATAGTCAAATTCTGCCTTACCTACATCAATTTGAGCACACAAACACTTGCACACACACACAAAAATGCAGAAACCCTTCTCTGACCCGAGAGGTGGCAGCAGGTAGGTATACAAGACAGAGCAATAACTGAGTCAGGGAAGCTGCGTAAGTGTTTAAGTGATTGTGTCCAGCAAACAGTCCGCATTCAGATTGCTTGCACTCTCAATTCACAGCCTAAATTGCAAATAGCTTGAATCGGCAGCCTAAATTGCAAATAGCTTGAATCGGCAGCCTAAATTTTTTTGGGCCTGTAGAGAATGTAGTTCAGAATTAAACAACAAATTTTTTGAAGCAACTGACGAGATGAAGTGATGAGTGCCATTCCCATCAAGGTTGCGCACAGTCCTTTGGTTGCTTACTGCAGCTCAAAGATTATTGACAATGACAGGTAAAAGAGTTCGAAATGAGAGAAGGATAATTGTTATAGAAATTTATTGTTTGAATTGATGAGACAACAGATAGTACATTAGTTTTACCAACAATTTAATTTACATAGGTAGTTAAATAATTCATCTACAAATTAAATCACATTAATTTAATAAACTTAAAAAAAGAGAGAAAAAAAAAGAGAAAAAATACAAAAGTAACAAAAAAAAAAAATAACAGAAAGAGAAGAGGGAGGGTTGAGAATGTAGAAAATAGAAAAAAAGAGAAGGAAGGGGGGGGGGGGGGTAGATTTCTAGCAGGAAGAAAAGAAAAGAATCCATCCAGTAATTTTTAATCACCTTGATGTGTCTTGTGGTTAAACTAACGTAGGGTATCAGCAATTAACCTAAGCAGTAATTATCACAATTTAAACTAAATTAAAATTCAGCAGTCCAAAAGAAGATAAGTCTTTCCATCAAACTGAATAGTGACTGGTACTAATTAAAGACCGATTTTCTGATCAATTCATGTATCAAGTTGTTAAAGTGATTCTTGAGCGTTTAGTACCGATTTCTGCCATCAGAGCGCTACCATTCGATTAATGTCAAATTACAGGCCGAAAGTAATTTATAATTAAGAAATCGGAGTGTCAGTTACTAGATGATCATCTGAAGAACGCCTCTTCAAAATATCTCGTCAATACCTTCAAAAATAAAGGCTGAAAGTACAAAAAAATCGAACATGGCAAATCGATTCTTGGATCGAAATGCGATGTTTCATTTTTTGGTAGGTACTATACTATCAGCCTTATTTTTGAAGGTATTGACGAGACATTTGGCAGAGAAGTTCTTCAGATGATTATCTAGTAGCTGACATTCCGTTTTCTTACATATAAATTACTTTTGGCCTGTAATTTGACATTAATCCAACGGTAGCGCTCTGGTGACAGAAATTGGCGCTGAACGCTGGAGAATCACCTTAATTATTCAAGTTTTTAGAAGAGCGGGGTATCTTTTCATCTTTCTAAGACTGGCCAATTTAGAAGTGGTAGGAGTAAACTCAGGTTGCCAAAACCATTTGATTTGTTTTTCAACAAATGACAGGACTGAAAATAAAAATAAAGAGCAGAAAGGAACATGGGTAATAAGGATACTCCCACAAATGATGAGGAAGATAAAAGAATTGTAAATAAAAAAAATGTTGATTGCTTTAAAGTCCAAATCACAAAATTAACATTCATTGAGTTGAATACTCAGCCTGATAAAATGGTATCCAACTCTTCATTTGCTTAATTTACAATGATCTGTTTAAATGCTGTGTGACCTCAAATCCCGAAGTTTTTAAAAGCAAGTTAAAAAATAAGAACATTGATTATTTCGCCCAAAAACTTACAGGGTAAAACCTGAAAAGGAAACAAGGATTTATTTTTTTCCTCATTCCTTCGAAACATAGACCAGAGTGGAATGAGCTGTGTGAAGACAAATCCATCTCACAATTATGGGACTTCCAACAAACTAACTCACCAAGTAGGCCTCCTAGAACGGAACAAAAGAGAAAAGAAAAGAAAAAAAAATTTACTTAAAAGAAAAGAAGTTTTGAAAATTTGTAAACAGGATTAAAACAATTTAATGACCTTTTTGATGATGCAGTGGTCAAAGAGCGAAGGGGTAAATTAGAAACAGGAACCACCATTTTCCTTTCAAAAGCATTCCAGAAAAAGGAGCAACAGAAAATTCATTAACCATTTCATTTTTCAACATGGACTATCTGGAGAAATATGAGAGCAATATCTTTACAAACTCATAAAGACTAAATCACTTGAGACATATTTTCACGCACTGGGATCTCTTGCTCCTCATATACAGGGTGACTTTAAAAATAAGACTCACCCTAACGGTTGGGCCCATTTTTAAAAAAATCATAACTTTTTAACCTGAAAGCCTAAAGATCCTTAATTTACGCGTGAAAGTGCCTAATAGTTTTCAGTAAAAAGTCAGTCATAAATAATTCACTCTTGTTTGCTGCAAAAACTTAATTTTTTCTATTTAGAGAAATTCTGGATGGGTCCTTTTTTGTAGTCACCCGGTAGAATAGACGGATTCACTCATAGAATTTTCTCTCTGAACTTACAAATGAGTCAACTTACATAAAATTTCAATTTGTATAAAGAACAGACGTTTTCATAGAGAAATCAGCAGTAAAATGATGGAACCATTTGAAAAGTTCCGAAAGAAACAGGAAGTCCCAACATCAGAGCTGATGGTTGAAGCACTGAATAACTGATTTTATTGGTCGAGCACAATAGTGACGTTAACAAATGGTAAGACCACTTTGTTCGTTTTTTACACAAAGGCTAAGCACTTATATTCATGCTGAAACCGGGAGTTTTCGTGGGCCTTTATGTATCTGTTGACAGGCCTTTTGAGTCAATACACCCTTTACAAGAACAGCATCAAGAATAAACATAAAATCATGAGGTACTTACAGTTGACGAATTAGAAGTCAGTTGACGAATTAGATGTCAGTTGACGAATTAGATAATGTCAGTTGACGAATTAGATAATGTCAGTTGACGAATTAGATAAGATCAGTTGACGAATTAGATAACGTCAGTTAACGAATTAGATAATGTCAGTTGACGCTATCGCATTTGGTGACCTCTAATCTTTCTCTGCACATTACAAATCAGAAGTACGTACGGTAGGTGATACATTTTTTTAAAATAAAATCCTCAGTAACTTAAGTTTTCAGCAAAGTGCTGCATGCCTATGTGTAACGAAGGAAAAAACTGGCCCTACCATTTGTTGACGGCATACAAGATTTTCTACCATTTGCGCACCAATTTGAAATCCTATCAAATTTTCAAATCAATTTTCCGGTGGGTTCCCTCAGTCAAAAAAATTCTAAAAACTGTAGAGTTCTCAGTTCATTTGGTCCTTTTATAATGTGCATTTAAAAAAAATGTGTACAACTAACTCAGAGTTGCTTTCTTGGAAAAGATTAATGGAATGTCATTTCTGGTGGACATAATGGGAGACAGAAGCAGGACAGTTCATGAACTTAGAAGACAATGAAGAGGGAAGTTGATAAAATAAATGGGGTATACTCCATATTATTATTTTTTTTAAAATGAATAGTACTATTTACTTAGTGTTCTATCACAATGAGAGCTAGGAGAAAAATGATAGACTTGTAGAAGACATAGATAAAAAATTGCTTTTCACAAAGTTTTCAGCAAGATAAAAAAATTACCTCCATTTAATCAAAGCTTTGTACTACTGGCAAGATGTTGGGAACTATGAAAATTCACAGTACTTTCTTATACGATTTTACAGCTCTGATAATACAGGCCCGTGTTCATTAATTGATACTTGATAGTTGATACACAGTTTTTTGCTAATTTTGATTTGCTGTATTCAAAAGATACCTCAGGAAAGGCCAGTCATCTAAATTTTTTGGTATTCAAGGCCACATTAAGGAAAAGGTTTAAAAACGCTGTTATATTTCACAGTCTAGCACAATCTCGAATATTTTTTCTTCTGAAAGTTTTTTTGGAGAATTTAGTTCCTCAATAATTTATTTTTGATTCTTTAAGGCTTCCTTCTGTTCCATGCCTTAACAGGAAGCTTTTAGAAAGTATGCTCATTCTTTTTCAGCAAGGAAAGTAGAGAAAAATAAATTTTTGGAAACAATAAGACTTCGAGATAACCTTAAAATAGAGGTTGTTCCAGAAAGGTAGGCGCACCAGGACCGATAATCTATGGAATTTTTCAACATTATTTCTCATTCTACGAAATGAAACTTGATGAAAATGAATTTGAGCATTAGTTTTTCATTGAGGAACGCATGAAAATTAAAGGTTCAAAGTCGTATGCAAGTTTTGTTCAGATTTGAAGGAATGAAAGTTGAAATTTCGCCAAAGATTATGGTCTAGGTGTGCCTACACTTTCGAAACAAGTGCTGGCACTGAGTAAAGTGTGTTAAAATGGTTAATTTTGGCTTTTCTCCCCCTAAATTTGACAGGTTTTCTCTAAAATAAGGATAAGGCAGCAGTTTTCTGAGGCCAAGTTTATCAGACACCACGATGAGTTCCGCCATACTTTTCTAAAATTAAAATTGGCAGACCTTATGTGATTGAATAAAATCTGATAAACACTCACAATGTCTAAAATAGTTGGAAATTTTGAAATAATTAGAACTTTTTCATTGTTTTTTTTTTAACATTTTTCTCCATGGGATACGTTCTAAGTAAGCACCGAGCATACAGAGTCAGCATTCATCGCATCTTTTGTCTTCCACTAAATAGACTTCTTTTTTGGTTAAGTACAGTTAAATGTATTTAATCTCCTAAACTTGTCTATTTTTTTCTAAAATGATTGCTACGAGGGAAATTTAGAACTACGGGGGGGGGGGGGGGGGGGGGGGGGGGGGGAGAATAAAAATCAAGGTTGAAAAAATGAAATAAAAATAAGTTGTAAAAACAAGAAAAGACTTTGGGAGAAATTTTTGACTTGTTCCACACCCCGATTTGGACTGCAAAGGGTGAGGGGGATTTTGATGGAGAGAAATTAATAGTTAAAAGAGCTAAATTTAAGGTTTTTTCCTCACATGGGAAAAGAGTGACATCAGAGATTACCCAGAATTTTGGCTGTTACTATTTTGTAATAATCAAGCTCTGTTAAAAGCTCAATAGCTCAATAAAATTGTGACGTAACTGAACGTGAAGGTGATGGAACAAAAAGACAAACCAAGACCCCAAATCGTCGTTCATCTGACATAGAGGCGTGAGTCAGGACCGTTTTATCAATTCCTGTGCAAAAGATGATGCTTTTTCAATCTGTGGCATTGAAAATTCCAAATTCTCAATAGTTTTCAAGTTACAATAGAAAATTTAAAGGCGCAAGTCATTAAAGCCAAAGAGTCAGTAAATTTTGTTTCCACTCTCCTGAAAAGTTGCAAAAATTGACTGACGCCTACGGACGTAAGATGGACGACGAAATGCTTAAAAGTAACTCAACCAATCCGCTGTTGCGACTTGAATAGAGTAAAATCTCGATGAGTCCAGTTTAGTTAAATCTCACATTTCATGCAATATCACAGTTTTCTCTTGGAATTCGGCAATTCTTCCTCAAAAAATAAAAAATAAATGAAAAAAAAAGGACTAAAGATACATTTTCGGGGCCACTCATTCTTTCATCAATTCAGGACTGAGAACTAAAAATGTTGCAGCACAACTTAACCCTTTCCGTCACAATGTCCGTTACAATGGACGACCATTTTACATGGATTCTTATGGAAATTCGGAAAAATTGACAAACACATGAAATCATATGAGAAAAGTTCGTTCAATTATTATGATATAGGTTTCAGATTACAGTGACACTTCTTTCATAATTCGTGACAGAAAGGGTTAAAAAGCCAGAGTCAAGTGCAATTTTCAGTGAGAAACGGACAGTGTAAAAAAAAAACACTTCCTGATAGGGCAAAAAGCACGCTCAAGCAAAAGCTTATTAGTTCACTGTCAATGCATAAATAGGGAAAACAAGAATTTTGGAAAAAATAAATAAATGAGTTTTGATGACAAAAAATTCATTTTTCTTAAAAATGGCAAATCAAACCAACAACTGTCACATGATAATGCTCCAATTAAATTGATAAAACAAATAACAAAGAAAGAAATATTATTCCAAAAGATAAAAAAGAGTCCTTGGAATAAAAACTTAACACACTTGGTACCGTATTAAATGATGAGTTACTCCACTTTCATGGGTGGAATAAAAATAAAAATAAATAGCTTGTTTGATAGACTTAATATTAAAAAGGGGGGGGGGGGGGGAGTTCTGGATTTGCTAGCTGATTTTATTAATATAGATGGTTCATCTGCTGGCTCCGAACATAGCTTCGTTGAGAAGGCTTTTCGTTTCTCTAGAATTTGAGAATGTGTGAATGAGGAGAGAGAGAGAGAGGGGGGGGGGAGCAGTATGATCAGTAATCATAACATAGGAGTCTTACTAACTAGATCTTAGAAGGATTTAAGGGACTGGTCTAGCAATAGATTTCAAGTACATTATTCCAACTCTGATCATAAACCACACGGAATTAATCAAACTTCAATACTTCAACAAATATTTTAAACCATGTATCATATAAATTTTGCTTATATATTCAAATCAAGTTTTGTAGTTTCAATCTCTATCCCGATATATACTTAAACCACATTTACAGAGATTAAAGTCAGTCTTCAAAAAATGCAGAGGATCCATTTTTCCCCTCAGCTTAGAAAGAAAAAAAAAAAAAACTTCCAAAAATTTCGGATGGGTTCAAAAAGAAAAACAAAAAAAAAACAATCATGAATCAGTGTGAAAACAGAAGCAGACAAAGTTTTTTAGTTTAAAATTACTGGCTTGAATAATTTGAAAGCAACTAGAGGATGGCAATTAAACTAAAAATGGAACCATACATGTTGCTGATGAAAAATTATTTAAGAATGGGGTGAACAAGGAAAGAATAAGGAAAACGAAGTAAGAGAGAGGTAACAGTGGAATATTGGTGAATGAAAACTTTGGAACAAATCGTACAATACTAATCAGACCTTACAAACAAACATTAAACGTTAGGGGTGAGTCATTCACAGCCTTGAAAGAAGTAAAGCTGAGCTTAGCTTCTTGTCGTAAGATTTATAGTAAGCGGTGATTTTGAGACCTTGAGAGCTTCTCATTGCTACGTTACGACTCGGCCAACAATTTGATTTGGACAGTTAAGCAACAAAATTTTTGACAATCTTATAAAAAATTGTGGGCTCATAAATTAGGTTTCAATTTTTTTATTTCCTTTTTTCATTGAAAACCACTGTTGAGGCCTTTAAGGGATAGCCACCATGACAAGTGCACTTTTCACTGACACACAGAGTAAGTTCGGAAAAGAGGACAAATCTTACTATGACAAACTAAAGAACAGGGGCAGATTTAGGAGGGAAGGTGAAGAGCCAGGGTACTTGCCCCGGACAGCGAAATGAGAGTGAACAAATGGGGGAAAAAAGAAAAAAGGTCATCACTTAAAAAATTTCCATTAGAGGGTGGCAAAATTAAATAATTTCCTAAATATGCAATAAAATAAAGATCTTGCCTCCCTCCCTTTCAAGAAAATTAGACTCGCCCCTGCTATACAGCAAGCTCCGAACAAGCTTTCCTCGGTGGAACTTTTGTGCAAGTAACATACAAAGTATGTTAACCCAATTAAGATGCACTTTAATCAAAAGACACCCAAGATAAAAATTCTCATTTCTTCGTGATAGTGTCTCTCCATTATTTCAGCTCAGCTTAATACTAACCAAAACTGTTCTTGACAAGAGTTAAAAGGTCTAGAAGACTAAATAGAAAAGCATCTTTCATGTTTTCATGGTTGAGGGAAGCTCTAAGACTGAAAACATTCAATACCTTCTAAGTTGCTGAAAAGTTGACAGGCTCCCTAAGTCTTTCAATTCAAGGTTACTCATTATTACACCTCAATGAGAAAAAATAAAAATAAAAATAAAATAAAAATAAATAAATAATAATAACAAAAAACTTTTGAATAATAAAAGTAATTGCAATAATGTTTAAGGTTCTGTGAAGTTGTTACAAATTCATTTCAGTTCCAAGGATAAAAACTACATTTTGACCCATCTTGGTTGATAATATGCACTGGTTGGATGGGGGGAAAAGGAGAAAGATTTTTCAGCAATAAAGCTTTGAATGGAAATATGCTTCCTTCCGTGGGTTTAGAATAAAATCCTCCATTCTCAGCACATGAAATCAAAAACTAGAGAAAAAAAAAAGAAAAAAAAAAAATTATGAGATAAAAAGTCCACAAACAAACAAGAGCTCAAACTAGTCGAAACTCTGATTAAAAAATCTCATGCACATCTAACTAATACGGAGCAATCAGATGTGCCCATTTTTAAAATTTTTAAAAATCCCGATTGTTCCCAAATCAAAGCTCAGTTTTTCAACAATATTTTTGCCCTAAAATATGCAGGTCGTTTGGCAAGTAGGTATGTTTCCCTATTTTTTCCCCTCAGCTCTCAAGGATGATAGAGAAAATTTAAAACAACGCTTAGAGGCATTATAACCTCATTTGGATGGCTTTTCTTTTAAGATCAGACCGCCATCTAATTTAAATTTTCTAAATAACAAAACAAAGAATATTTCAAAAGCCATTTTTAATTAAGTCTAGCTGGAAGAAAGATATCACGTATCACAAGAATTGGCAGATGACAGATCAGCTTGTTTACTGCACAGAGGATAAGTTTGTGTTGCTGCGCACTGACTTTGATACGCAGAAACGTGAACAAACGAATAGAAAAGAAAACCGGATGAGCTACTATCTGCTATATTTTGTAAAGGGACCTCTAATAACAACCATAATGATGGCTACAGGCTACTGAACTGATTCCATACAACAAACTTCAATATTTTGGGAATGGGGATTTTTATGGGGGTGCCAGGGGGAGTAAAGTAAATGTGTCTGCGACACTCAAGATAGAGGTAGTTTCAGAAGTGTAGGCGCACCTAGACCCATAATCTTCGTACTTTGTCAACATAACTTCTGATATTACTTGATGAAAATGAAATTGATTGACCACTTTTCAATGAGGAACACTTTAAACGCAAAATAATAAAGTCAGAGGCAAGTTCGGTTTTGATTTGAAGGAATGAAAACTGAAAAATTTGTCAAAGATTGTGGTCTGGGTGCGCCTACACTCCTGAAACGAGCTCTACTAGAACTTTAAAAAGAGTTGACACTTGGCGACACTGTCGGACAAAGTCCAATCAGGCCACCGCAGGTCGCCGTAAGCATCGCAGGCTGTATTTAACACAATCTTGCAGTATTTCAGCAACCAAACCAAGCTATGCGCATCAGTTGCAGACAATGATTGCATGATTTCCAATTTTGTCGATGTTTTACTCTCAAGAGCATCCACAATCTCTAAGCGGTACGTGATCATTGCCGGGCTAAGATGTAGGGATACTCCTCAGCGTTTCAAAAATTATAGAAGTTGCACAGACAGCATCTTTGGGGTCGCAGTCATTAAAGTGGTATCCGTTGAGATTGATCTTGGTGATTCCCAAAGACATTATAACATACAGACAAAGTGTATGACAAGATTCTTGAGGCAAACTTGCTGCATTTTGAATGTCCACCAAAAATTATGAGCACTTATCGACTCGCGTAACAGTTGTATCAAAACTTAAATTGGCAATCTTTTTAAGGTAATCCTTGGCTTGGCTTGGATACAAATCAGATTCAACCTAACACACTTGATCAATGATGTAGAACTGGCAGTAGTGGTAGTAGTCCAGTAGTCAAGCCAACCAAACATGGTGGTTAAGTAAGCTGGCGTTTCAGAAAACCGACAACAAATCTTTCAGGACAGCCAGCTAAGACTGTTTGAGTTAAGGTGATTCTTCAGCGTTTAGTTTCAGCGTTCACCGTTGGATTAATGTCAAATTACAGGCCAAAAGTAATTTATATTTAAGAAAACGGAATGTCAGCTACTAGATAATCATCTGAAGAACTTCTCTGCCAAATGTCTCGTCAATACCTTCAAAAATAAGGCTGATAGTACCTACCAAAAAATGAAACATCGCATTTCGATACAAGAATTGATATGCAACATTTCAATTTTTGGTACTTTCAGCCTTATGGAAGTTATTGACCATGTATTTAGCAGAGACGTTCTTCAGA
Organism: Trialeurodes vaporariorum; assembly: GCA_011764245.1. NCBI lineage: Eukaryota > Metazoa > Arthropoda > Insecta > Hemiptera > Aleyrodidae > Trialeurodes > Trialeurodes vaporariorum. The sequence goes on from VMOF01000220.1 coordinate 7,677,365, forward strand.
TGACAATCCGGTAACTGACACTCCGTTTTCTCAAATATAAATTACTTTCTGACTGTAATTTCGCATTAATCAAACAGTAGCGCTCTGGTGGCAGAAATCGGCACTAGACGCTGAAGAATCACCTTAAGATGTAAATAAATAGACGGAGTAAGAATAGAAATAGAAATAAAATGGGACTTACATTAAAAAATATCTTAGCTAATCTATCACTCTCTACGTTCATGTAGTATCTGTGTAAGAGCGACATGCTGTCCGGCCATAGCAGCTAACTGTGCGGCGTTGGGGGCTACTCCAGGGGGAGCAGGGGGTATCACAGGTTGTCCAATACCATCAAATCGTGCACTTGGGTCACCATAACCATTCTGGAAAACAAGAGAAAAAATTGAAGGTACTTACAAATTCAAGAAGTAGGATTCTAAAGAGACTTCCACTTGTTGATTACTCTGTATGATGGGGAACGAAGAACTTAGAAAAAAATTCATTTCTAAGAACTCAAAGAACCATCAAACACATTTGTGTAGGAAACTTCAAAAATCAGAAAGAAATTTCAAATCAGTTGTCAATTTCATTCAAAATGAGAATGTAATCGCATTTAGTTTCCACAACGTATTTAAGGGTAAGAGATTCAGCCCTTAGGCGCGCCATTTGTTTGGGCGCAATCTGCACATGGAATCTGACACTTACTACAAATTTTGCATGCTTTCAGAGAAATATTTGCCAGATGGCATCCTCATAAGTTAATGTGCTCCAGAGATATAGAGCTAAGAATTAATTGTTCCTATACTAAGCGCTTGGTCGCTTAAGGGCAAACATTTTTGCGCTATAGAGCTTAGAACTAATTGTTCTTATACTAAGCGCTGGGTCGCTTAAGGGTTCGGGTGCAATTCCGAGACATTCCCCAAGATCACCTTGATGCCGCTTGGCTTGAAAAATACTCAAGCCGAGTCCAAATGAGCCCCAGAAATCAACATTTTTTTAATAAGTTTTTACTCATTTGCTAGCCATTTAAAGCTCATTTTAAACTTTTTCTGATGGTCCCATAACACCTTCAACTATTGCAAAAGGTAACAAATTTGAAATTGGTTGGGAGTGGCGAGTTCTGCTTTCGGGTGTTTAGATCATCTGTTGATGAATTTTTGGTTGATAAATCACAAACCATAGTTTCAAAAAGCTAAAGGCTTATTCTAGATCCGTGTCCCTAGAGACTTAAAAAGGACCCCAATAATTCCCTCCAAAAATGAGCGTATGACACATCAAACGGAAGCTCTTGGTCAGCGCTTTCAGAACCTTTTATGTTTTATGAGCTGCAACAGTTAGGGTCATCACAGTGGCCGATCGAAAAATTAGTCGTTCTTGTTTTCCTCTTAACCCTTTGCCTGCTACGAACGAGTATACTCGCGGAAAAAAAACCGTTCCTCAGAGCTACGCCCAAGTGAACTCGCATTCGTGACTTCCATTGAATTGCCGACCGTAGCGCTGTTGCGATTGAACTAAACATCAGACTATAGGTACGCATTCTGTCGGGGAAGATACGAACTACAAGTTACAAGTGTTTCCGATAGAATGCGTTGCCCCTTGATTTTAAAATATGTTTCTTCTCTGCATGTTTTGCTTCTGCTCAGCTGACGAAACCAAGTTAACCTAAGTTTGTCGGTATCGCGCTTGCCTCAAGGGTACGGATTTTTTGCAGCGAGTATACTCGTTCGTAGCAGGCAATAGGTATATCAACAAATATGATTTTGGATGATTTTTTTTGTTTTTTTTTCTAATGATTTTTGGCCATCTGAAAATGATTGAATTTGCATAATTTTCGATTCCTAACTCATCTGGGGGGTGGCAGCACCTGAATTCCTAACCCAGCAGGCAAAGGGTTAAGTTCCCATAAAACCTAAAAACCTAAAAATCTATCCATCTCCAGAAGAGCTCAGGGAGCTTATTTTATAATTGGTCTAAAAATGACGGAGCTTCCGTTTTGCGTATAATTTATTGCACTCTGTCATTTACCCGTGATTCCACAGGTTGAGAAAAGATTACATAGTTCAGTTTAGTGTAAGACTGTAATGCACAAAAATACTCGCATCTGTAATCTTTTCTCAACCAGTGGAGTCGGCGATGACTTTAAAAAACTTGCGGACATTTTAATTAATCAATGGCGTTTCCACCGATTGAGAGAAGATTGTAGATCCGAGTATTTCCATGCACTTCAGTCACACCCCAAACTGAACTGTATAATCTTTTCTTGACCGGTTGAATCATCGGTGAATTGAAAAATGTCATTGATTAGACGCAAAATGGCAGCTCTGAAAAATGATCTACTTTTACCATACTTTAAGCTCCAACAAAAATCTGAAAAGTTCCTTCATTTTTCATTTGACTTACATAGAAGCTCACCGTTGGCTAGAATCATGACGGTATCCTTAAAAAAAACAAAAACACAGGGGTGCAAAATGTGCCCAATCTAGCGATCCGCGGATCGCGTGAAAGTGAGGAAATTTCTTAGAAAGTGAGGAAATTTGTCTAATTTTTTTTTTTTTTTTTTTTTTTTTTTTTTTTAAAATAATGGAAATAAGGATTTCCCAGGAAAAAGAGTGTAAAAAATGGGAAAATATTGGTCATTTTGCGAACATATGGTGTTGAAATGTTAAAATAACCAAAAAAAAAAGTCATCACTTTCAAATTTTTGTAAGGAAATTTTTTAAAATCCTGTGAGGAAATAAGTCATGAATCGCGTGAAACTTCCGAAGTTTTGGAACATTTTGCACCCCTACAAAAACAACCAAAGAAAAAAAAAAAAAAAAAAAGAAAGAAAGAAAGAGATGACTTACAGGTAAAATTATGGTAGGGCGCAACTGGTGTGGATATGCATAGGTGAGACCTGGATAATAGGCTGCTGCGGATGATGCAGGATGTGACGCAATCTGTGCATAACCAGGAAACTGTAAGTTGTAATAAGGGTGCATGCCTTGAGCTGCATATAGCTGCGCCATTGCTGCTGCAGCGATGGCAGACTGAAAACAGAAGTAAAATAGAATTACCTAGAGACACACATTGAATGGATAAAAATGTGATTCATAAAAAACAAGTGATCATTTCCAATCCAATAGAAAATAAAATTGATGTGAGTGACAAAATCATAGACTTCTTGATACCTTTAATGAAAGCAGTAGCATGTTCTTTCCCCTTCTAGATCAAGGCCCAAATTCTGTTTATTTATTTATTTATTTATTTATTTATTTATCACACTTTGGTACATAGGACAGGAAAACTGTATGGTACAGGTCAATGATATTAACAATAATAGCCAAGTTACAGAGTATTTGGGTTACATAGTTTTTTTGTTTTTTTTTTGGGTTACATAGTATTTGGGAAAATACATAGATGCATGCACAGAAGACTGTACATGCATCTATGTATTTTCCCTGCGATCTAACTGCGATTACACATGAGTTACTAGTTGAAGGTTAAGTTTAACAGAGGAATTCTTCCAGTGAATGAAAGGCTTTAGTCGTAACAAAGTTTTTGACTTTCCTCATATAGGCTATATTGTTAATTTAATGTTAATTTATTGATTATTGTTAATTTAGTCCCAACAGTACTTAAGACCCGTTTTTTTTCCCATCCGCTGCCCACCCGCTGCAGCGGCTGGCGTCCAGCAAACCGTTTCTCTCAATTCCGCTGGCAGCGAATGGATTCCATCCGCTGCCAGCAGATGCCAGTGGTCCCAGCGGTCTCTTGAGGCCGCTGGGCGTCCGCTGGATAGGCCTTTTTTGTTTACATCTGTGTTTACAAATGGGCGAATCGAGCGAACCTAACCCCTTCAAGCAAAATCCAGCGAATTGACAGAAACGGTTCGCTGGACCGATGGATCAGTGCAGTCCCAGCTAAATTCTCGCTGGATCAGTGCAGTAGATGGGAAAAAAAAAACGCATCTTTAAAGCCGGCCAAAACATTACGGACCTAACCTCACTTTTGGTTTTGAGTAGCCTAAAGCATCCACAGATAAAAACAGACGGAGCACTAACTGGCTGCAGCAGAGGCATGCTGAAGTCTGGCGGATTCAACAAAGCAACAGTCAACATCCTTCTGATGATGCAGGGTGTTTAATGGCGAACAGCCTCCACTTCACTCCTCAGCCTATCCCCCCTGTGTTTATCGAATGTCACCGTTCAACACCTTGGGACATCAGAAGGATGTTGACTGACATTTTGTTAAACCAACGAGAATTCAGTGTGCCTCAAATCTGCCCTATGTATTTTAGCGTAGTGCTCCGTCTCTGTTTGTCTCGGCATTTTGCCTGTGCACTTGCACTATGGTCTGAGATGGTCAACAAGTGGCCAAATGTGGTCAACGAGTGGCCGAAAATCACAAAGTAAATTTCTCATCAATTTTATTATTCATCAACTTTCAAGACCAATTTTAATCACATAAAAAACTTCAAACGAGTAATTTATTATACCAAGGAATGCCTTTGGAAACTTTTAAATTAAGCTGAAAATGTGGAAAACGATGATTTTGTGCCATTTCTCTCGAACCGACACTCTTTTCTCTCTCCCTCTTTCTTTCTTCCTTTACTCTCCCTGTCCTTTTCTCTATTTGACCTAGTGCGAGGCACTCATGTTTGGTTTTCCCCATCTTGTCTGTCCCTTGGTTGTGTCTTCTGGCGTTCGATTTCTCGATTCTTCCGGTTGCGTTGACCACCCACCTTTCTCACTTCCTCTTTATCGTAAGGTTTTCACTTGGAGTTTCGACCCTTGGGTGTACTCAGTTTCATACTGCCGAGAAGTGCAGAGCTCAGCCCTGGACGTTCAGTCAGTTTTATATTTTCAGTCTATTCTAGTCATTTTCGTTTGAATTATGTGTCCGTCGATTTTTGGAAATCTATCTGTTCCTGTTTTATTTTCATCTTGGATTTTTTTGCCCCTTTAAGGGTGAGTTTCGTTTGGTTTCGTATTTTCTTGTTTTCTCGTGTGCTTCAATCTGTGTGAGATAAGTGGTCGATTTGAAGTACAAGGGAAATTTTCGTTTATTGTTTGTCTTTTGTTTTGTTTTGTGTTCAATTTTTGGTTCCTTGCCGTCTGCGAGTGAACATGGCGTATTTTATCTGTTTCTGAGGTTTTCGTTTTTCTTATGTTTACTTGTAGGGTTCACATTTCTGGTCTTATTTTCATTCATGGATTTTGGTTGCAAGTTCCTGCATGCTATTTTTGATGTCTCTTGTCAGCCCTTTTTTACGACGATTTTACTGTACCGTTGACGTATATTTATGGAGATATTCTCAACCTGTTATTTGGTTATTTTTCTCATGGACTGGACAGTGTGATTTTATCTACATGGATGCTGTTTATTTCGTCGAAAGCTGAGTTTTTAACCATTATTTTATTCTATATTTTATACTGCTCTATTTATTTCAATGCTTTTTTATTAACTATTTTATTCTCATTTAGTTGACCGATTGCGCATTTCACTCTTTTTAATTATCTGCAACTCTTAATTTTAGTTTGTCTCTACGTGAAAGATTTTCTCTCGTTGGTAGTCATTTTGAGTTGCTTATTTTCCTTGAAATTAATTTATTATTCTAGTCTCTTTTTTGCAATCGTGTCTCTGTGATTTTAACTGTATTTCTGTTATAAAGTGCTAGTCGTGAAATATTTACATGGGGTTAATTTGTTTTCGTTGGGGGTTTTTGTGTTCGTTCTTTTGTGATTTTGTAATTGTAACTTCTTGTACGTCTGTAACTTCTTTGTAGTCTCGCGGAGCGCTCCCGTTAAGTTTTGTCCCGATTATTTTACGTGCAATACCGTGTCTACGTTTTGATTATTTCGTATCGTGTTTTGTACTAATTTTATGGTGTTTAATTCTGTGATACTTCGACGTGCGTTTTGTATTTCTTGTGTGCAATTTTCGTGATTATAGTTTGGTCAATTTTATCTCGGTTGTTTGTGTTTGTTTTGTTTTCGTCATATTTTTCCTTTTGGGTATTTTATTTATCTTTTGTTGTTTTGCTTTGTGCCCGCCGCCTCTCTCTTTCATGTTGTGTCGTGTTTTGGTGTTTTGCACGTTTCCAATTATTTTAACCTCTGTGAGAGAGGGGTGACGGCACAATTTTTCATGATTGTTTTTCACTCGTTATCAACCACTTTTTTTCCATCTTCGACCACAGTGCAGTGTACTCAATGTTTGCAGTGATTGCAGTGATTCTCCCAAGTGAAGGCACTGATTTTGGCAAACTTACAGCAGGCTTCTCCCCTGTATCTCGGAAACTAAAGGAGATAAGTGAATTCCAATTTCAGTACATCAAAGTACATGCCGAAAATAGCACGTTTCCACAATCTAACTCAATTTTTGTTCGTGTGTTTGCGTTTACAGCTTTTTTCCTTAGCACAGCAGTATTTTAAGTTTCTTTACTTCTCAACACTTTGTGGGACAAGGTGAATTATAAGTTTAACTGATTAACGCTTTAATTAGTTTAATTACTGCTTTAATTAGTTAAATTACCACTTTAATTAGTTTAATTACCTGCTGTTGCTGCTGCTGATGCTGTACCTGCTGCTGCTGCAACTGGAGGGCCTGGTTGAGATTGAGTTGGTCAGCATAGCCAGGAGGAACTTGCGGGACTTGTGGAGCAGTGTAAAGCTGTCCATTGGCCAATACTCCATACGGCGATGAAACTGGGACTGGTGGAAACGGAGAAGACAAACAAACAGAACAACTCGATGAAACAAATGACAAAAAAACACAACTCGATGAAACAAACAAGACAATTTATCACATGAGATGAAGAAACAAAACAATTTATCACCCGAGATGAAGAAGCAATTGTTTTGGGGGTGGAGGAAGTTAGAGTCCCTATATACTATGAGAGTTGCGCCAAGACTCTCAAAAAGAAGAAGAAGCAGATCAATGGAGCCCACAAGAGGCAAAATGCAAATGGCGGTTGACCATTTGCCTCTGCGCTGTTATCGCTATTTCACTACCTATTTCTAATAGGTTAGGTTCCGATTCTTGCCAATAACGGTCATCATTGAGAGAGATAATGTTCTCCATTATAAAATTTAAGCATTGGATAAATTAACAAAAATGACCGTGTTCACAGTTACTTCAAATGTGTAATGAAAGCGAGTTCGCGAAAAGTACAAAAACCCTCCGCCATTTGCATTTGCCTCTTGGAGCTTTCTTGACAGCCTAAATCTGAGAGCCAATCAGAAATGGATTCAGCAATGGCGCAACTCTCATGGTATATAGGGACTCTAGAGGAAGTAGCTGCACATTCAAAGATTACTCATTTATACTAAAGCGACCTACTCGACTTTAGACATTGTCATTCCCAATTGACTTTAACATCAATAAAAAATTTGAAGCAGAGCAATGAATTTTTTGAAACTTCCAAGAACTTTCCTCCTCTACGTTAAGTCTTGTTCCTGAAAATATCGAGTCCTTTTACTCATAAGATTATTATTCAGGGAATTGAACAGTTGAGATTAAATGGCAATGTCAGAATACAAATAGGTCTGTTTAGTTTAAATCTGTTCAATTGAACTTATTTGATGGCAGCCCTAATTATTTTTTTTTTTTTACATCTTCAAGAGCTTACAAAAAGTAATTTATCAGCACAAACCTTATCACACAAGGGACTATCAGGGGCTTTAGGAAATATCAGAATTGAAAAATGTATGGACAGTTCCCTATCCGACAATGGGGCTCTAGCAAACTTTTGCTGTGAGCAAATGAATAGCCCATACTGATGTAAAAACCAGCAAAAATCACGAAAATCACAATAAGAAAGTTTAAAATTCAGTAATAAACCTACATAACTACATAAATGGCAAGATCGTAATGGCGGTTTGACGCAGGTATCATGGGAGATTCCTATCTAATATGCCACTTTCTCTTTGGAAACACAGAGGTATGTCTCAATTTAGATGGGAGTCTCCCATGATACCTGCTTCAAACCGCCACTAAGCTGTGAATTTCGTGATTTTTAGTATACTCATCATCATTTTTACACGTTTTTATGCAAGAATCAACTCTTCAATCCTGTGAAGCAAAAGTTCGCAACAGCCCCATGGTGTTTCTAAGCATTTGGATTAGCCGTTAGCAAGAAAAATACCCTATCCGGGTGGTCTGGGACACCCTGTATGTCTCATTTACACTGTATACATCATAAACTTATAGATACGTTAAATTCTAGGAATTGTCAAAATTAAAACTTTGGATTAGTATGCATACATCTTGCTTATCTTCTTTAAATACTTTTTCAAATTTATTTCCGTTCAATTTTGGTTCGAGTTTAGAATCAAAATTCTGAGTTGCCGAAAACAAAAAAAAAATAAAAAATAAAACCATTTTGTAATTGAACCAAAATAAATGCCCCTGAGCTTGAAGCAGTTGGAAACCAGTTGGGAAAATCCGTACAATTCGCACCCTTAGTTCTCACAAGCAAGCCATTGAGAAAGGAACTGTACTTGAGTAAGGACACTTGAGAGGAAGAGATAAAGTTAAAAATGAATAAAATTTACCAGGGTAACCACTAGCTGGTCCATGCCCTGGGACATAGCCACCTGTCGTGGGGCCTTGAGGAGTTCCAGGATAAGCGGGTACTACTGCAACAAACAAAGCAATGATTTGAAATTGTGAACTGAGAAATAATTTGACTCGATGAGTGGTGGGTTAAACAAGACTAAAACAAGTAACTCACCAAAATATGCCGACATAAATTTTTAGCCCAAGAAACACTGAAACCATCTCATTGGGATTAATTTTAATTTTAGTCTCTTGAATACATGCTTGAATACCTTGAAAGCAACTCTATTTGAAATTAAAATCAATTCTGGAATTATCATCAATCAGGGTTTTGGAGATGGTTTTCATTTTATTTCATCTTATTTAACCAAACACTCATGGAGAAAGAGCTTTTCAAGTCCGCCACCATTCCTTCACCGACACCAAAATTAACTTTAGTTAATTGTTTATTTTAGGAGTTTGAGCACGGAGCTCATTGAATAAAAATTCATCAATTGAACTTGAAAGATAGGGAGGATCTTCACTGCTATAAAACTGTTTCAGAATACAGAGTGTCTTGCCTTAAGTTCCCGACTAAAGAGGAGCTGATTTCTGAGATAATAAAATCGTTTTTTTTCCTCATGAACTTATCCTTAAAGTGGCTTCTTCTTTAAGCAACAATTTTTCGAGTCCGGGAAAAAATTTTGTTTTTTTGTTTAAAATTGGGATTAAAATTGTTGATACAAAAGACTTCGCCTTTGCTTTTGAAGAAATCATAACCTATTCCTACAGCACCTACTTTCCTGGAAATTTTGCTCTTTTGACGAAACAAGTTACAAGTTGCCAACGAGAATTCACAATTTTTTTTTTGTGGAAGAATCAAGTTATAAAAACCCTGATTGATATTTAAGGTCCTCTCCATTTTGTTCCATACAACGCATTTTAAGCAAGATTATCAGAAGATTTTAGTTCCTCCTTCATTGCGCTGACTTTTTACTTCTCCATCTTTAACGTGGATAATCTCGCTTAAAACATGACTTACAGAAAAAAACAAAGAGCAAAAAATTTTGAGGGCTTCTCCAACCTGATTCAATAAAAAAGTGTTGAAAATTTTCATTGACCAAATGAAACTTTGGCAGTTAAATGAGAAAATTTACCAGAAAAGAACTCCAGACTTGTTTTATAATTTTTTCTAGAGGGCATTTTTGAGTTCGACATCAAAAATATGTCCAATACCTACATTTACTTTCTTTGCATCAAGAACTTCCAGGAACTATTAAAAAAAAAAAAAAAAACAAAACTTTATCTCATACTTTAAAAAATCATTGCTAAGAGGGGAAACATTCTATGGAAAAAAAACTGAAGTCTTATTTAATCATCATAAATCAGCCCCTCTGAGGCTGGGCACTTCACACAAGACACCCTGTACAGTAGATTATAATCATGATTAAATAGAAATTATGATATTTTACTTTGTGAAATAGCGGGGAAACAAAATCAACTAAAGTTATTGAACGTTAGTTAAGTGTTATCGTATTGATGCATAACTTAGACTCAACTTAGTTGCACATTCATACGAAAAAGATAAAGTGCGCACACACGCACACGCACACATAGCCAATAAATGTTAAAATCATAAATACATTTCTAAGAGATATTTACAAAATACAAATTTTAGCCAATTATAATACTCGAAAATAGTACACCATTATCACTTATCTAACATCGAAATATTATGTGAGTAGCGATCAAAATACAAAAAAGAGAAAAAAATTTAATAACTTTGTAAAAAAATCATTGGCATACAAACGTATAACGGCAAACTATGTTCCAGTCCAAAAAAAGTTACTTACCAGAGAGACAGAAGAAAAGTTTGCACTAAGCTAGAATGAAGAGATGACTTGACTCGTTCCAACAGAGCCCAATCTCTTTATTCGGAACAATAATTGGGTAATATCAGGGTCACATATCCCACCAGGCATTACAGGCAATTGCTTACAGGAGCAACATTTTGAGAAGGCATTTATTTTTTATTTTATTAATTTTTATTAACTGAGAGAAAGAGAGAGAGACAGGCCTCTCTCAAAAAATGGTAAGAATGGAAGCTCATTATGATGCAGTTAATGGTTCGACAAATTTTAGAGCTCTCAAAAAACAAAATTGTCAACCTTCTTTGGAGTTTCACAAGTTAAATTAGAATTTTGGAGAACTTGGGACCAGAGAGCCACCCCCCGCCCCCCTCTCCAAAATAATAGGGATTGTTTTAATAAAAGGGCAGCAGGTTGTTAAATACTTGTGTCTTTGCCTACTCACGTACTTAAGCTGGATATTGTTGTGATGAAAATAATTAGTTTCCACGTGTGGTAAAACAAAGATGCAGGATTAAGGATAGATTTTGTTCAAATAAAGGGAGGGGGGAGGGGGTTGTTTGTTGGCAGCTGAAATCCAGCTCCACTTTTTCTTTAAAATCTAATGTGGACAGGGCAAAGCCAAGCACATCTTTAACAGCCAAACTGATGGAATTGAGAAGCTGAGATAGCTTGAAGTATCATCCAAAGGAGCCCTGACATGCAAGAATTTTGCAGGGTAGGACCCCAGCCGAGGCTCCCCTGTCTTGGGGTGGGGGAGGGGGGGTGGCCCACGACACCATCCAATCACCCGTGGGGGTGGCAATATCATTCATGGCTCACGATGGCAGAGAAAGTATAAGGAGCCCCTGGGTAGATCACTAGTTTTATAAATTCATTTGATAGATGAGCAATTTCAGAGGAAGGGTAGAACAATGAAGAGTTGAAAATTTACTTGTATCTCTGTAAATCACAAAATGCAGTAATAAATAAATAAAAAATAAATTTTGCCAAGTCCAGAAAAAGAATAGACTTGAGCTCTTCGAAGATGTAGGTGGAAAGTGTTCTATCATTCCTCTTTGCAGCGATAAGACTAGCAAAGGTCTTGATTCTAACAATGAAGGAAAATGTTCCAAATAAAAAGTAAAAGGGAGTCATTTCTCCATTCTAGCTTTAATGTTTTTTCACAAACGAGACATGATTTCAAGCATTAAATCCAAATGTGTAACTCATTTGACAAGGAGGAAAGGACATGAGAAACAAGTCGATAGAAACGATAAGACACGCACAAAAAAAAAGGAGAAGCTAAATTTATCGAATTGATCAATCTTGAATGCAAGCTCTAATTTTTTCAATTCTTTGAGGTCTTATAAATGACATGAATTTTCCATTGGTTTTAGATAGGGTCAAAACCCAGTTGGTCTTCAAACAACGGCATTCAACTTACAAGAGTATATGCAAGGATAGATGCAGTAAAATCGATAAATTATCAAAGCCGATTGAATACAAATTTTGAAACAACATTGTTTCTCCATCTCTTTCATTTGTTAATTTCCTTTACTTTCAGACAAAAAATAGAAACCTTCAAGATCTGATTAAATCAGTAACAATCAAGGAGTTAAAGTTTCAAAACTGACGACAAACACAGTCAAAAAAGTTACACATTGGATTTAAAGAAGTCAAACCATAGAAAAGTTTAATCTTAATCCAAAAAAAAAGGAAAAAAAAAAAAAAAAAAAACAAAAATCAATTCAAAATGATTAATCAAAGCCAAGTCATACAGAATTTTGATTCTTTACTTTACAATCTTAAGAATAGTTTCCATAGGTGAAGATACTTAGCATATAATGTTAAAACAAGGCAGTTTCAAAAATAAAGGGATTGAAGAAAAGGAAAGTGCGAGAAAGGAATCAGTCAAAAAAAGAATATACAAATACATAAATATATATGTATATGTATATAGAATAAAAAAGGAATAATTAAAAAAAAACTTGAATTTGTACACTGTTCAATAAAGTGTCTTTCAAGTGAACACAGACTTGTGTAATCAAGCAAACACTTGTACGGACGTGAACACAAGTACAAGTTAAGACAGATGATAAAACAGGTGCCAAAACACAGTCAAATCATCAAAAATTTTGAAAAAATTTAAAAAGTCAAAAATGATCCGCTCTAACCTTTTGACTGCTAGGTTAGGAGTCCGGTGACTGCTACGGATGAGTATACTTGCGGTGGAGAGACCTCCCCATGAGCTGAGGACGAGTTACTTGCAAAAGTGACTAGACTCAAAAATCCTTTTTACTGTAACATTGTTACTGAAAGATTTTGGAATCTAGTTACAATTGCGAGTATAATAGTCTGTAATTCTACAAGGAGGTTTCTTCACGGCGATTGTACTATGACTTTCAAAAAAAAGTCCTCTTATCGAAACCTTTCTTGATAAAGTTGCCGATTATTTTTCAAAGAGTCTAAGATTTTTTAAGGCATGCTTCCAAGTGGTAATTTTGTGAAACCCGAAATAACTGAAAATTGCAAAATTCTTTAAAGTTGGCCGAGATTTGAAATAGTGCAAGTCTCTTCCAGTATACTTTCTTTTCAAAGTCATAATACTTCACCGTAGCTGTCAAAGGGCCATACATGAATCATAGATAGTTGTAAAATAAACGATAGGGCTGATTAGTGTCTGCCACGTTAAAATTTTGATCAAAAGGGTTTAAAATAAAAAAGGGAGGGGAACAATGAGAGGATTCTTTTCACCAAAATTAAAGTAACTTCTGTTCTGAATGAAAAAAAAACTCAAAAGGTTAAGTTGTTTTGACTTAATAGAAAACCAAATTCCGTGCCATAGAATGTATTTTATGAATCTGCACTCGAAGAAGAGTAACAAATTTACTAAAATTATCAAACTGCTATTAGAATAAATAAAAGCAGATCCACCAAAATTGAATTGAAGGTTAAAAATTGACACTCATCGGAGTGAAATAAACAAAAGAAGCCATGTACTTGTAACGTATGCAACATTGCAACACCTATTTTGCAAGAGACTAATGAAGAGGGCTCTCTGGCTCTCCCAGTGGAAAGGGGAGATTTGCCCATAGTTTAACTCCAAAAATTATAAAAATTGAAAATTACTATCAGAAATATTCCTTTTGTCTTAGACAGCAAGTACAAAGGTGTGACACCAATGGGCCAGTTTCAGAAGCTGAAGATTGGAGTTCTGAATATGAAAATCGAGCTAAAAACAAATGCGCTTTTAACTTTGTCCTAGGTTGTGCGGTTGCCAAGATAATGCTAAATGAAAATTGACACATCTGAAAACGATCCTTTTAGCGAGAAACAGGGTGCAAAGGCTCCTCGACGATATTAATATCACTGCCGAGCAAAGAGCTAGCAAGGCCATTAGTAGAGCATTACTTTCAAAAAGTAGTAGCATGGCGGCCAGCAGGCTGATTCTCTCTATTTCACGAGATGAGACGAGATAGCAAGAAACGATGAATCCCATTGGTTTAAATGGCGTCACATAACAAATATGAAGTCATTTGACGGCCATGGCAACGGTGGATGGACGGGATCCACAGAATCATTCTTCTCCAAATTCATGACTCACTGTCGTTGCTATCGAATGACTCCAAATCTGTCACATGACGGCATTTAAACCAATGGGATTCATCGTTTCTTGCTGTCTCGTCTCGTGAAATAGGGAGAATTAGCCTGCTGGACCCATACCACTTTTAAGGTGATTTTATCGAAACCATCGGTCTTACATACGAAACCAAAATCACTATGGCCACTAGTACCCAAAAAATCACCTCCTCTCAGTAGAATGGAAGGAAGAACATTTTTTTAGGTTTTGAAACGCAAAGGTTCCAATTTCTTTGGTTGAAATACGCACAGAGACAAAATTACAACTTTCATTATCAATAACAGTCAAGAAAAGTGCCTGATACACCCTGCACATAGAATGGAAATTTTTAAGGAAAGAGACTTTCAATAATCCAGGATTTCTCTTTTCAACTGTTTCAATTGAACTTGGGTGGATTGGTTTCTTTGGGTGGATTTGATATTCTAGACATAATACAACGATTATAAGTAATGGTAATATTAATTTTCATAGTAAAAGTAAAAAATGGTACAAAAAGTGATAAGTATTATGAAAAAGCAGAAATGCGCAGAAAAAACACAAAAAAGGTTGGTAATTGTTTTCGGATGATACGATGAAATCTTTAAAATAGGAGAAACAAACAAATTTTAAAAGGAAGACACACACAACCAAGAAAATAAAACCGATCATTGCCACTTAAGGGCATTATTTATCGATTAATGATAACTCCCCTTTTTTGTGTTTTGCAGAAGCACCGTGAAATCAAAATCAAAAATGAGGTACAATAGGAGGAGGGACAAAAAAGACTAAATGAACTTTAATAAGACATAATGTTGCTCTTGCTAGGAAGCCTCTCAAGCCAATCAGCTAGAAGGAGTACCTGCAGTTAACGAGAAAAGGTTCATTCGATAATGTAGTTTCAACAAAGTGATCATCCAGATCAAGTCAACGTGAAATGATACAAATTTTCTTTCTCTCGTAGTATCATGCGCCATCAAATATAATGCTCAAGTCAACTTCATTTCAAGTCCATATAGCGACATTGAGAACTGTCATTTTACATCGATTACACTACCAGCTTTGTGCAGTTTAATTAGTTTCAAACCAAACTCTTTCACTCTTACAATTAGTGCAAGGTTTGATCAACTTCAGGATCAATGAATGAGAAAATACCCGAAAAAATCTCAGAGCACTTCTGCAATTTGAGGACAACTTGGCTACAAAGACAGAGACCAGCATATCAAATTTTTCAGATAGCAACTAGTGCACTTCCAGTATTAATGGATTTAGTTTACGATCTGGATCTGAGATTTTATGGAAAGGTCATCTTTGAGCAAAAATCAAGATATTAAACCGGCGAAAATTGTGGAAACGGTTGGAAGTACTTTAGAATTTCACTAAGCGTTGAAAGATGCGCTATGCAACTGACATTTAATCTGTGTCGAGTCACTACAGGGCAGACATAGTTTCGATTTTACCAGTGGCGGCTCATGCGATTTGGCGACAAATTTCTTTCTCTATTTGATTCTGTGTAAAACAATTGCAGTATTCGATTCTTTTACATAGAGTCAAATGGAGAAAAAGCAATGTTGCCAAATGAAGCTGTTGCATACTTTTGCTATATGCGATTTAACAGTTGATTCTGGTGTAAAAACCTCTAAAAATAATGATGGCAGTGCTAAAAACTTCCAAAATCCACTCCTAAACTCAAAAAGCGATTTTATTTGTGCGAGTGTAATGGTTAGCGTAAGGCAGTGATAGTGGGAGATTTCTATCTTAATTTCGTCACTCTCTCTATGCTGACAAGGATGATTCACATATTAATGAGTCACCAGAGTAGTGATAAACATCCGATGAAAGGTACCGTGACATCTAAAGACACTGGTGTCAAATGAAAGTCGTCTTTCATTGGTCACTTTTTGATGGAGTTACAGTTTTGTTAGATGGGAATCTCTCATTATTACTGCCCTAAGCCACCATCACGCTTGCACAATTAAAGCGTTTATTGAGTATAGAGGTGGTTTTCGGAAGTTTCTAGTGCTACCATAGTTATTTTTGGAGGTTTTTACTCCAGAATTGACTATCAAATCGCTTACAGCAAAAGTGTGCAACAGCCCCAATGCAAGCGCTGTCACTGGGTTTTACCAGGATTAAATAAAGCAGCTATATATAGAATACTTGCCACCAATCATCATCAAAAAGAGTTTCAAAAGAGAAGAGTATCACGAGGGAGGGAGAAAAAAATTTAAAAAGCTGAAGAAGCTTTGATGACAACTCTTCAATGAAAACGAGAGTAAATACTTGGGACCAAGAAACCTCAAGGATTATAAAAATAGTACATTTAAAGGGCATATTTGAGTTCGATTATAAACTTTGACTATCGAACTTTCACAACAACAAAGAAAAGTAACTGATGAAAATTAAACTTGTGGTTCACTTATTACCCTACTGGTCAGGTTCATTAGAAAATCGTAAGAGAGGGGAATGGGCAAATTTCTGGGCAAAGTAAATTTCATTACAAAACTCATGCCTTGACATGCACAATAGTTTTAAACATAACTAAAAAAAAAAAAACCAAAAAAAAAAAAAAAAAAAAACCAACTTTCAAACATTCCAACAAAGATTTAAAAAATAAAAATATAAAACATGATGTGAAAAATGCAACGCTACCAGGCAATAGGATATCATCTGATTGGGAAAAGTGTCACGGCAAAAATTTGTGACCGTAAATCTCTTCACCAGAAAAAAGAAACAAAAAAACCCACTAACCCCTGGACAGTGTAGCTGTAAATATGAGAGAAAACAAGAACTAACGCACGAGGTGATGACAACTTTCTATGAGAACCCTACACTGAAAAAAAAAGTGCTAAATTTAACTCTTATATACTTAAAAACATGGACACCACTTAAAAACTGTTACTTTGACTGTTTAAAATAGTTAAATTACCTCCGTGCTGTGTTAATGTCACTAATTTAAACAGTAAAACCAACAGTTTTTAAATGGTGTCCATATTTTTGACAACAAAATAGTTAAATTTAGCACTTTTTTATGTCAGTGTAGTAATGCACGCTATTATGTCCTATTTTCTAGTAAGAAAGAAAAGGAGGCCAAAAGAAGGCATGGGCAGATACAGAAATATACAATAAAGTCTGTAGCTAAATTCAAAATCTGAGGTTCCAAAGAAGTGCTGACTAAAACGAAAAATCTGACAATGATATTCCAAGTTCATTCATGGATATTTTGGATTGAATTATCATTCACTGAAGACGGAAAAACATGAGAAGCAAAAAATAAAACGTGAAAACGGAAGAGCAATAATGGTAATGTTTTCATTTCATTTCTTTCTTCTCTTCAAGATAAATGAAAACTTGTCCATGATCATGAATATTTGACAAGTCTGCCAAAAAAAAAATGGGTGCATTTTTGGTCCGCAGAATGTTAGAAACCAATCAAGATTATGAGAAGAGGATAGATCTCCAACGAGAAAAGATAGTGAAAAGGAAGCCAAAACAACTAATAATGAGAGTTCTTAAGAAGAAGAGGCAAAGTTGAAACATTGATGAAGATTAATAGGAAATTTATGTTAGGAATTGAGAAGGAACCAGAAATAAAGTTTCAACACTTGAAACATGGCATTTACGAGTATTTGGAGGAAAACCATCAATCCTGGCTGAATTTGAGAGAGGGATAAAGAGAGATTTCTGACATAATTAGGAAAAGAAAAACGACCAAGCCCGAGGAAATCCAAATAAAAAAACCAAGTACTGCCTACAGTATTTTTCTGACTCTCTTTCGTACCATTCGTTTTTGTTTTTCTAGTCCTTTGTTGCTATTTCAGACATATTAGTTGACATCTATTCACTCTCAGTAATGAAGGGCAAAAAAATAAGATGATTTCCAAGCAGTTTTAAGCATCATCACATCAGTTTCTCTGATGAAGCTTCACAAATTTTGAGCGCAAATAAAACCTCTTGACTCTTTTTTTGAGTGGGAAACTAAAACACTGTGAAACAAAATCAAGTGAGAAAGCAAGAGCTGGAAGGGGAGACGGTGTTCGAGAGTTTGATTTGTGTAACAACCCAAACGTATTTCTTTCCGAATACAGACCAACAGAAAAAGAAAAACTTGGAAGGGAAATGAATAACACTCTGCCAGAGGCATGGACTGACAATGAGTTCAAACTATTGAACACCCTGTGCCTCTTCCTAACACCCTGTGCCTTGGGCAACAGAAACAGACGATAGCATTAATCAAATTTAAAATATGACGAGAGGAAAAAGGGGAGAAGAAGTGATTGAGACAAAATTACATGCACTAGATTGCAGTCCAAAATAATGGTCAAACAAAACAAGTCACTGCGTGTGTATATCATGCATGATGAGACTTAGGAGACAAAACTGGCTTCATACTTCAAATTTAGGGAGCTTATTGATAAGAACCAAAACATTTCTGACTTGGCAAATCAGTCCAAATGGCCAACTGATTGAGGGAGTATTTTTCTAAAGAAACCAGATGATCAAGCATTGCTGGCGAAGTTCGACTCCCTCTGAAAAGTCAAGTCAGAACTGATATTAGAGGGATGGATTCATTTGATCACCATTTCTCCAAAACGTCAAGGCTTCGTTAATAAAAATACGAGTGGACTCCTCGTTATTGGTATTTTTAAGATGCATTTGTCGTTAGTTTCCTTCATGTCATGTCTGACTCCTGATTATTAATCCGATCAGAATAGATTCGGGAGCAAATTTATCCATCTTGATAACTAGCCTCAGATCAAGGTCTTGGGGGATAATTTATAGCCGAAGCATCATCATCTTTGCTTGCTAGATGTTATCAGACCTGAAGACCTCTCTGAGCTACATCAATTTTAGCACAAAAGTGATTTTGGGTCAGTCCATGTCAAATCAACCTAAAAAATGGGAAAATTTTGATGACCCCCTTGGATTTTGTTGATTTTTGGTACAGAGGTGGGACTACATCAAACTAAGAAATTGCCAAAATTTCAGCTCTCTAGCGTAAATAGGACCTGAGTTAGGGGGGCTCAAAGTTGGTGAAAAACCCCCCGATAAGGGGGGACCTTTGATCTTTAAACCCCCATATCTCTGGTTCTATTGTAGTTACAGAGATCAACTTTAGCTCATTTGAAAGCTGTTAATGTCCCCTTTAATTTGATATGCTACACGTTTTCTTTAAAAAAATTGGGGTACCTGCCCCCCAAAATTTAATATTTGGGGGGCTATTCCCAAAAAAGCCCACCTTCGATTTTTTTGAAATTTCGTTAAAACAAGGACCATACTATCAGGAAGAGTCCCTGAAATTTATAGGATGGAGTCTCAATGGAATCTATTTTTTTTAAATTTTTTAGTGACGCCTCCTCACTTTTCCCCCCTCATTATGTCATATAAGGGTGTGTTCAAGGAGCAGCTCGAACGTCAATGCAACTACTTACCTTACCATCACCTTTGATTTGCATCATTTTCAGTGAAGAAGTCGAAAAATTTGAGTTATTGAGCTATTATAAATGTCAGCTTTCTAGTATAAGTAGAACTGAGGATAGGGGGGTTCAAAGTTGGCAAAAAATCCCCCAATAAGGGGGAATCCTGGATCTTCAAACGACCGTATCTCTGGTTCTATTATGGTTACAGAGCTTGATTTTGGCTCATTTAAAAGCTAATAATGTTCTCCTTCAAATGATATTCCAACTGTTTCAATTAAAAAAAAAAAAAAAATTGGATACCTGCCCCCCCCCCTCGAAAAATAGAAAAACGAATAATTTGGAGGCGACTCCAAATAGTATCACAATTTGGAAGGTTGAACTGTTTGCAGTGTTGCAGGCAAATGAGTTCAAACATTCTTAACTTGCTTGATTAATAACATCATATTGCTGTTTTTAGTATGCTGCGAAAGGATGGTTAGTCGGCTAAGAGTTAGTCTTTGTGAAAATTTTGTGCCGCTTCTTGCTTAGCGAAAGAATACCTTAATTTAATAAATAAATTTAAAAATAATTTGTTTTTTTAATATTTCAGAGATTAATTTTGTAAATAAAACTAGATGAAGAAAAGATGTACAGCTGAGACTCTTTTGTTTCAGTTTCTATGGAAAAGGTACAAAAGCTATCTAAAATTTTCTATAAAAAAATACTTCCAGAATTTTGAATGGAAACAAATTTTTATTATTTTTTCTGAACTAATTTGAGTAATTTTCTGAATGTTACATTTTCAAATTAAAAGAACTTTTACTTCAGTCTTTATTTATTCTTTTTAAAATTTTTTCGGGTGAAAATAATTTTCTACTTCTCGGATGGCTCAGCCGCGCAGTATAAGAACCGTAAAAATATTTATAACTTATGTGCTCATTTCTCTGATTTCGATGTCCATGCCGAGTGGCACTTTTTCGTTATGGCAAGGGACCTTGCGACGGGGTAGGTGGGACGATAAAAAGATTGGCGTGTAGAGCAAGCCTCCAGCGTCCTCTATCAGAACAAATAATGACTCCGAGACAACTTTATGATTGGTCCGTTGAAAATTTGAAAGGCATTCATTTTGAGTTTGTGCCAAACGAAGAGTATAAGTCAGAATGCATAGCAATGGAAGAGCGATTTGCAATTGCTAAGGCTATTCCAGGTACCCAAAAATATCATACATTCATACCTTTATCCAGTACAACTCTTTTAGCCAAATTATTCTCTCGTGCAACGAATGGTGTTAGAGTACGCGTTACTGAAAAAGATGATTCTAGTGACATAGAAGATGACAATGATGATGATTCAGCTTTAGATATTGATGACATCAAAGGATTTGTCATTTGTATTTATGATGAAAAATGGTGGTTGGCATGTGTGTTGGAGACCTACACTTTAAAAAAGGAAGTAAAGCTGATATTTTTACACCCCAGCGGGCCCAATCCATCTTTTACGTATCCGGCAAAAGAAGATGTCTTCATTCTATCTACTACAGAAATTTTGATGCGCGTAGACCCCCATACACCAACAGGTCGCACGTACAGTCTTTCAGAGTGTGAAATGCAGGCTGCCACCCGAAAGTTGGAAAAAAAACAAGGTACAATCTGATCAGGTTCTAATGATGACTGCAATGACTCCCGAGCATTCGATGATTGTGTGCGTTATTTGAGCCTTCCTATAATCAGGTATTTTTTTTTCTTTAAATGGCTGCCATTCAGTAATAACGAGCAATTCTGAAACATTTGGGAATTCCAAGTTCTGGTTCATACAGTAATTCCTCGAAAGTTATACTTGATTTTGGGAGTCGCCTTCAAATAATTCATTTTTCTATTTTCGAGGGGGGGGGGGGCAGGTATCCAATTTTTTTTTTTTTTAATTGAAACAGTTGGAATATCATTTGAAGGAGAACATTATTAGCTTTTAAATGAGCCAAAATCAAGCTCTGTAACCATAATAGAACCAGAGATACGGTCGTTTGAAGATCCAGGATTCCCCCTTATTGGGGGATTTTTCGCCAACTTTGAACCCCCCTATCCTCAGTTCTACTTATACTAGAAAGCTGACATTTATAACTCAACACTGACATTTAGCTCAGTAACTCAAATTTTTCGACTTCTTCACTGAAAATGATGCAAATCAAAGGTGATGGTAAGGTAAGTGGTTGCATTGACGTTCGAGCTGCTCCTTGAACACACCCTTATATGACATAGTGAGGGGGGAAAAAGTGAGGAGGCGTCACTAAAAAATTTATAAAAAATAGATTCCATTGAGACTCCATCCTATAAATTTCAGGGACTCTTCCTGATAGTATGGTCCTTGTTTTAACGAAATTTCAAAAAAATCGAAGATGGGCTTTTTTGGGAATAGTCCCCCAAATATTAAATTTTGGGGGGGCAGGTACCCCAATTTTTTTAAAGAAAACGTGTAGCATATCAAATTAAAGGGGACATTAACAGCTTTCAAATGAGCTAAAGTTGATCTCTGTAACTACAATAGAACCAGAGATATGGGGGTTTAAAGATCAAGGGTCCCCCCTTATCGGGGGGTTTTTCACCAACTTTGAGCCCCCCTAACTCAGGTCCTATTTACGCTAGAGAGCTGAAATTTTGGCAATTTCTTAGTTTGATGTAGTCCCACCTCTGTACCAAAAATCAACAAAATCCAAGGGGGTCACCAAAATTCACATGTTGAATTGACATGGACTGACCCTTTTTATAAAAAACTACAATGAAAAGAAACTACAGAAACAGAGGACTGGTTTGAAAATGGGGCGGAATAACTATGAAGCCAGTTATACTCCGAAGAATACAAACATAAAAAAATCAAATTTGCTTCGGGGATAAAAAGAAAGAATAATACGTAAAGTCAAATAAAAATTTACTGATTGAGAATTATTCTCAGTAGAAAATAAATAATGAATAAAAATGGAGTCACTTCTAATCAGAATGCATTGGTTTGATGCTAGAAGGTTCAGTAAGCTGAAGCAAATTTTGAAGGTTTGGAAAAAAAAAAAAAAAATATGAAAGCATTTACAGAAAAACTACAATCTAATTAAAATAGTCAATCATAACACGCTATGGATGGGTAAAAACTTAATGGGAAAAAAATGACAAAAACAAACAAAGCTTGTTGCAGCAAATTTTAAAAAGCAGAAGAAAATTATGCGAAAAGAAACATTATTTCCACATTACTTTAAAAAGTAGCCATGGATTTAGTTTTTTAGAAATTACGCACTGCAAATAAGAAAACTAGAATCTTCAGAGAATCATCAAAGAACGAGGTTAAGAAACTTCAGAGTTTCTTGATGCGTGACACGCGATTTTAGAGCAGCATCATAGGTAACAGATAATATAAATAGCCTCTTCACAAATCGGAAAGCAGCATTGTACTATGTCACCACCTCTCACTCATTCTATTAATCAACTTGCAACCACTGATGCCTTCATTTATTGGTCAAAACAAAGGAATTACGAAAGGCTTATCAAGTGGCTTAAAGAGATTTACTAACAAAAAGTTTGAAGAAAAAACCTTGAAATTATAGCCTAGAAAATAGATGTCTGGGTCCAAATTGAGTACGGGACGGCCAATCCTTGCCACCATTTTCAAGTCAGGTATCGCAGTTCATTGGTGGAGACACAACTTGCGTCCGATTTTGCATTAATGGGAGGACCGTCCGTCTATTTGGGCCCAGAACTTTAGATAATCTATTCAATCTCTTTCTGAAAGAGGAATATTCAGTGTTAGCTGCAACAACATAATTTTCCTTCATGCTTTTCATCCCTCCGATTCCCATCAAGGACCTAACGATCCATAAACTTGATTTTGAAACGGTTTTCATAAACAAGAATTATGGCTGTAGAATGAGGGTATTGCACAGGTCAGAAGTTTCGTTTCCTTCATGGTGAGCAGAAAGGCGCTAATGTGGACGGCTCTGCAGCGAACGGAATGAATTTGCATTGAGCAGTTCAGGCTGTTTGCCTCGCTTAGGACAGGATGCAGATTGTTTTGACCTTGTCAGAGGATAGTCAAACGAGAGGTCCCAGCTCCGGACTCGTCAATTATAGTAACTAATTCATGAAACTGCTGACACCTAAGACTTCTCAAGTACTAACAATAAATAATGGAAAATTTTCCTCCACCCCCTGTTCTCTCCTGTGCCTACCCTGCCTGGTGACTTTCATATTTTCCCGCGCTTTGAGTCTGCCCTGGGTGGTCGGAATTTCTCAAATTATGATGGTCGCGGTCAACACAAGGTTTCGAAATCATTCTACAATGGCTGAATCGCGACTCAAGGTAGTAATACAGCAAGCCAAAGAATTCCAACCCGACTTCAACAAGATGAGGTAAGATTATAACTTCAGTTTCTTTGGGCTTTTAATTTCTTTTCTTTGTCTTCTTTACTGCAGAATTTTCAGTTACCTATTTATTCTGAAAAAGACCGAACATTGGAGTGTCCCGCCAGGGGGTCTAAAAACAGGGACTGTTCCGTATCGCCTTAAGCTAGGAACTTGTTTTTCTAGATGTTCCTGCATCCAAATTCAACAAAGAAAACAAAGGGCCTTCAATTTTTTCCTCTACAACCATAAAGTGAAAGAATACAGCTTAGTGCAACACCCTCTTTTATAAATTTAAGGGCTGAGCAGTTGAGAGCCATTTTAACCAACCTTGGAAGTGCAGAATTGTGCTAAAACGAAATTTTTCATATTTACATCACGAGACGTCGCCAAAATTGGAGATGCAAAATAATTTTGACAACTTCAAATAGGAACCGTCGGAACTAGATTAAGTTGCAAGGCTACCTGAATCTGAAAACCAATTTCCTCTGGCATTTAAAGTAATATGAAAGTTTAACAGAATAATTAAGACAAATCAAAAGCAAACAACTTCATAAAGATCATTCAGTTTGGAAAAGAAGGACTGTCTGAATACACAGAGAGAGTGAAAATGATTCAACACATACATACATACGCACACGAGAGCTGACAAGATCAACACTCGAAGAATCAAAGAATTGGAGCGATAGGAGATACTTTTCAAACAGATTACGAATGGATAAAATCAATTTTCATGCAGTGAGGATTGCCAGAAAATAAGAGGACTGGGGAAAAGATAAGGATAAGAACGAGCGAGAATAATTTATCCTCATTTCTGAGGAAAGGAGTTACATTAGCTTACTGTCAGTAATGTAGCGTGCAAATTGGCAACGTTGCAGTTCATCCATTTGAAACCATCTAAAAGATCAAAAGATTAAATGTTCCCTTCGCATTCAACCTTTTGCATGGGTTTAAATGAATACAATACAATGTTGCAAAATTGCGCGCTACGCTACTGCTTACTGTGTTTTGTCGAAAAGTTGTAATTTCTGGATAGTTTGCATAAATTACTGTGAGAGACAGCTGAAAAGCTTTGAAAGTCTTCTAAATTTGCTCTCAAGTAATGATGAAATGGGACCCAAGAGAGCAACATTTTGAAAAACCGAAGAATCGACAGCTGATTTCATAAAGCCATACAAAACTAATACGAAACCTCTCATACAGAGATTTTTTTTAGCGATAATTTTAAGAATCGAAAACTAGTTTGAGGCAGTCCGCAGTAAGCGAGACCATTATAATTTCAAGCTGAGCTTTACCAACAGTTCTGCTTAAAATCCAACAACCAACTAAAGAATAATTCAGATTCTGTATGAAACTACTGAATGCCTAGGAAAGAGTATTCCAAACACAGAAAGCCCTTGGCTAATTCTCGCCAAACAATATAAATATAAAAATCCACTTAAGCCACATTGTCCTGTACTCCCGCAACATCTACTCAGAAAGGATCCACATACTTTTTACATTACTCAAAGTTTTTGAACAATCACAACGAACATTTCGTAAATAGAAGTCATGAAACTCAGTTTGCTTGGTGGAAGAACCTTAACACCGCCATGTCATCACTAAAAGCTAATATTCTCTGAATTTTCTGGGTTGTTCGGACCACAGCAAGTCCCTACTTTCATTCCACAACTCCATCGTCGCTTTCCTAACTTTATTTTTTTACAGGTGATTGAAGTGGGGTAACCAATAATCGAGCATACACTGAAAAAGTTTTCACGGCTTTTCTCTTTGTGGAAGATCTTTCATAGACACACTTTTTGGCTCAAAGTTCAAGTTGATATGCCGTTTCAATAAAAGAAAGTAAAGAGAAAAATATGGGACACAAAGATTTCGACTTGAACCCCCATTCTACCACTTTTCGGAGGGATGTGGCCTTACTCTGACACCTCACACACAGTTCAATCATCTTAGAAAGTTTCATCCATATCTATTGTACACTCCTTACAGTAGCTAGATGGACCCTTAAAGCGAATTTAATTAACAGTGTTAAATGAAGATTTGGGGTTCAAAACTTTTCGGGGGACACTGAACTCTGAAGTTAACCAAACTACTTCTAGCCAATCAGGAGCGCACTTGATTGGTGTCTCTCACTGTTGAGTTCCTCTTTTTGCCCCCACCTTACAGAATGGGTACAGATTCCGAAGTTCGGGTACAGCATCAATGTCATCCATCGTTGCCAAACAAACAATTAGGGTGAGTTTATAAAATGCACAACCGTTAGTTCGGGCAAAAATCTTCACCCCACACTGTAAATAAAATTCGCTGTTTTAATATTTCATCTTTCCAACTTCTACCAACAGAGTAATCTTTGCCTTTCAACTTCATACTTCTCTTCTTAATCAACCACCCCTCTTCCATCAGTTTCCTTTCACATTCCAAACCTCTAATCTTCTCCCATACAATTTATATGATCCCAAAACGGCTCGGAATTTTCTCTCCCAAGATCCATACCAGGGGTGCAAAATGTTCCAAAACTTCGGAATTTTCACGCGATCCATGACTTATTTCCTCACAGGATCTTAAAAAATTTCCTCATAAAAATTTGAAAGTGATGACCTTTTTTTTGGGTTATTTTAACATTTCAACACCATATGTTCGCAAAATGACCGATATTTTCCCATTTTTTACACTATTTTCCTGGAAAATTCTTGTTGACATTATTAAAAAAAAAAAAAAAAAATTGGACAAATTTCCTCACTTTCCCAGAAATTTCCTCACTTTCACGCAATCCGCGAATCGCTAGATCCGGCAAATTTTGCACCCCTGATCCATACAGTGCTCTTTACTCGAACTAAAACTGATTTCTTCCATTCCTTCTCTCCTCGAAAGTATATCTTGTGCCTCCTTTTCAAACAAATTTACGAACACACGCATTAACCGGGATTTTAGGTGCTATCTATAGGTTTAGATTAAATAAAAAAGGAGGAATTCAGAAGCTTCAATTCAACTCCAAGCTTGAGAGGAAACTAAGGTAAAGACAAGAGCAATGACAAAATTATCTGAATTAATAAGAACCTAACTCGACTTATCCACACATTTCCATGATTGGGCCAGAGACAAATGGAGACGGAGCACTAACTGGCTGCAGCAGAGACACGCTGAATTCTTGCAGATTCAAACACCCATCTGATGTCACAGTGTCAACAAAACAGTACTACCCAGTCCATCCCCCTATGTTTCCTGAATGTCACCGCTCAACACCCTGCAACATCAGAGGGGTGTTGATTGTTGTTTCGTTGAATGTGTGAGAATTCAGCGTGCCTCAAATCTGCCCTATGCATTTTAGCGTAGTACTTTGTCTCTATTTGTCTCTGGATTGGGTGATCGCAACAATCATTCATAAAACTTTGGTTAGATTGTTTGGTCCGTTTCCTGATTGTTCAAGACCGTCAAACCTTTGTTTGTCAAATTGGCAAATACTGCATAGTTTAATTTGCGTTGACGTTTAAGGGACGTTATCGAAGAAGCTGGCAAACTAAGGCTGAAGAGAGTCAACTCTTGCTGATAAATAAAAGAGAAATTCCAGGGATCCTTTACCATGCAAGACAATAAGGAAGAATGATTTGGAAGGGGGGGGGGGAGAAATCTGTAGTTTTACTAGCTTACACTAGCTTTTTTAAAGTCTTGCTCATTAGGAACGGATACTATAGAAACGTATGATTAGATGTTCTCTTTCTTATTATAATAAAATAGTGAAAAGAACTTTCCCCAGTGGTAGTAAGCATGTTCGTCGTTCAGCAAATCCTGATTAAGTAAGACTAAATAAATCTGCTACATGAAAAGTTTTTATTCTCAGCTGAAGCAAATCAAAAACTTTTACCATTGATTCAAGAAGCAAAAGAGCTGACAAATTCGATGAGGAAAGCGAAGGGCAGGAGGTGTAAGAGGAAAAACTATGAGAAAAGAGAAAAATAACTAGGTCAAACTTGCCAACAGAATGACACGGAAAGTTGATATTTGTTTCACTTCAAGATTAATCATGAGCATCTCATAATAATCAATAAAGGATAGTGAAAATAATAAGCATCGGACTTTCCTTCTTTTCAGGCTGATAAATTTACTATTTAAAAAATGGTGACTTTAAATGACAGCAAAAAAACACAAACACTTTGAAGAGTTTTTATGTCTTTGAGGGTCAAAACAAAATTGACTACAGCAGGAAGGAAGAAAAATTAACAAGAAATCTGAGACAAGCAAGGTATTCTCTTTTCTATTAGTTTTGCCTCTTTTCAACTTATTATAGTTAAAGAACTATTTACGGAGTGTATAAAATATATACACTAACATGCAAAGAGAATTGTTGGTACGAACTACTCTCTTCCTTGAAAGAAAATAGTTTTAAACTAGCTAATCGATAACTTCTGAACAATTGATAAAACCAAGATAAATGCTTCATGACTGAAAGTTAGAGAATTTCTGCGTCCAAAGCCAAATGTAACCTTCATTCAGATGAGAAGTCAAGTTTCTGTTGTTTTTCTTTCAGAAGAGTAGGGCAACTGAGCAGAGGATGAAATAAATTCAAGCACTTCAGCAATGAAGAGATGTTGGAGTTATGTTAATAATTCCCTTATTAAAAAAAAAAAAAAAAATAGATATAAATATATATAAATTGAAAGAGGCGAAGTAAAATGTCACAGTATGAGAGGGAAATCAGTATAATTTCACAGTTGCACAAAACAGAAACTTGAGAAAGCAGATCTTTGACGAATTTGAACTCGGAAAAAAAACTTCTTTGAATGGACTGCTATAAAGAAGAGAGGGTGATTTAAACTAATTAATCAAATGCCGATCCAATAGGCGAGTGATTTACGAAGAGCGATAAACAGGTACCTCATCTTGATTGGACAGTAAGTTCTTTGAACATAAAAAGGAAATGCATCAAAATCTGTGACACGTGAAAAACAAGTAATAATTTCTTCACCTCTTTGTCATCTTCTCAGCGTTGAACTGATAAAAGAGCCTTGATTCTTTCTCCAACATTTAAATATTAAAGAGCCCTCTCTTGATAATAACAATAATAATAATAAAAAAAAAAAAAACGAAAGGTAAACAGTGGTTAAGGGATGTCTTTTTAGAATCATCCAAACTTGAAGCATTGAAATAACTTTAAGTATCCTTGGGTTTGCAAATATTTCAGATGTTAACGGTCATGGAATGCTACAGTTCAGTTCTGATCAATGGTAAAAGCAGTTGATTTCCATTTCAAAGGTCCGTAATTAGAACACTAACTAACAGGATAAGAAATAGATCTAAAAGGAGGAACACAGTTCATACAAGCAATTCAGCGTTTAAGAACACGTAAAGTAAGAAAGAGAGGTGTGTGAAAAACTATAATATTAATATACGTTTCCAGCTTAAAATGTCGCATCGCGTGCGAATAAACGAGCATGTAGGTCCCTTCTCCAAGAAATGAAATCATTCCATCCATCAAAAACAGGAAAGCTGAAAGACAATGAGAATCAAGTTACCAATAACATTATCGCAAGGTAATTACGTCTCTGAAGAGCTTCTTATTCATGAGTGAATCACCACTTTCGTCAGACTCTGGAATAGAAACATAGTCACAAAGCACAAAAAATTTATTTTTACTATCCTGTTGTCTTAATGTAAGAAAACAGAAAACCTATTCCAAAATTTTAACGCAAAAACTGTGATTATAAAACACAAACAAAGAGGAAAAAGAATTATACTGTGACTGAATAAGTACAATTCAGAATATTTTCTTTTCAATGACTATCAAATGGGCTGGATGGTGTACCATTAATGACAGTAGTTGTTCATTGAAAATATTCCGAGGAAAATCAATGCAATTGTAATACGGCTTAATTCCGACAAACAATGATTAAGACACATCTCTTACCACACTTTTAAAGAGGAGGGTAAAAAAAAGATTGCAGATTTTGCTTTCTTGATATGAGAATACCTGCACTTAAAGAGGTGAACTAACCTTACAGCTGAAATAAAACAAATACTTTTAATTACTAAAAGCATAAAATAACCATCTCGAAGGATCTCCTCAGGGTATTTCGTAAAATAAAGACCCACCTTTAACATTTCATCTTACAAGTTATGAAATTTTGATTGCCAAGAAAATCAGAGGATCTAACGACGAAGAGATCAAACACTTCTTGCTAGTCCGAATTTCTGAATCACAGAAATCACAAACAGGTAAGAACCAGCCATTTCGGTCACTGATTTCATGCAACTTTCATCTGTGGCCAAAATACCAAACACTATTTAAGATGAGAAGGCAGTCAGCGTGGTCAGTAGAGGCTAGCACTTCATTGCACAGCAGTGCCAACCCGATTCCTGTAGGCTGATTCTCCTGTCTCCCTGTCTATCTTGTACAAGATGACTTGAGAGAGACGACTCTATCTCGTACAAAGAGATAGGACAAGACAACTCGGAGTCATCTCGTCTCGTAAAATGAGCAGAATCAACCGTTTTTCCATTCTCTAGCGTTTGCTCAAGCTGTGGCTGCCACAGTCAATTCCTCAAAAACGCGCAGCAACACAGCATATCTTCCCCTAGGATCATACAGTCGCTTTGAAAATTAGAAGAATGCGGTACGTTTGGAGAGCTCTCTCAGTCAAGTTCCGACGGGATCAGGAAAAAAGGGGGATCAGGCAACCCTTCTCCGGGAAACTTTGAAATTTCACCCTTAATTCATAAAGTGCAGTTCCAAAAAATGTATTTCACTAAAGACCCACAAGAAATGCATAGTGCAGGCAACTAAAAGGAAACTGTACGAGAAAAAATTGAGAAAACACCAGTTTTGAAATCTGAGCTTCTCTGGGTTTTTTGAGATGCCAATATGTAGAAATGAATAATTGTTCATAAGGGGTCCAGATTTTGAGAGCGGTCTTCATGTCTCTACGAATCTAAATCAAAAGGCAGTTAACGCTCTTCAGAAGCGATCACCTAACACAGCAGACCGAGCAAACTCATACACCAACTCTTGCAAGCAATGCAACTGCTGGGCCTAGTCCCTTGCTAATCATCTCTTAGCGCTCCATTCCAAACACAGAACCTACGTGCATGAAGGTAAGCAGGGATAAGGGCTGAGGATAGTGTGACGCCAAGCCTCCTGTGCTCAGCAGGGTTCATAGTGGCTGGTGGTAAAAATGAGTCCCACCAAAAACCTTTCCAGGTGCAGTAGACAGCAAGTAAGGAAACTAGATCTGTCACGAACAGCCGTTCTGATGCATCAACTGAAAGATATGATATCATGGGAACGGCAAGTCCCATCGAAGTGAAGTTTCTTCTTCCCCTGGCAACCAAATTTTAATACCAATCTGATGAGCGAAGGATAAGCCGTTTCAATTCATTGACTGAAATATTTAATATCATTGAACTGCAAGGCTGTGGTCCGATGTCAAGTAGTAATCATTTTCCACGAGCGACATTATCCATCAGCGACGAGTTTTAGAGAAGTAATAACTTTGAGCGACGGATTTATTTATTTTCTTTTATTTTTTTAATTTAAACGCAAAAACTTGCCGCCGTTCAATGCCTCTCCACTCATCATTTTTTGCTCCGCAGTAATTAATACTAAATCGGCAAACTCAGCCTGTGAAATTGCATCAATGCTCATTGAAGGTGCATAATGCTTTCTTGTTGAGAGATCCATGCCTCAGCCTGTGAAATTGTATCAATTCTAATTGAAGGCGCATAATGCTTCTATACTATATTATAAAGCTAGGGATTAACTCGTCAAAAGAGCAACGGGAAAGGTCAGGGTCACAAAGTGCCGTGCGTTCACCTAGAGCACTCAGCAGACGTAAGCGTAAAATCATTCTTTTTGAACACAAAGGCCACTGGTATCATAGGCGGTCCCAAATTCTTATCACATTTGTCTTACTGAGATAGTTCTATTTTGTAGAGCAGTTGATTAAAAGTTGTAATATTTGTGAGCAATAAAACAATTTCCGACAACGAAAAAAACATTCATTCAGCAAATGGTTTCAAGCCATCAGAACAATACAAAAGAAAACCATTCAAAAAGAGCTTTGATAGCATCAAAACATCATCATGGAGCCACCATCACTTCCATCTCTTCACTTACAACATAATTCCAACTCATTGGGAGTGACTCGTAGTCGTGGGTGCTCTTTGATTTGTACTATTCAACTTGTCCAACGTCAACAGTAAGACATTATGAAATCTCTTACATGATTCAGTCTGTTTACGAAAAGATTGACACTGACAGGAAATTGTTTACTTTCGCAGACGAACGTACTCTCATCTTTTCTGCCAATTAACTTGCACGCTACGGCCCACCTAAAATCATCAGCGTAGCATCATGGCTCGCACAGAATGTCAACAGTAAATAATCATAATTGAAATGAATATCTTGACAGGTTTTTCAAACGGTTAAAATAATAATTTGAATAATTTCTTGTATTTGTAAGCTTATTCTTGACATTCCGAAAAAGTCATGGTGCTGTGCACCACACTTATATTTCCGTTAGTACGGGTAGGACGGGTAGGAGTGCTCACATCGAACATTGCTGAAAACAGAAAAACGTGCGATCCCTGATTTTAGCCAAGAGCCGTCAGCAGCAATTTTTTCTAAAACAAGCTTTGCCATCTGTGACGGGTTCACACAGTAGGGCCCTAACTTACTGAAACAACATACTCGGAGAGCGAAAACTCTGAACTTAAGTCAGAATAATTGATACTCATTACAAATGGCCAAACATTCCCAGAGCCTCTTAAAATTGATCAAACTTAGTCTGTTTAAGATTGCAGGCACTAATAGAACTTACTAACTTAGTGCTTTACGACAAAGGTTTCACAACTTCAACAAAACGACAAACTCTGACTTAGTGGCGATTGGATTTTAACAAGTCTCCACTGTGATGTAAGTGTACAACAAATTTTCTTAAAGCTAGCGTGCCTTATTAATTGCACACTGCTCCGGAAAGAGATTGCTTCACAAAAGATGGCAGATGACAGCTCAGTTGGATAGCTGCACGGTGGGCTCATCAAAGTTTCTGCGCACTGACATGGATGTGTAGAGACACATGGACACTCACGATGCAGGTAAGCGGGCAAGATATCATCTTCCATTTCTTGTAAAACGACCTCTACCCTACTCGTCGCAGAAGTAGCAACGACTCGACTTGGTCCGAATATAAATTATGGGATCTTTAGATAGGATGCATCACAAATAGAATCGGAGGATAGGATTACAGGGAGAGTTAAGACAGCATCTGATGGAGCCTTCAGCTGATTAAAGTAGATCTATCCACTTTTAGTCAGCCCATTGTTGTTTCGGCCATTAACAAAGCACACTTTTCAGGGTACAGCAGGACTGGGTCTTAGACATCTCAACTTCAATCCGAGTACGATACGACAAAAACCGGAGAAGCCGCAGGTGAAAAATTAGCTGTTCCACATCAATAAACACAGATAATATCAACCATAGAAGGGAAAAGCGAGTTCGCGCTGAGAAATGGGCATAGAAACGCTGGCTATGGGGCGTCAGCCTACATCAGAATTCCAAAATATTTCACCGCGATAGTGAGATCAAACTTAAGCTAATGAATAACAACAAATGTAGAGAAAAAATTTACCTTTCTTATCAGCCATGGAAAAATTTATTAATACACTAAGGAGGAGAAGATGCGGCAAATTCGTAGTAATAACTTGGGATTGAACAACACTTGGGATAATAAAGAATGGCCGCTCGTGATGGCGGATGCCAGAATTTTAACAGTGCTGTCAGGTCCACCAGTCAAAGCAGACCCAAAAGCAGTGACATAAAGACTATTTCTACAAAAAAATACTTTCCCATGCAAATAAAACAAGTCAGAAAGACCCCGTAAGCCAGAGATTGCGATGCCTTAGTAATCTCTCTTCGTAAGCATTGACTTTTCTCAAGAATCCCGTTTAGAAATTTATTTTTTGATAAAAATGAAAAACTGCACTTACACCTTAGTGATTTTTCGCTCTGAACAGATGGAAGCAGGGCCCAAGGTATATATGTATATGGAGGAACAGGGGGATATACAGGGTGGTCCGAAAGTCCCGGGACGGCTTCATAACTTTTGAACGGCTGCAGATAAAAAAACCAAACTTGGGGGATGTTTATAACTTAATAGGAACTACTTTTTGGCGTACCCGAAAATTCCGGGGGGCACCCGTAAAGGGGGGTTTTGCCCCCAACTCAAAATTTTCAAATGGCAACCCCCATCTTGTGATACCTTGTTTGAAAGGGCATAAAATTCTAAGACTTTTGGCGCAAACTGGAGGTCGATATCGTTTTTCTTCTTCGATATATCGATAGTCAAAGTTCGATTTCGACCCATTTTCAAAAAATCAGAACTCCCATTTAAAAAGTTGGACTTTAGAAAACTAGGAGTCAAAAATACTCTAAAAAGCAAGTACTTTTCAGAAAAAAATACGGTTTTGATATTTGTCTCGTCTTAGGGTCCCCCTAAATTATTTAAAAAAATGACCCCTCAGGGGGGCTATCTCAAAAATTCCGAGCCACGACCCCTATCGAGTGATATATCGCTTGAAAGGGCACACAAAACTGAGCATTTTGGCGCAAACTGCTGGTCGATATCGTTTTTGGTTTTCGATATATCGAATGACAAAGTTGAATTTTTACTCATTGGCAAATTTCGATATATCAAAAACCAAAAACGATATCGACCTGCGGTTTGCGCCAAAATGCTCAGTTTTGTGTGCCCTTTCAAGCGATGTATCACTCGATAGGGGTCGTGGCTCGGAATTTTTGAGATAACCCCCCTGAGGAGGTCATTTTTTTAAAAAATTTTGGGGGACCCTAAGACGAGACAAATATCAAAACCGTATTTTTTTCTGAAAAGTACTTGCTTTTTAGAGTATTTTTGACTCCTAGTTTTCTTAAGTCCGACTTTTCAAATGGGAGTTCTGATTTTTTGAAAATGGGTCGAAATCGAACTTTGACTATCGATGTATCGAAGACGAAAAACGATATCGACCTCCGGTATGCGCCAAAAGTCTTAGAATTTTATGCCCTTTCAAACAAGGTATCACAAGATGGAGGTTGCCATTTGAAAATTTTGAGTTGGGGGGCGAAACCCCCCTTTACGGGTGCCCCCCGGAATTTTCAGGTACGCCAAAAAGTAGTTCCTATTAAGTTATAAACATCCCCCAAGTTTGGTTTTTTTATCTGCAGCCGTTCAAAAGTTATGAAGCCGTCCCGGGACTTTCGGACCACCCTGTACAGGGTGTTTCAGACCACCTGAGGCCAGCTTTTATTGTGGCCAAACTATAAGGCAAATGTGAAAATTCGGTAAAACACGTGTAATGTTCATCGACCCCAAAGAATTCGGGGAAGATATTTTCAGCCCCCCAAAACCATACCTTGGGAGTTACTTGGGGGGGGGGGGGGGGCTGGGTAAGTGGCGGACTAGTCAGTGGCGGACTAGTCAGTGCCAGATCTTACAGTGGCGGATCGCCCAGTGGTAGACTAGTCAGTGGCGGATCGTCCGGTGGCGGATCATGCACCTTGAGGTGATTCCAGGCGAAACTTTTCCAGATTTCAGTCCGATGTGCAGGGTGTCAATTAAACAAGGAGCCAGGCCGAATATCTCAAGAACGGCTCCGAATTTTGAAAAACGCTGAAATACGCGTTCGATTATTTGGAAGAGGACATCTTTTAGGGGGTCACCGATTAGGGGGCCCTCTCTGGGGTCCGCAGAGAGGATAGGACCTCCCTAAATCCAATACTTCTAATGAGGACCCCATTTTTTTGGGGAATGCGAATTTTTCTGATAGCCCCCCGTGTGGGGGCCAAAAACGTTAAAAATGTTTGGGGGCTTTACAACCACATTTTGAATAAATTTTTGTTAAAATTGATTTTTTTTCTGAAAAGGGCTTGCTCTTTAGAGTATTTTAGACTCCCTGTGTTTTAAATTCCGACTTTTCAAGGAGGAGTAATGATTTATTGAACATGGGGCCAAATCGAATTTTGACCTTCGATACATCGAAAACGAAAAACGGTATCGACCTAAAGTCTTAGAATTTTACCTTCTTTTCGGATGTCAAATGAAAAATTGGGGGTCCTCATTTGAAGTATTGGATTTAGGGAGGTCCTAAACCCGCCCCCCGGGGTCCTCCAAAGAGGGCCCCCAAATCGGTGACCCCCTAAAAGATGTCCCCCTCCAAATAATCGAACGCGTGTTTCAGCTTTTTTCAAAATTCGGAGGCGTTCTTGAGATATTTGGCCTGGCTCCTTTTTTAATTGACACCCTGTATAGCGCCTCTATTCGCTTTTTGGAAAAATCGTG
This sequence comes from Trialeurodes vaporariorum, assembly GCA_011764245.1. NCBI lineage: Eukaryota > Metazoa > Arthropoda > Insecta > Hemiptera > Aleyrodidae > Trialeurodes > Trialeurodes vaporariorum. The sequence continues at coordinate 7,713,434 of VMOF01000220.1, forward strand.
TTTTTGGCGTTTTAAATTGAAACCATAGATAAAAAGCAAAATTCAATAAAGTCAGTACCCGCCAAATTTTTTTATGGATGTTTTGAGCCCGAGCCCGAGCCCAAATTGAGTAATATTGATTTAAAATTAAAGCCGTTAATTATTAAATTCGTTTCGCCATAAGCTTATAGCGAGTGAGAGTGAGCGCGAGTGATAATAATAAGTCTATCTGCCTCACTCGTACTCGTTGCGGCACACTGGCGCACCGAAGGGGGGGGTTTTAGGGTTAACCCCCCCCCCCCAAGCCTTAAAAAAAAAAAAAAAAAAAAAAAAAAAGAGGGAGAGAGAGAGAGAGAGAGAGAGAGAGAGAGAGAGAGAGAGAGAGAGAGAGAGAGAGAGAGAGGATGTGGTTCCTTCACAAATAGAAGAAAGAGAAAGAAAAAAAATCGTGATCAGCTAGGAAAGGGGGTTCACGGTGAATAAATTCCATATTATCCACATTTGCTTAAGAGTTATTCCAAAGAGTAAACAAGAGTCGCAATTGAATGGAAGGCCTGCGTGGTCAACGTAGATAAGGAATCCGAACGCGGGCTGGCCTGGGCTGGCCTCTGATTGGCTGCAACGGGTGGAGCAAAAATGACTCGGGGTATAGGGAAAATAACACGGGATTTTCGTTCCGGGGCGTTTATCTCGAAACCTAAGCAAAATCGTATCTAAACAATTTATACAAGTCGATTCAGCAGATTTTTCCGAACAATTTGATAGGTCATAAGTGCCACTTTATTGCAAATTCGAAAAGACTGTTTCAGTTTAAAAGTACGCACAATAGTGTGATTACGTGCTTGACGTGTGTTCGAGCAGTGTTTGAGTAACTCACTATTGTGCGTACTTTTAAACTGAAACAGTCTTTTCGAATTTGCAATAAAGTGGCACTTATGACCTATCAAATTGTTCGGAAAAATCTGCTGAATCGACTTGTATAAATTGTTTAGATACGATTTTGCTTAGGTTTCGAGATAAACGCCCCGGAACGAAAATCCCGTGTTATTTTCCCTATACCCCGAGTCATTTTTGCTCCACCCGTTGCAGCCAATCAGAGGCCAGCTCAGGCCAGCCCGCGTTCGGATTCCTTATCTACGTTGACCACGCAAGCCTTCCATTCAATTGCGACTCTTGTTTACTCTTTGAGTTATTCACTATGGCGGAGGGGGGATAAAATCTAACCCCTCGGTGAACCCCCTCCGTGAATATTCCATGGCTCCTTCATCCACATTCCTTTCGACTCTTCTCCCTCCAATTACCATGAGTCTAGAGCAACGATTTCGTGGTGGCAGAATCGAAAATATATTTGTACATTTCAATTTTCCTGTAATGAAAGTACCGTAAAATTCAATCTGAAGGTCAGAAAAATTGAAAAAATTTTCCGGGGGAGGGCCCCCGGACCCCCCCTCCCCTCCCGGTGAACCCCTCGGTGAATATTCCACGGCTCTTTCAACCACATTCCACTTGACTCTCCTCCCTCCAATTATGAGTCGAGAGCAAAGATTTCATGCAGCAAAATCGAAAAAATATTTGAGCATTTCAATCTTACTGTACATGAAAGTACCGTAAAATTTAGTTTGATGGTAAGGAAAATTGAAAAAAATTTCCGGGAGAGGGCCCCCGGACACCCCCCCCTCTCGGTGAACCCTTCGGTGAATATTCCTTGGCTCCTTCATCCACATTCCTTTCGACTCTTCTCCCTCCAATGACCATGAGTCTAGAGCAACGATTTCGTGGTGGCAGAATCGAAAATATATTTGTACATTTCAATTTTCCTGTAATGAAAGTACCGTAAAATTCAATCTGAAGGTCAGAAAAATTGAAAAAATTTTTCGGGGGAGGGCCCCCGGACTCCCCGCTTGTACTGAGGGGTATTCCATACCCCCAGACCCCCCGGAGTTTGAGTCGTACCAAACCCCCCCCCCCCCCCCCCCAAGACAAATTTCTCGGTGCGCCACTGTTGCGGCAGATACATGTATCACATCACTCGCGCTCACACTCACTCAATAAGCTTATGGCGAAACGAATTTCTTAATGTACGACTTTAATTTTAAACCAATTATGTTCATTTTGGGCTCAAAAAATCCATAAAAAATTGTTGCAGGTGCTGTCGTTGTTGGATTTTGCGTTTTATCTATGGTTTCAGTTTAAAACGCCGAAAACACGACTTTTTCAAAAAGCGACTAGTAGCGCTATCCATCGGATTGAAATCTGGATCTGGAAAAGTTTCGCCTGGAATCACCTGCCAAAGCTAGAGAGAACCAAACTTTTTTGTAAATAAAAATAATAAAAAGAAGGCAAACAACGAAACAACGATCTAAACCGAAACACAAGATATGAACCCGTCGAATCGCACCTAATTTTCATCAAATTAGAGACCATAATTTTATTCATTCTGCACAAAATTTTGCACTCGATTGTAATTACCGAAAATCCAGGTGAGTGAAGCAAGTACCTCTCGTTACTGCCTATCACCAGCCAAAACTTTGTTACTAATCGGTTACTAATTTACTTCTCCTCCGATCATTCAATTTTTTACTGCAGATCTAAATCTATCATATTTTACTTATGTTCTCATCCTATACCTCTCGTGTAGAACATTCGGCTCCACTATCAACTGAAGCTTATTATCTTTTATCAACTCCATAGGTAAGAATGCACTGATCTGTTTGGGGCTCTTGTTTACTTACTTTCATCCATTGGGATGCTCGGCTGCTTTTCTCAAATCATGTTTGGTTGTCTTTCTCTCGAGAAAATTTAAAAGTACCTACTCTTTGCTTTACAGTTTATACAGAACTTCAATATAACTGTCAAAAGGACCGTCTTTTTAAGTATGAAGTATTGCAAGCATATTGTTTATATTTTGACTGTAGGTTACATAATACCACTATTTTAAAGACCCCGTATTCTCAAATAATTGATTTTCCTTCTATCTCTTACTGACTCTTACTCTTGTTTTCTGACTATTTGCATCCTTTTTTAACTCAGAATTGAGCTATTTCTGGCTTTTATCCTGAAGCTGTTTCATTCTCAGCCCATGAGACTTACTTAGTCGTATGCTTCTGAATCCATTGCAGGATTCGTCGGTAATTTGTTGGTTTTTGTTCTCTTTCAGGTGAAGCACTGCTCCGTTGCAATGTTCTCGGCTTTGAAAAGGTTAACGAGTAAAAATGAAGGGGGAGATGCGGCTCCTCCACCAGGACTCTCTGCTATGTCTTCGAATCTCCAGAGGAAGTTTGCCAAAGGAGTTCAGTACAACAGTTAGTATGGATTGAATAATTACCGTAAGAGTATCCTAGTTTATGCGAGGGATTTCAACATGGGTGGGGCCAACCCGAGTTGAGTTTCAACCCGGGTCCCCCTTGGGTTAGCGCATAAACACCTATTTATTCGAACTCAAGTTAGAAGGATTTCTCTCTTCTTCTTCTCAGTTTTTGTGTACTTTTTTGATGAAAATGGCGGTGATGCTTGGTGCGGTATGAACAGGTGCGGCCAAATATATTATATACCGTATAGATACTGAATTAGGCCCTACCTTAGGCCGGGAAAATGGACCTGCTAGGGGTTCACAAATCGAAAGATTCGCCGGCCATGTAGGCAGCATGTTTTGCGCAGAGGCAAACTTCTCTCTCTTTCGCTCTCATGGAGAGAGAGAGAAAGACTATGTTTGCCTATGTGCAAAACAAGTTGCATACTTACAGGAATTGAGACCGTTTTATTCCCTAGCATTCGGTATCTATATAGTATTTAATATCTTTGGGTGTGGCTGCATAAGACGCGTGTTTAACCTCGCTCGTTTTGGTGGCATCGATGCCGCGTCAACCTGGATTCTGCACTCTGAGGTGTTTATGTGCTAAATCTCAACCCGGGTTGGCCGACTTGTCTCGGGTTCGAATCGTGGTTGAGTCGTACCCAAGTTCAACAAAAACCGAATTGTTTATGCGGGCATCTCAACCTGGGTATGGCGGAACCGGGGCTCATATCTCTCTCGTATAAACTAGGATAGTTGCTTGTGCAATGTGAGAACTTTGCTGTGCACCTAAATATAATATATAAGTCTTTTACTTCTTTAATTTATTTACTTTGCGCAAACTGGCTGAGTGCAATATAAGTTACGAATAAGAATATGAAACGAAAGAAATATTGCAACAGAATCTGGAAAGTACTGAACATTAAACAAAAATAGGTTAACGCTGAAAAAAAAGAAGAAAGAAAAATAGAAGTTAAGTAAGAAAAAATATGTTTTGCTAACAAGAGGTAAGATTAAACTACTTGTAACTTATGAATGTATGGAGAGAAATGGCTTTAAAGGGCTGAGGTGGGCGGATCATAATGTTATTAATATTACTAGCTGTAGCACCAATATGAGTTATGATGTGTTTATGACCTCTGACATCATTGATGCAGCCTGTTACAAAGATGTAGGGGAAGCCTGTTATACATTTTACAGATTTTCAGGATCTGAGTATCTCTTTGTGTCTGGAGTAAAAATGGTCCTCTCGTAGCGTGCGTTATCCGTGGGTCGGGGCACTAGATGGCATGACGGAACATTGCGCAGGAATGGGCCGTAGAATGCGGTAGCTGGGGAACCAAATCTCTTCTTTATAATATGGACTCATATTCAACTTCGCTCGTTTTTTATTAAAAAAATTCATTTATGTTTCAGTGAAAATTATCATCAAAGGTGATCGGAATGTTGGCAAAACTTGTTTGTTCACTCGATTGCAAGGTCGTGGCTTTCTTGAAGAATACAACCAAACGGAAGAAATTCAGGTTTGTTTCTGATCGTTCAAGTTGTCAGAATCAAGTCAGCCAATGCAAAGTCTTATTCAGGTCTGAGAAATGGGTCATTTCAGGTTAACAGTCCCACCTGTCACAGTTTATAGCTATTTATTTCATCATATAACTGTTTGGTCGTGCTCCTGATCCAGGCGCCAAACACATCACATAACTTTAAATATTCAACTTTATAGTGATGAAAAGGGTCAGTAATACCTGACTTCTTTCTCTTTCGATTTCTAAAGAAATCAGAAATTGATGTTCGAGAAAAAAAATCAGATTTAAAATTTGACGGGTAGAACAGTTTACTTGAAATGACCCAAATGTGTTTGATCGTGAAATTTCTGATATTCTCTATATTTTTTTCTAAATTTTTCCCAACCCTGTACAATTTTGTGAAATTTTTTTTCGGTCACATTTGTACTTGAAACTCTTGTAATACCATGGTATGCTTTAAAAATAATTTATTCTCTCTTCCATTCTAGGTGGCAAGTATTCAGTGGAGCTACAAAACTACTGATGATGTCGTAAAAGTTGAAGTCTGGGATGTTGTGGACAAGGGGAAGAAAAGGCCTCTTCAAGAAAATTTAAAACTTGGCTTATCGAGTCCTATTGAGACTGTGGCTTTGGATGCTGAGTTTTTAGATGTTTACAAAGGAACAAATGGGGTGATTCTTGTACTGGATATCACAAAAAATTGGTTCGTCTTACAGTGATTTATTTATTTATTTATTTATTTATTTTTATTTTGGTACATAAATGCCCTAAGAGGTAAACAGAGCTGGTACAAGTCAGTTTAAGAACAATAGTCTAAAATAAAGGTGTACAATATGTGCCATAGTTTTTACAGTACATACAGGTGATACCTCGTTATCCGCGGTTTCGCTTATCCGCGATTGTTTTTTTGCTGCATATGCTCGTAATCCACTACCCTTTGCCTCGCTTATCCGCGATTGAAAGGCTGGGAAGAAACATTTCAAACGCTGAAACTTGTATTTTTCACGGTTTACTAAGGCAACATTTTTTACTCAACATCGATTTTTCTTAACCTTCACTTATTCGAATATCTTTTTTCAAATTAAAATCAAATCCGCTGTGAAGACGTCAAATTTTTAAAATTAATCCTCTGTATCATATGTAATATTTTACATTTTTACTACGTTTTATTTATTTTTTTCTTTTTATCAAAAACTGTTCCCTTTCTTCCCTTTTTTACCCTCTTTTCTCCCTTTTTTTGAGCGTTTTTACAGCCGCCAGTCCCATACCCTCTATTCCCACAAGACTAATGCCTCCGTATCCTTGAGGTTTTCGCGGAACGCAACCCCTGCGGATAACGAGGTATCACTGTATTCAAATTTGATTTTGGTATTACCTTAAAATAACAACTTGAGACTAATTTTCTTTATGCATGAAACTTGATGGAACACATCAGAACGGGTTGCTCTTAGTTTCTCTTTGTTGCGTATGGTTCGTCCAGCATTCCTTTGTAAAAAATTGGGCAATTCTCTCTTTTCCATCTTTGCTCACCTTTTTGAACTGCATTACTTTTTTATTTTCTGTGCCATCTTATGAAGATAGGCTCGTCAAGTTGGTACTAATTGAAACTGTCGTTAACAAGTTAACAGATTGAAAAACTTAAGATTCAACATAAATTTAAAAAGATGGATGAATAAGGTTTGTAAAGCTGAGTTTTTAATTTTTTTTTTGGGAAGAGAATGACTGCTTCATGGTGAAATGAAATTTTGACCATTTTAGTATGGATGTGCGGATCAAAAATCTGGATTAACTGAGGTAAACTGGTCGAAAATGTCCTACACAATTGGCCATAATTTTAGACGCTCATATTCTTTCCCGGTACTTTTCTCAATTTCTTGGATCAATCATCGTTACCTGTTTAACTGATTGAAGACTACTTGAGACTCAAACCTGTCCTCTTTTTCCTTTATCCAGTGGTGTCGCTAGCCATCTGGCAACAATGCAACTCTTCCATTTAAACTCATTAAATATATCGAATTTTCCTTATGCACTGTGCAACTCCTGAATTCGACCTTTTCCATGAGTTTACATGGGTAGAATGCAGTGTTGCCAAATTGCACGTTACGCCACTGCCTTTATCTTACTTTCTCAAAAGTTTTGACATTGGACATGATTTTTCAATATTATCCTTTGTTTTGAGAATACTTTGATTGTCTTTCCTACCCCTTCTTTTTTTATGCAGTCCAGTCGTTCGCTGTGAAATATCAGCATAACGAACCACGTGTTTGGGCGGCTGGACTTTACTACTACTACTACTTTCTTAAATAGTATGGAGTTTCATTGTTGCTGCTGACTGGTAACTTGATAGTTAAATGGATCAACAAAACTAAATGCAAACGACGCGATTGAGTGGGAGACTGATTTGGGGCGGAAGTCTTTCGAAAAGTATTGTTCAGTTGCTTGTCATGCAAAGGTGTCTCTGGAGCAATCTTTACTTTCCGAGAGACTGGACAGTGGTTTCCAAAAGACACCCGATCCAAATCGGTCTCTCACCCAATCGCAGCATGTCCATTTAATGTTATCGATCTGTCTAACTATGGAGTCCCTGATTAGCTCGCTGAGCTCACCTAATCTACTCTAAAATGGTCCAAATTTTCCTTTAATTTTTTTCTCAGAGAATTTTTTTTACTATGTATTTATTTCCTGACTCAATTTAATTTCTAGACTCTGGAGATGAGGGTCATCCGAGATCAACTGGCCCCTCACATTTGGAAATGACTTTTTTTATTCTCAAATTTTTATTTTTGTATGTTTAAGCAATCGAAAGAGTACAATATCAGACAATGGGTCAGTTGCAAACTTTTGCTACAGCGCCAAAGGATGTTCAATCTCATGTAAAATCGCGTGAAAAGTCCATTGGTGGCATCAGAAAGTCATAAAATGCAGTAATAAACTCACAAGAGGCGTTTAATGAAATCCAAGATGGCGGTAAAATATCGAGCAATCTGTATGTATCCACCTTTAACATCCAAGGATTGCCAACGTTGACAACCTCGCAGCTTCAGAGGTTATGAGTTTGTTTACGTTGTGATTGGGTGTGATCGATATTGTGAGGTTGGCTATCCTTGGATGTTCGTGGTGCATGCATAGAAGTTGCTCAATATTTTACCGCCATCTTGGATTTCATTAAACGTCTCTTGTGAGTTTATAACTGCATTTTATGACTTTCTGATGCCACCAATGGACTTTTCACGCGATTTTACATGAGATTGAACATCCTTTGGCGCTGTAGCAAAAGTTTGCAACAGACCCATTATCACTATTTTCTTTGTTGAATGAAAAGTTGAAACTGTCAAGTTTTAAAACGGGAAAAAATAGATTTAAATATGACATGTGGGACACTTAACCTGGAATGACCCATGAGTACCATCAAGGCTGTTGTTTTACGTACCGTTTATGGATTATCCTACTAGGTGTGCTCTCTTTTTTGCAGGACTTTTGAATATGTCCAAAGAGAATTGGATAGAATCCCTGACACCATCCCTGTTTTAGTTGTGGGGAATCATTGTGACATGGCTCACCATCGAACTGTTTCTGCTGACCATGTTTCATTTTATCTAGAACAATTGAATAGGTAGCTATTTATTTTATAATTTATTCACAGTTTTGGAGTCAATTTATTGCTTTAGACCAGCGTTTCTCAAACTTTTCAAGCCGCTGAATTTTTATATAAGTAAACTAAGTTTAATATTTTGAAGGTTTAAATAAGGAATAATCTGAATCCAAAAAATTAATACAGCTTTAACCCTTTCACTGCTACGAACGAGTATACTCGCGGAAAAAAAATCTTTCCTCAGAGCTACGCCTGAGTATACTCGCATTCGTGACTTCCATTGAATTTCCGGCCGTAGCGCTGCTGCGATTGAACCAAACATAGGACTATAGGTACTCATTCTGTCGGGAAAGATACGAACTACAAGTTACAAGTGTTTCCGATAGAATGCGTTGCCCCTTGATTTTAAAATATGTTTCTTCTCTGCATGTTTTGCTTCTGCTCAGCTGACGAAACCAAGTTAACCTAAGTTTGTCGGTATCGCGCTTGCCTCAGGGGTACGGATTTTTTGCAGCGAGTATACTCGTTCGTAGCAGGCAATGGGTATATCAACAAATATGATTTTGGATGATTTTTTTTGTTTTTTTTCTAATGATTTTTGGCCATCTGAAAATGATCGAATTTGCATAATTTTCGATTCCTAACTCAGCTGGGGGGTGGCTGCACCTGAATTCCTAACTCAGCAGGCAAAGGGTTAAAGTACAAGTTGAGTTGATAATAAGATTTCTTAATTATTCTATGAAAAAAAATAGTTCTATAAAGCAATAATCAATAATTAATAATTAGCTTAAATCATTTATTTGTCAAGCCGAGAGGCCGCAGACCACCTACAAAATTGATGACTTTTTCTTTTGTTTTTGTTTATTTTTTTTTTGCTTCTTGGTTTTTGAGAATAAAATAAATTTGAGCTCCACTACTTCCCCTCTGTGTTTTATGCTCACCTGTAACTCTTTGACGGTGTCTAGCAAATATCAGACTAGCAACTATCAACTTGTATTATAGGGGCTAATGTACTAGAAATAAAAAATAAAAAATAAGAAATAAAAGTAAGCGTGCTATCCCAAGCTGAATTTTGAGTAATGTGTTGTTTTGAGCCAAATTTTTTGTTAGCGCTTTAAAATAGGCAAAAAAAGAAGTGTTGAAAAATTATGGACACCGTCCTCTGTGTGTGAAAGCTGTGGAGGCTAAGCAGATTCTGCACACCCGTGTCTTGCTATCTAACATTGGTGCTGATTCTTGGTAGCCATGGCTGTATATTTCACAAGCCTTAGTTAATTAATGGAACTATCTTTTGTCATTTTGTGCAGAAAAGCTCCTTCTAGATATGCAGAGGCTTCAATGTCAAATGGTTTTGGATTGAAATTTTTGCACAAATGGTTTAATCTGCCGTTTCTGCAACTCCAGCGAGAAACTTTCCTTAGCCAAGTGAAAACTAATGAACGGGAAACAGACTTGATGGCAACGGAACTAGATCTGTATCAAAAAAGTGACGAGGCTAGTTATGACAGGTATGAAAACACGTTTACTTGGTGTTCAAAAGCTCAATAACTATGGACCGAAGAGTGATTAAAGGTCTCAACAAAGAGGGCTGAAAAATGTTCCAAAATGTCAGAAGTTTCATAATTTTGTAGGTTAGACTTGCCGAAATCCCTTCAAATGCCACCAGTAACATTCAAGTGATTGTAACCTACAAATGCATTTATAATATCTAGGTGGTTCTAGCAGTATTTGCTGTGAAACCCGGAAACCGCGCACCCATTATGCATTTTCAACGATGTAGAATTCATATTCACATAAAGGTTGTATCATTTCTTGGTTTAATTACGCCCAAATTTCGGTTCAAAAATGCGCTTAAATGGGAAAATTGTATCAAAGTTGATGAGTCTTTTTGGAACCTGAGGTCCCTTGACTCTAATCAATACAATTTATCAAAATACTAAAATACTTTTTAAACAGTGGGGGTAGATACAGTAGAATTTCGATTATCCGGTTATTTCGGCTATCCGGATTTTTCGGGCGGTCGCGGCGAAATCCCCATTCTTTCAATGTGTTTTTTTCCCCGACTATCTGGATTTTGGTTGTCCAAAAATTTTGATTATCCGGTTAGAATTTGCGGTCCGGCAACAAATTTAACCTTTCTCCTTAATTCTCCTTAATATTGCTCCTTAATTTTCTCCTTATTATTTCCCCTTAATTTCTCCTCAATATTGCTTGAAGAAGAAAGAAAATAACCAGAAAACGTGATGTCCTATGAAATGAGTAGCTCCGTATTTATGCGGCAGGAATAACCGTACACGGGTTGCATAACTTCGCCTTTGAAGGGGCATTTCAAAGAAATCTTCGCTGACTGCATTTCAGAGCGTCTACATCGCATTTTTCGGCGAATTTCGATCAACCGGATGTTCGATTATCCGGACAACATTTTTGATCTGGTGAAATCCGGATAATCGAGATTCTACTGTACATGCATTCAGACAACATTTTGTCACCAAAACTTGTTAGTTTGAAAATGAGTACTGAGCCACTGTTCTTTTTCTGCCTTAGTTTTTTGAACAGACTAACCTCGAAACGGCGATTTGTTGCGGAGGTCAATTCAACTGTTCCAGCTGTTCCTGGCGCTACCTTATCAGCCCCACCACCTCACCCGGTCTCTTCCATACCAAATATAGCCAGTCCGATTATTGGTTCAACCACCGGAAGTCTGCGAAGTCAGTCGTCTCCAAATCTATCGGGACAGACCAACAAATATGTCAGTGAAACTCCCGCCAAACCGGAATTTAAATTGGGTACAGTTTTATCGGAAATTAATCAGCATGCTTTTGATTTCTTAATTTGTTGATTTCAATGATATGCATCCTGGATTTGCATTCATTTCCTCTTAGCCCTGAATGAAGATTTATGGCACCTGGTGATACATCCACTTGCAAGCTACTCAAGCAGCTCAGGCGGCAGACCTATCTATTTATCTATCTATCTATCTTTCTAATTTTTATTTTAGTTCAATTTTACAGCTGCAACATGCAGTTCAAAACTAATTAAATTTGTATGCTCATTGACTCTCTCTTTTTTGTAGGTATTTTTCAACTTTCAGTTAATCTTACTCCTTAAAAATATATTCAAGACCAGCTATGACCAAAAAAATTTTGTAATAAACTAAAATGCAAGTGTTGATGTCTGCAAAGCAGTGTTGTTGCTTCCTTTTTCAGTTTTGGGAGCCATCTTGACCGGCACGTTTGATGAGCAATCTAGAATAATTTGTTTTCTATTTTCAGATAAACAGTCATTAGATAGATCAATTAAAAGTGTAGAAGAATTCATACCTGAAGAAAGATTAGATGGATCATTTTTAGAGGATACCTCCAATCCAGCTACTCCGCAGAAAAAGGCGGACCCCAATCCAGCAGATTCCGACAGCGATATTGAATCGAGCAACCCTCTTGTTGCGAGTTTTCAAGATGATCTAGATCCGGATGATTTTAGGATAGCGTCTTGTCCGGTAAGAACATTACTCTCGGTCTCTCTGAAAATAGTTTGAGGAACGAAATCGTGACATTCGCCACTCCTGTTTTTCAGAGGAAAAAAGAAGCTGTTCCAAAAATGATCATTAGTTTAAAATCGTTGCTGTTTTTGCTGGAACTGGAAAGTGTGTGCTACTGTTGGAAGATCTCAAAACTTCTTCACACCCATTGGTTGGTCTGAATTTTTGTTTTAAAACTCAGGTTCCACAAAGTGGATGATATTTGCCGTGATGACCCTATCTTTCCTGCAATGACGCAGAGTCTAGTAGATATTTTGATCAAAAAATGTGTAAGGAAAGTATGTAGGAAAAGTGTTCAAGTTACCTTTTCAAGCATTTATTATTTCTTCTTATTCTGGTTTCCAAAGTATTTTTTTTTTGTTTGTTTTGTTTTGTTTTGTTTATGTTTTTTTTTATAATAAATTTCAATGGTTTTTCGCATGACATTTGCCTCCCTGAAATGGGTCATATGGGCTTATTTTCAAACATAAATTTTGCGTGATGCATTAGTAAGATAATTTGCAGTCTTGGCACTGTACCTTAAGTAAATTCTGTTTTGAGTTTCTGAATGAATCCCAGAACTTTAAAGGTGCTCCGTGGAATGGGGCAGCTTTTGCAAGGGTCTGAAATTGTGTGTTTTTTATCTAAAAAATGATAAGTACTTGGCAAAATGAGAACAATGTTGCCTTTGGTTTTTTCATAAGTGTCCCGGTCTTGGAGATACACACGAGTAAAGTTGTAAAAAGTTGTGTGCGTAGTGACATCACTACGCGGAATTCCCTTTAAAACAATGTATTTTGGGCCAAAATTTCATCTCCGGAACAATGGGACTTGATTAGAAACCAAAGGCACCATTGTTCTCTGCTCATCAAGTACTTTCATTTTCCTTATAAAAAACACCATATTCCAGACCCTTCCAACTGCCCCAGCCCCATTGCACGTTTTGCCATTGGATTCAAATGCTTTAAATCTTATGAAAAAAATTTCCCAATGGACTTGTTTTACTCATCAATATTGACTATTCCCTGGCCTTATTGTTCCTTTTGTCAATGTTAGACAGAGTTTTAAGTTTGTTTTTCTTTGTTTTCCAGCCGGATTGGACTGAAAGTAGCTTGCATTGTAGACCGAGCCCTGAAGGAGGAGAAGATGTAACTGATGATGTCAACGATAATTTGGCCTCCTTCTCTATCTCTAAAGAAACCACCTCTAGTAAAGTAAGCGCTCTGCTCTTTCCGTTGACTATTATTTTGTTTAATTTTATTAATTATAAATGCGCCTGTTACAAAATTTAGTCACAGCAAAGGACATGCCACGTTTCTTATGGCACATGGACCACGGTCAAGGTGTATTTTTTTTTTTTTTTTGTTTTTGGTAGAAATTGAAACTGGAGATTATTTTGAGCAAAAGTTCTCACAGGCCAGTGGTGCCAATGATCTGGGACTTTTTTCTGTCCGAATGGGGCAGTTGCAAGTTTTTCAGTAAGAAATTGATAGTACTTGATAAGTTGAGAATAACGGTGCCTTTGGTTTTTTCAGAAGTGTCCCAGTTTTGGAGATAAACGCACGTAAAGTTGTAAAAACTGCGTGCGTAGTGATGTCACATGTAAAACAATAGCTTAGTTTATGCGAGAGATCTCAACCCGGGTTCTAGAACCCGGATTCAGCTGAACCCAGGTTGAGATGCTCGCATAAACACTTCGGTTTTTGCTGAACTCGGGTTCGACTTGACCTCGATTCGAACCCGAGTCGAGTAGGTGAACCCGGGTTAAGATTTTGCGGATGAACACCTCGAAGTTCCGAACCGGGGGTTCATGCGGCATCGATGCCACCAAAACGAGCGAGGTTAAACATGCGTCTTATGCAGCGGCACCTGTCCATACCGCACCGAGCATCACCACCATTTTCATCAAAAATGTAAACAAACACAGAGGAGAAGAAGAAAGGAATCCATCAAACTCGAGTTCAAATCTGCGGGTGTTTATGCGCTAATCTGAGTTGGACCCGGGCTCAAAACCAACCCAGGTTGACTCAACCCGGGTTGAAATCTCTCGCATAAACAAGACTAATGAATTTTGGACCAAAATCTCATCTCCGGAACAAAGGGACTTCATTAGAAACTGAAGGCATCTTTCTTCTCAGCTCACCAAGTACACTAATTTTCTTCATAAAACACACACAACATTTCAGACCCTTGCAACTGCCCCATTCTCAGAAAACATCCTCACAATAATTTGGAAATTGAAGACTTTTTATCTTTATTTCATTTCAACATTATAACACTGTACGTACGCAAAATGACGGATATATTCTAAATTTTGAGGCCATTTTAAGGGAAAACCTTAACTCTCGTCAAATCCTGCTCAGAGCCGTTTTCATTATGTTTTTGGAGTATATAAGTGGAACATGTTTGCTACTCTGGTGTTGTTTTGACTAGAGTCCCTATATACTATGAGAGTTGCGACAAGACTCTCAAAATGAAGAAGAAGAAGCGGATCAATGGAGCCCCCAAGAGGCAAATTGCAAATGGCGGATGGTCATTTGCCTCTGCGCTGTTGCCACTATTTCGCTGTCTCTTACAGGTTAGGTTCAGATTCTTGACAATAACGGTCGTTATTGAAAGAGATAATGTTCTCTGTAGTAAAATTCAAGCAGAGGAAAAATTCACAAAAATGACCGCGGTCACTGTTACTTCAAATGTGTAATGAAAGCGAGTTTGCGAAAAGTAAACAAGCCCTCCGCCATTTGAATTTTGCCTCTTGGAGCTTTCTCGACAGCCTAAATCTGAGAGCCAATCAAAAGTGGATTCAGCAATGGATTCAGCAATGGCGCAACTCTCATAGTAAATAGGGACTCTAGTTTTGACTTGAGCGTGGTGGCTACCGTCACTTGTAATTGCCATTGGGGGGGAAAAAAATAGTACATAATAATATTGGGCAAATTTCCTCAAAGTCCCTAAAATTCCCTCACTTTCACGCGATTACGGATCGCTAGATTGGGCACATTTTGCATCCCTGGGGCAATGTAGTGCCCTCTGCTCTCTTTTCCTCCCTTTCTTATTTTCGGATCTATTATTTGCTTTGAAATACAAGCTCAACAAACCAAATGGTTTGGGCAGCTTGACTTTTCCCTCATCCCTCACGACTACTAATAAATTACTGCCGTGGCATCTAATGTTACTTTTCTCTTGTTTGCCCAGGTCAAGGAAGAGAAAGCAAAAACCAAATCTAAAGATAAGTCAAGCAAGAAGAAGAAGAAGCGGGAAAAGGAAAAGAAGGATGAATTGGAAGAATTTTTGAATTCACCAGTTGATGGCACTTACGATCCTCTGTAAAAAAAAATGCTTTTTCTACTTCTCACCGTTGGTACGCCTCGTCGATCAATGTTATTCTGTTCTGAATGATTTAGTTGAGGGTGGAAGAAAAAAACTGCAAAAGCTTTAGGGTGCTATTCTGAATGGTCTCTTGACCGTTTCGGCGTTTCATTCAGCAAGGCTCTAACGGGAGTCTGTTTTCCTTGGTTCTGTCTTTGTCTGTGATCAGATTCCGTGAATATTACAAGCAGTTTTGTTCAACCGGTACCCAACTATTGAATAATGATGAATTTTAAAATTACCTATCTGCACAAGTTTGTTTTAGGAATTGAATTTTTCCGAGTCGAGGCCTGTAATGTTGACTCTTCAATATCCTTTTTTAACGTCTGCTTTTAATTTGACAAATCACTGTCAATGAAGCTTATCACAATAAAATTCAGCAATTAAATTTGTGCAAATTGATATTGTTGATTTTCAGTTGAACTGGAAATAGATTTATGGAAGAAATCCAGTTTGAATCTCTGTTGTAATTGTTAGTTTGTGCTTTATCACGAACTATCAACAACACTTCCGGTAACGTTTTCTAGTCTTGACATCTCGTATTTGCTCAAACTGCTATAGACCTCAAGGACACAAAATAAGTAAATAAATAATCTTCAAAATGTAAGTAGGATTAATCAAGCTGATCTCTCAAGATTAGGCACAAGACAGTTAAGGTGATTCCAGGTGAAACCGAATCATATACAGCGCTCTGATTGGCTGTATATGATTCGGAGGTTTTTGAGCACTGCATCTGATTGGAACCTCAGCATGTTTGACGTAGCTATCACTGTGCTGAAAACTTCAGCTTTGCTTCCTGTCCATATTTGTTCCTCTTTATACCTTGGTCTTAGTCCAGACATTTTTTTTTTTGAGTGGGGAATGTCGACTGATGAACCGTTTCTTGTGTATTCCAAGCAGGATGGACAAAAACCGTTGAACTAGGTGATTTCTTCACTAGAGGGGATTAATTTATCCGTAGAATAAATTTTTGTCCAGAAATGTATGATTATATCACATGTGTCAAACCTGATGTTGTCACCCATTCATTTGTGTTGCGCCTCTGAGTTGATTATCTCTCAGTGTCCGTGAGTAGGTAATCTCCAGTTTATTTTTATTTGCTTAAGAATTGTTCAAAGGTTGATCAAATCAGAGAGCTAAAGGAAGTTTTAGGATTATCTGAATCTCAATTAGCTTATTTTAAGAGACCAAGGCTTAGTGTCGAGGCACGGCTTGAAAAATTCATTGTTGTAGAGATCGTTTCAGAAGAGTTTGCTGTTCATAGTTCTTTCTACACATACAAGGAGGGGAGTATTCTCGTCTTCTGTGCAGGTTGTCATAACCAAAATCTACACAAATAAGGTTCATTCAATGTTTCTACTGGTTGTGTTGAAGGCAACTTGCAGAGATGATAGAAATACACCCTAATTTCAATTTTCTTTTTTTTCCCGTGATCACATGTGCAGGGTACATGTTTTTTTTTGCTATTACGTTTGCGATATCGCAAATCCTGGATTTTCGACCCACCTTACCCTTCATACATGCGCAAAAAAAGCTATGAACGGCAAACTTCCCTGAAATGACTGACTGCTAGCCACTAACTATCCCGTGTGATTTTAATTTTTCTTTGTTGAATTTGATCAAACTGACCTTGCACAATCAAAGGACGTGGCACAATCCTTATGGGAAATGGCCTACGGTCAAACTTAATGAATGTGGCATCATTTTTTTCGTCTCGTTGTCCTAATCAAAAAGTCTCACGGGCTCAAAAAATTATCATCGCTGGTTTTCGAGATAATCGAGCTTAAAGTTTGAGCAAATCTCGATCGCCAGGGACTAATTTGCTCAAGAATCGAGCATGCGTCCTACCTATGAAGCGGCTCACCGCCGACTGGCGATGGCTGCCGCTACTATTGCTCACACTCTGTCCGGAGTTGACGCCCTCCTCTCTCCCACTAAGTGTCCCACTTAGTGTCGCTAGCTAATAGGGACTCAGAATCGGAGCCTGCAGTTTAAATCGAATTTTACATCTTCCACGGCATAAAATCATTACTATTGCTCTAAGATCAGTGATAAACTGTCTCAAATTAATTTTGAGTGTTCTTACATTGTCAGATCTTAATTTAATTTACTACAGTTTGAATTGCAATTGGAGCTTACAAATCGGCTCCCAAATCGAATCAATTGCTGTCTTTAGGAGAAAGTACACTTGGATTTCAGCTTTTGAATGATAGCATCAATTGCTCACACACTGTAATCTATCAAGTTAGACCCAAAATTTGATTTCAACAGTGGCTGAGCCTTTGATTCCCTGTTAGCAAGCAACTTTTAGTTATGGCTGTGTTTAGTTTTCCTTATTTTTCGATTACACTCCAAATGATTAAAAGATTTAGGAGTCACCAGACTCTTAAGTTTTTATGGTAGTTTTACTTAGCAGAGGGGCGAAAGTTGAATTGAATTGTTTCCTCCTTCAAGGGCTTAAGTCTATTTCAAGAAAAACCTTGTGGTATAATTGGAGAGCTATTGTCTAAATAAATGCGGGTCTTTCTAGCGGAAAATTATTTCTCACTCATTTCTAACTATTTTAAGGAACCCAAAACCGCAACCATCCATCTTATTGCCATTGGTTCAAAATTTGTTCAATTCTTTTTCCGTTTGATTAAAATACAAGCATTTATGAATTATTTTTTGTATAAAAATATTCTGGACTCCTTAAAAAATAATTTAGTGGAATATTGTTCGATTGTTCACAATAAAAATCAATTTTTTTCTGCGGCAATTTTAAAGGTTTTAAAAGGGTTTGCTGGTTTTGCTCCCAAGACCCCTTATTTTCCCCCACGACTTTTTAGCCTTGTAATGTTAATTAGATAACTTTACTTTTTTAGTTTTTTGTACTGTTGTCAAATTACTCTACATTTGTTCATTTATTTTTGTTAAATTTCTCTTTTTTTATTATTCTTGTTTGAACTCAACAAGTTCGCATGATTATTTTTGTGTTATTCTTGTGATACGTCTTGTTTTTAATCACAGAGGTGCATAAAGATCAATGTTCATCTGTTTATCATTAATAAAAAGGTATGTTTTTCATTTTTACCTAATTTTTTTTTTCCTTTCTGCGAAATAATTGTTCATACTGATGAATAGTGGGCTGATCAGTGAAGATGATGTTGTGAAAAGAAGACTAACCTACTCTTTCCTCGTTCAAGGCCATTTCTTACTTAGACCACCAAATGCCATAAGGCAGCAGATCAACTGAAGTAATGGGGCTCCGGCAAACTTTTGCTGTGCGCAAATGAAACGTCCATTAAGATATAAGTACCAGCGAAAGTAACGAAAATCACTCTAAGAAAGTCTAAAATTCAGTAATAAACTCACGCAACTGCTATAAGAACAAGTTTGTCATGGCGGTTCAATGCAGGTATCATGAAAGATTCCTGTCTACTATGTCACTTGCTTCACAAAAACACAGAGATATGTCTCGATTTAGATTGGAATCTCCAATGATAACTGTGTCTCTTCGCCATCGAGCCGGATTCTGAGAGTGAATTTCGCAATATTTTAGTGTAATCATCATCATTTTCAACAGGTTTTTATGCAAGATTCAACTCTTCAATTTCCTACAGCAAAAGTTTGCAAGAGTCCCATTGACGGAAAAACCACACACAGCATAAAACTATATTTGAAGCAAAATACCTGCGAAAGTTACACGTGCTGTGATTTTCAGCTGGATGCTACTTTACAAAATGTACGACTTAAAAAAATGTAAAACTATTTTTGAATTTGGCTTTGAATATTGTAACAGAGAGGAAATCAAGCAAGAAGATTCAAATGAACAACTCCAACTTTGCAAAACAAAACTTCTGTATTTTTCAACGAACCACTTTTGAAACGGGGAAAAACTATTCAAATTTTAGAATTGAGGAATCCGTAATTAAGATAAA
This sequence comes from Trialeurodes vaporariorum, assembly GCA_011764245.1. Classification (NCBI taxonomy): domain Eukaryota; kingdom Metazoa; phylum Arthropoda; class Insecta; order Hemiptera; family Aleyrodidae; genus Trialeurodes; species Trialeurodes vaporariorum. Next base: position 7,732,629 of record VMOF01000220.1, read on the forward strand.
ATAATCAATTGGAAAAAATTAACAACAGTAAAAATTTAATTTATAAAAACATGACAGTCTTGAAATCAGAAATAAATTGAAAAAACAGCAATCGAGAATTGAATCATATCTTAACTGGAAAATCCTAAAACCTACAATCTACGGAAGCACCAAAAAATCGATTGTTCTTTAGAAGTCAATGTTTGAAATTCGCCAAGAAGTTTTTTGGGCCAAATTGATAGGCATATCTAATGCATAGGGGCCTCAGAAACTTTTAAGGAGCCAAAAATAAACTATGCTCATACGGTACAGTGGGTGTAAAATAGGTATTACAAAGAATGGAAAAAAAAAAAAATAAATAAAAAAATTGATACAGACAAAAAATTTTTCTTGGGCAACAACATTGACTAATTCAATTTTTTAGGCATATGGTACCCAATGAATTTCGAACATTAGAGAGGTAATTTAAGATGTGATACGGTATACAAAATCATCTCATTTTTAACGCACTTGATAATAAAGTAAATTAAATCTTAAACGAAGAGTTGTAGCTGTAAATTGACTGATAACTCACTGGAGTGCAGTGATGATCACAAAAAGCTTTTAAAAAGATAAATAAAACTATAAACAAGAAGTCAATACTCAAAAACTTGCAATTTCAGTGGGGTGCAATTGATTCATCCACTAATCAAGGAGCAGCACTGATTCAAAATTGGAAGTCTTGTCAGAAGAGTTGGCGTGTAAGATGTTTCGCACTGCGGACAGTTTCACATTTTTAGTCCTGCTGCGCATTCGCTTTGAGTAAACAAAAAATCATGAACAAATAATCACATAATCCATACCAACTCTTCCGACATAACCTGAAGGAGACTTGAGGGCCTTAAATTGAGGACTTGGGTGCAGGAAGGGCACTTCTTCATTGCAGTGTTTCATTATCTCATTTCCTAGTTTATTTCTTTTTAAAAGAATACAAGGACTTAATTTTTTTTGGAGATTGCACTTAAGGTGATTCTATGGCAAACTCCCAGAAATTTAAATCCGATAGATGCAAAGAACTATGCAAAGAAAAAATCATGTATAATTTGGAGTTGTATCAGTAAAGATTACAGGTAAAACAGAAACCTGTAATCTTTACTGATACAACTCCAAATTACACATGATTTTTTCTGTGCATAGTTACGCCTTTATTTTAGAACTAATTTAGCCCTATTATTGCTCAAAAAATCAAGAAAAAAATCAAGCAAAAAATTAAGCAGGTGCTGACATTCCGATTTTTAACAATTTTTGATTTTTTTGCGTCTGTTCAGAGAAAACAGCCGAAAACCGTAAAAAAACGGCTATATTCGGAGCCAGCGACAAGTAACGCCATCTATCAGATTAAAATTTTTGGGAGTTTGCCATGGAATCACCTTAACACACCCAGAAATCGCGAATAATTCTCAGTCAAATTTACAGCAAGATACAAGTATTTTGCTCTCTTTGAAAAGAATAAATGCACTGAGGAAATAATGAAACAATGTAATGCATAAGTGCCCTCCTCGCACTCAGGTCCTCAATTGTGGACATCTTTTTTTTAACGCATCAGCAAAAGAGCCAGGATTTTTAGAATTAGAATTATCGCTCAAGTTAGGCCCCAACAACAAGTGCTGATCCATAAAGCAACCATTTATGATGTTGATCTATGTTTGAAGTTGTTGGTTTGGGTTCCAACTCATTTTATAAGCAATCAAGTTTAGTGACTATTCAGTACATGTTGCGTCACACGATATGGAACAAGAAAAAATAGTTAGTATAGAGCTAATAATTAAAAGTATGAATCAGGCCTGCAGAATATTCCCTATCCGGAAATCTCAGATCGCGTGATCGGTGTGGCAAAATAGGACATTTTGTGGCAAATTGTGGCAAAAATTAAAAATTTAATGGCAAACTGTGGCAAATATTAAAAGTTTTGTGGCAACCTTTTTGCAAAAAGTGTGGCAAAACAGAGTTCGTGCGGGAAAATTTGTTTAGGATTGCAGAAGAATACAGAGGTTGTGGAAGATTCTGCAGGCCTGGTATGAATTTGTGAAATTGTTCTCACAACAGTTTGGAGATAATTCTCCCAAAACAAGAGGAGTTAACCTGACAGAAAAATATGTCTCAATCAAATTTTTGAGAGCTGAAAAACAAAATACAATTCAAGGTCCACAAACAATAGCTCTGCCCAATACCTCGAACATACATAGATTTGGCTGAAGCTTGTTATTTGAGAACCCAATAGCACATCATAATATAAATAAAATCTACTTTGTACTTGACTTGTGCTACACAGACAGCAAATGACTTCAGCCAAATTAGAACTGTCCCAACCTTAAGAATAGAGCGGGAATTGATTAATCCCAGAGGTTGCAACAGTGTCACGCGACAAATTTGAAGTCGTTCCAGTAAGACTCGGAGTCATTCAAACGACTAAAATAATTTCAAATCGGTCACGGAACTCCGTTGAAGCCAATGGGATTGATTGATTCCCGCTAACACATTTTGTCTTGTCCAAAAGAGCAGGATCAGCCAGGGGTGCAAAATGTGCCCGATCTAGCAATCCGTGGATCGCGTAGTGAAAGTGAGGACATTTCTGGAAAAGTGAGGAAATTTGTCCAATTTTTTTTTTTTTTTTTTTTTTTTTTTTTTATTTTTTTTTTTATTTTTTTTTTTAATTAAGGCAATAAGGATTTCTTAGGAAAATAGTGTAAAAAATGGGAAAATATCGGTCATTTTGCGAACACACGGTGTTGAAATGTTAAAATAACCAAAAAAAAGTCACCACTTTCAAATTTTTGTGAGGAAATTTTTTAAAATCCTAAGGGAATTAAGTCATGGATCGCGTGAAACTTCCGAAGTTTTGGAACATTTTGCACCTCTGGGATTGACCCTCCAGGGTTCTAAAACTCAAAGCCTAGACAGAAGGAGCAACTGGTCAGATCTTATGTGCAAAGACTTTAATGGAACTCTTTAGGTAACAGCATAGGTGACAATGTCCGTACCTCAGAGCACTATTTCTAGATTGAATGAAGAATATTGTTTGTTTCCCATTGATTTAAACGGGCAACGTACAAACTTTTCCATCAAATCGGGTGACACTGTCTCATGTCAGTAATACAAGCTCTTCACAAAGCACTTTTCTAGAGTTGCAAAAACAGCTCATACGCATGCTGACACAGCTTCCAGCAAAATTTCAAAATCTAAAAACCTACAACTTTTCAATAATTGACTATTCTTTAAAGAAAAAGTGAAAAAAGAGAGACAGCAAGGAAAGAAGAGGCACAAACAAAAGAAGGTTCTTTAATTCAATTGCTGATGAACATTTCCCTTACAATCACTTTTTGTACTTTCAAAAGAATTCACATTTCACAACGCATAGTTTTGATATATTCCACAAACACTAACTAGACATAGATAATTTGATTTTAAATCACCAACAGTGATAAGAAAAAATGGGCTGTCAATAATGTACTGCATAAATTCTTACGTTTTTAGAGAGAGGTTGACAATATGAATACTAAATCAGAGGCGATGTTGGGCCGATAAGAATGAGTTGACGAATAGCAGAATAAAATTTTATTGAATTTAATCAGGGGCAAGTGAGTATCAATGTGGTATTATTACTCTGCTACACATTACAGCCATTCCTTTTGTTACGGACAACACAATTTACAGCGCAGAAACAACAGAGACCTCACACTAGCGGATCGCGGGGTGGACTCAACAAAATGACATGGCGAACAACATCTAACACTCTTATATTGACTCTGTTGACCAATGACCAAAACAATACAATGCTCCTTTCTGATTGGCTGCTTGCATCAACATCTTTACTCAAAAGTCAACATAGTTGGATGCTGTTTAGTTGTGACCCCAAAAAAAGAAAGAAATTGCCACTAAGGGCAAGATAGGTAGAGCGTGGTCTCTGTTTCAGGGGCAAAGTGTGCAGTCTGGCAAATCGATACTGGCAAAAGCAGTTGCTTTGAAAAAAATTTATTAAAATAAATAGATATAAATGAAATAAAACCACAGCTGCCAAATTGCACGCTTCGCCACTGACCATTTCATTGTACAGCATTCAATGAAGTAATTTCGATAGTTTAAAAAAAAAAAAAAAAATAATAATACTGAAAGTTAGAGCTCAATAGCCTTTGTCGCTACAATATTAGAAAATAAATCCAAGTCTATATAGGAGCAATTGTAGAGAAACAGGTGTTACCCTCACGTGGTGACATCCGTAAAACCTACTGTTCTCTATCCCTAATGAATTGCAAGTAGAATTTTTTAACGGTGGTTTAGACACTTATTAAGGTGAAATTCTTCAGCGTTTAGTGTCAACTGTTTGCTACCAGAGTGCTACCGTTCGATTAATACCAAATTACAGGCCAAAAGTATTTTATGTTTAGGAAAACGGAGGGTAAGTTACTAGATAATCATCCGAAAACCGTCTCTGCAAAATTTCTTGTCAATAACTTCAAAACTAAGACTGAAAGTACCAAAAAATTAAATATCCCATTTCGATACAAGAATCGATTTGCGATATTCCACTTTTTGGTACTTTCAGCCTTACTTTTGAAGTTAATGACAAGATATTTTGCAGAGACATTCTTCGGATGATTATCTAGTAGCTGACACTTTGTTTTCTTAATTATAAATTACTTTTGACCTGAAATTTGACATTAATTAATCAAACAGTAGCGCTCAGGAGGCAGAAATCGGCACTAAATGCTGAAGAATCACCCTAATACTACCAGGCAATAACTTTCTTCCTAAACACATTGATCTTTGAAACTATTGAAATTATTTCATTGGATGAGATATAATTAAATGATGATGTTTGCGTAGTGGGAGAAAATCCGATTCCGGAATAATTTATTCATTGATCGTCAAATTAAGTCTGAAAATTTGTGTTTACTGAATATATCAAAACTGCAAACCGCATAAACATCTAAAGGGGGAAAAAAAAGAAGAAAAATAAGAAAGGAAATGGCTTAGATAAAACTGAGGCAAGGAACATTATCTCATGGATATGGATTCACGGGCATCATCGTAAGTGATTCGAGCATTCCTAACTTCAGAGAAGAAAGTTCTAATGGCCTGCAATATTAATTCTTCACTAGGAGCGAGCATCAACATTGATATCGTTATGGCATCTTGAGGACCAATCGCAAGGAGAACGCTGGAGACTCTGGTCAAGAGTTCGTTCTTCTCTTGTTCATTTAGATCTTCGGCTATGACTTGTGGGAGCGGTTTGAAATCTGAAGCAGCAGCAGCCACTCCTCCGCCAAGGGCGCCACCTAACAGTCAAAGCATATTTGTTAACAATGCAAAGCCTTAAACGCAAATTATACAGAGATTTAATTTGCCACAAGGGAAAATGATGGAGAGTTTAGTTGATTAATATTTTAAATTTGAATGAAGGTAAGAAATTAATTATGCTTATCATAGACTGCTTCAGTAGAGCAATACAATGTATTGATTGTCGTTTGAGGGCCTCTGGCTCCTAACAAACTCTGGTTCAATGTATTTTCCCCATAAGCAAATTTTTGAATGGAAGTTTAGGGTATTAAATCGAACAATAAATGCAAAATTTTTGCGACTATGCATTCTACGTCTTCGAAAATGCTCAATTATGGCGGGTTCCTTGACTAAAACTGCCGAAATCAATATGATATTACAGATTAAACGTCGCATTTGTAGGTTGGAATCGCCCGAACTCCCACCAATTCCACAACAACAACATTCCAACCTCCAATTGCATCGTTTAATTTGTAATATCTTGTTGATTTTGGCAGTTTTTGCTATGGAACCAGGCATATTTAAGCATTTCCGAGGACGTAGAAATCATAATCGCAAAAAGGTTGCATTAATTGTTTGATTTAATAGCCTAAATTTCCGTTCAATAGTGCGCTTAAGGGAAAAATGCATTAAATCAGAGTTAGTTTAAAACCAGAAGCCCTCGGACAGCAACCGATAAGATATATCGCTCTACTAAAACAGTCTATAAAACAAGTGATGAGAAGATGAGTCGTGAGGGTAGGTACATACCGATGGCAAGTCCGATCGGACCTAGCATGAGTCCGCCAACTACAGCTGCTGATCCTGCAAGAAGACCACCTTTTAGCGAACTAGAGATGGCTTGCTTTGCATTCCGCTTCCGACAAATATCCATGACGACACCCATAAGTTCCCTCATATTGATTGTCATTTTACTGTTTCTATAACAAAACAAAGCGTAAACTGAATCAACGAGCGTCATTAATATAAAACGGTTGGACCCATTTCTTTTCTTATCCGATGCTCTATCTTTACATCAAAATTTCCTGAGCCAAAAGCTTTTGACACCACGACCAGAAATCCACTTTCTTGAAATTACTTGTAGGATAAGATATATAGATAGATATATAGATACATAATTTCATTCAGAAAAATATGTTAACAAAAGAAAAACAAAAACATACCCTGCCAACAGAAATCTTGCGTGGCTGCGGTAGGGGTATAATTTAACAAAATTCAAGTGACTAATTTGAGATATGATAAGTATGATAAAGATGCTTGATGTTTTTCTTTCGGGAGATAAAACTGCAATACTTTTCAGATTGTTTTGGAGGTAAATTCAGCAGATTTTAGATCATTGAAACCCACAAAACACAAGTCTAATTTTTTTACGCATGGAACACGATGAAATGGGTTACTCTTGGTTAAGTGTGGTTTATTTAGCGTTCGGATTTAACAAACAGGTTTGATCCAAATTCTTTGGTTTTATTTTTGTTTACTGCTCTTAACTGGGAGTGCTATTTACATTTCTTGAAGTATTTTTTTTTTTTTTTTTTTTTTTTTTTCATTGTAGGGGGCTAGGGAAGGCTATAGCCCCCCACTTTTTTTGGGTGGAGGGGCTAAAAATAGGGAAAAAGTAATCACTAAAGACTTGAGAAGCAAAAAACAAAAAAAAAAAAAAGTCATCACTTTTAAAGCCCCCCCACTTATTTTGGTCACGGTCCGCCTAGAGTCCCTCTGTACTATGAGAGTTGCACCAATGTTGAATCCATTTCTGATTGGCTCTCAGATTTAGGCTGTCAAGAAAGCTCCAAGAGGCAAATGCAAATGGCGGAGGGTTTGTTTACTTTTCGCGTACCAGCTTTCATAACACATATTTGAAGTAGCAGTGACCGCAGTAATTATAGATATTTTTCCTCTGCTTGAATTTTATTCAGGAGAACATTATTTCTTTCAATATGCGACCGTTAATGTCGAGAATCTGAACCTAACCTGTATGAGATAGCAAAATAGCGGCAACAGCGCAGAGGCAAATGGCTTAATTCTATTGATCCGCTTCTTCTTCTTCATTTTGAGAGACTTGGCGCAACTCTCTTATTATAAAGGGACTCAAGGTCCGCCTATGCAAAGGTCAACAAGTAAAGCAGCTCAAGATTAAAAAAAAAAATAACGATTTTGCGGTTATATCTCAGAGACCGCAACAAGTGGACAGGCTTGTCGGAGTGGTTGGTGTGTTTCATTCCTTCTTGATGGAACACTCAATCAACGCTGAACAGAAGAAAAAAATTACAGTGTTCCATTGCAATTCAATGATCAAATTAGCATACAGTAATGCTCCATCCTGAATTGAGAGAGGACATTTCACGAAAGTGACTTGAATGACACACTGAAAGAACTGAGTCACACTGTGTTCTTAGAATAACCTGAAGAGGATACGTGTGGAAGGGAAGAATACGTAACAACTACGTTCGGGTTAAAATAGATCAGAAACGAGTGTAAAGAGTGGCTGGGAGAGTTGACGCTGCAATAAATATAAAGTTTCAAGAGAGGATTTTGCGCTTTTCAAGGGATTGGGCTTGAGAAATAAATTATCCCACTCCTACTATGCGCAGGAGATAAGCTCTGAAAGCTTTTAGACTTGTGAGCTTAAGTTTCAACCAAACAAAATAAATATCATCATATAAATACATATGTCAAAGAGTGACAGAGACTTACAGATCAGACAAAGAACTTCCGAGATTCAAGGTGAGAATTGAAAGATAAACTCAACTAAAGGTAACTAATCACATTTAAACGCTTTTAGTATACAGAGGAAGAGAAGATTCTCGCTGATCACTTGATATGAAATTGATGAGAACAAAAGATCGAGTCGGATCGAGTGAGGAGCACCTATTACGATTACGCTTCGAACCTGACAATACCATATAACCTGACTAGGGAATGACCGGAATGACTAATAGGTGCACTTATGAGCGAATGAGGTGTTGAAAAGAGTGAAAAAGGAAAAAGGCAAAGAGCAGCAGACCGCAGACCGGACATGGGAACTAGGAAAATACGTGAAAAGAAATGTAATTACGTCAGAAAATAATGATCTCTAGAGGAGGAGTGAGGATGCAGGATGGCCGTTGCATAGAATTTGTTGTTTTCGAAGTAATATGGAGAAGGAGAAAGGAGAAGGAGAGTGAGGCAGTGAGGAATGAATAAATTTTACATTTCCATCATGGAATAAATTCTTTGTGAATAATAAAATAATTATAATAATAATCGGACAAGAGGAGGGTTTCGAAGGGAGGAGGGTTTTGGGGGGGAAAAATCAAATATAAACAAAACAAGATGTATGTACTTACGTTGCCAAGTTGCTAAACGTAGCAACATTTACAGTTGTTCGTTTACCTTTCTTTTCCATTTCTTCAACTTTATTCTTAGCTCCCCATCAAAATAAATATCTTTGGCAATTTTATTTTACAAGCTAATGAAATATATTATTATGAAATTAGAATCAAAGAAATTAATTAACCGAGTCATGATCATGACTCATGACAACATTGTTACATTGCTCGTTAGTGGTGGATGATGCTCAATCATTCGCATATCTTCGCCGTTCAACACTCAACAGTTTGGTTATGTTTTTGTTGACATAACCTAACAAGGTCTTGTTAGTGTTTGTTTGTGCACGGCCGTGGTTTGTGCAATACTTGCTGGAAGATCTCAGGAAATCTCATTGTATTTTGTGTTATACATTTCATCGTACCTGGCAAAGAATCCTCTAGAACTCTTAAAATGAAGTCATACTTTCTTACCTTGTTGTTCATTGCTTATCTTCGTGGTGGTAAGATCTATTTTTTTTTTCTCAAAACCGAAAGGGTGTGGTCTTGTGGACTTTCAATGTAAAGCTCAAAGTCAGAGCTCTACACCCTGTGGTTGGCTTGAGTAACTTCACTGTGTCAGGTTGAAATAATTACCCAATAACCTAGGTGGAAAGGGTACCCCCCCTTTTTTTTTAATGGTCATGAGAGAATGTCTAAATCATTTGGACACCAGGTCTCAGTGCTCGAGCGTATCCATAAGATGGAAGCCCTGAAAAATTATATTTCTTGCCTTAGATGCAGCTCAAAGGTTATCACCTATGGATCTTAGATGTATCCTATCCAATGGCTATCAATACGAAAGCAGACAGGGTAGTTATCTGCTAGAGGCTGTTTCAGATAGCTTCGGTTCTGACAGTTCTTTCTTTACATGCGCGGAAGAACGATATCAAGTCTTCAATTACGCTTTAATGTTAATATTCACAAAATACGTTAGTTAACCTAGTCCACTTTGTTGCCAAAAGTTCTAATGATTCACGCAGTGAGCGGCATCAACGTTTTTACTTGGTTTTTACTCATGTAAACAAAGAGCTGTCAGAACAGAAGTTATCTGAAACGGCCTCTACCTAAGGAATGAGAAGCGTCAAAATATGTTGACGCTGTTGGCAAGGGTGAACTGCCCTAATACACGTAAAATTCGTGCCCTATGACCAGCATGTCCGGCCGCTGTAGTGGCACTCATAATCCCTGAGGTTTTGAATCCCGTGGCAGGAAATATTTTTCGACAAATTTTTCCCATTGTACAAATAGGCTTTGATGGTATCAAATTTAAATTACTTAGTGCACACCTTCCTTAATGTCCAGGCAAGTAACCCAAGTTTTTCGCTAAAAATTGAGGTTCAGAAGGGTTATCATCTGTGAGGTGGCGAAGCCGTCCGGGATTGTCACGGTCGAGGATTAGATGTTTTTTTTCCATGTTTTCAATGCCAAATTCAAAAATTATAATTTTGTCTAAAGTGAGTTGTGGCGATCTCCATTGGATTGAAATCTGGAAAAAATTTGCCTGGAATCACCTTAATTTAGGTTGAGACCTATCAAGGTGGTCAATAACCTAAAAGAAACACAATTTATCTACAAAATGCAATGTGTTCATTTATGGTACGTTGCTGCACTGGAGTGTTAAATATTTGTTTTTTATAACGTTGCAATGGGTCAACTTCATTGAGACATCTTGAAATCTAGTGCAGTTCTGTGTTATTGCACTGTTGCAGATTCTGGTGAAAAAAAAAAATGCTCTAAATTTGAAAGTCTTTTAAAATTGACCTTCTCTATATTTTTCAGGTAGTTGTATCGACTGCTTCCAATGTAAGAGCACTGATCTGAACAACCCATACCAATGTGGAGAATTCATGGATGAAGATGATGTAAATATTCAAGCCGAGCCTTGCACCAATGTTTTCAATGCACGGTATTGCATTAAGCACACAGGTCGTTCTGAAGGTATGATTTGACACCCATGCTGACTAGCTGGTAAAAATTAAATAACTGGTGATTGGAGAAATTATATTTTTCTCATTAATCGTATCCTTCACTCTTTCAGCTACTAACAAGTAACTCTATTTGGCTTCATTCTTCCGGCTGTCTTTTCCAAACAACTTTCTCTGCTGCAAGCTATGTATCTGTGGTAAGTTGTTAAACCAAGTTCAAAGGAATTTTTTCTGTCTTATGTTGTGCATTGTATCGCAGGGGTGCAAAATGTGCCCGATCTAGCGATCCACGGATCGCGTGAAAGTGAGGAAATTTGTCCTTTTTTTTTTTTTTTTTTTTTTTTTTTTTTTTTTTTTTTTTGTAAAATAACGGCTATAAGGATTTCTCAGGAAAGTAGTGTAAAAAATGGGAAAATATCGATCATTTTGCGAACATACGGAGTTGAAATGTTAAAATAAGCAAAAAAAAAGTCATCACTTTCAAATTTTTGTGAGGAAATTTTTTTAAAATCCTGTGAGGAAATAAGTCATGGATCGCGTGAAACTTCCAAAGTTTTGGAACATTTTGCACCCCTGTGGTATCGAGACCCAGGCTCCTCTTATTTTATGCCCAACCGTTGTGGGCTGACCCAACCCTAAAACTTAACCTAACGCAAGGTCCGCACAGGGTCTTGGTGTGTAAAAATCAGGAGGACTTGCAGACCTGAGGACACAGAAGTTCAAATCACAGGCTAAAAGTAATTGATATTTCAGAAAACAGAGTGTCAGTTTCTAGATAAGAATCTGAAAAATGTCTCTGCAGAATATCTTGTAAATAACTCCAAAACTAAGGGTCAAAATATCCAAAAATAAAATATCGCATTTTGATGCAAAAATCTATCAGCCACATTCCGATTTTTGGTACTTTCTGCCTTTTTTTCCAAGTTATTCACAAGATATTTTGCAGAGACATTCTTCAGATGACTATCTAGTAACTGATACTCCGTTTTCTGAAATATAAATCAGTTTTGGCCTGTATTTTGACATTAATCGAACGGTAGCGCTCTGGCGGTAGAAATAGGCACTAAATGCTGAAGAATCACCTTGATAATCTTCTTCTCTACAATGCTCTGCTTGCCTAATAATTTCCCTCTGTCTATTTTCCTGAATTAATTATTTTGATTGGTTTATTGGCTTGAGTGGGCTTCCGTTTTTGCTTTCTGGTGAATGTTTGATTCCGATTCTTGGCTATGATGCGATAAAGCCCCATGAAGCTGCAGGTTCAAAAAAGTCCCCTCTCTTATTATTAAGCATGAATGCTTTTAGCTTACAGCTCTGCATGCCATTCAGAGTTGGGCAAACTATCTTTTTCTATCAGATAATTGATGACTTTTCAAAAGTAATCAAGGTAAATCTAAGCAGTAATCAGGCTTGCTAATTTCAATGAAGCTATTGTTATTTTGTGAACAAAAATTTATCCTATCTAAACATGATAGAAATGGCAATGAAAATCGAGTAATCAAGCACCGTTTGCCCAACTGTTGCCTTTAGATACCTTTTAAATGGGGAATAGCCATCTTTTATTTTAACTGATGTTGGATTAGGATGTCATCCGACGGATGTTTTGTAACACCACGCCTCCAAGGATCACGACCAACCACATCTCAGCACTGAATTTTGCTAGATGTTTGCTTGGAACGCTAGCGCCCTTGACATCTCATCCCAAAATTGTGCTCGGGAGCACGACGCCGTCCGATGGATGTTCGGCTTGTTTTGGCTCGGTACCGTACAGCAACATCTGAAATAAGCCACGCCCACAATCTGTAAATAAAGTGCGAAGGATGCCGCTTGGATGACATCAAAATCCGTCGAAATGAAAGACGACTTTTTACGCTCAAATTTTTATGTTAGTTTATTTGTAAAAAGAATTAGAAGGAAAAAAAAAGAGAACTATTTAAAAAAAAAAATGTGGAGTTTTCTTTGAATTCTTTTTGCCTTTGATATGAATGATTTTATGCATGTTGCAATTCTGGACTATAAATAGTACCAGTTGAGGCCAATAATTGCTCAAACCTAGAAATTTGTGGTTTTGGGTAGTGGCATAGTGAAGCATGAAGGTGACAGACGGAATGAGCTGCCCGAACCAGCACCAACCCAATTTTTTCTCTTTCCGATAGCTCTTAAATGACCTCGTTTCATATGGAAAGGTGTGCGGCCGTTTGGCTCTCACCAAGCACAGTTTCAGATTCCTCTCTGCTTGTGAGTTGCATTCTATCATAACTTTTCCTGGATTTTACTCAAGAACTAACCGGCCATTTAATCACTTTTATAGCAAAAGTTAGGGAGAGCCCCATTTTGGAACTTTATTCCTCAGTACAAATAGGTTTTTTAATGTGTGAAGATATTTTGTCTCTCTCTTACTCATGGTTTTCTTGCCTTCCCAAAATAGGTGGCTTAGGAACCAAGCGGTTTTGTTCAGCTTTAGATTTGGGAAATTACTGCAATTACATTCGTCAGCCTGGTGACCAACTTGAATATCGATCTTGTGTGTATACTTGCAGCTCGGATGGATGTAATTCATCGTATGTTTTGAAACCAGCCTATTTTTTATTATTTATTTGTTTTTTGGGTTCCTTACTAAATTTGAGATAGTTTGACCCTCGAACTATCTAGTATCTCCTCCGATTATATTTTCATAAATTTTTTGTTTATGCACATCTCAAAAAGAAGATACTCAAAACTCTGTTATATTCCCTTCATCTGTAAATTTTTTTTTACCATGTACTTTAGTTAATATTCAATCGCTTGATTTCTTATGCACTATGACTTTGAACGTAGGTATCCGCAAATTCTTACTGTTACAGTTCCCAACGTTTCCAGTAGAAGTTTCGATTTTTCATGATGTACTCTGAAAGAGGCATTCTCAGTGGCGTTGCGTGCCATCTGGCAACAATGCAACTGCTCCATTTAAACTCATTAAATATATCGAATTTTCCTGGTGCACTGTGCACCCCCTGAATTCGATATTTTACATCAGTTTAAATGGATAGAATACATTGTTGCCAAATTGCACGCGACGCCACTGGGCTTTCTGATTAGTCTTCCAAACACTTGAAAGCTGCAAAAATGTTTAGAGGTTGCCGAGTTCTAAAAGATTACAAACGACTATGGAACTTTCTTTTGAAAGTCATAGTACTTGCATCTCTTTGCAATATTTTGTCCTTTTTGAGCTCTACCGAATTGAGGCATTCAAATTTCAGTAGTAATGTCACAGTTATAAGTAATATTGCTTAACCTCTTCTACTCTGATGTCGGATGTATTTGACTTTGAGAATTTTTTTTATACTATTTTTTTGAGAATTTAAAAACACTTGGGAAAAAAAATTAATAATTTTTTGTTTAATTTTTTTAATTTTTTTGATTTTGAATTTTGTAATTTTGATTTTGAATTTCAATCTTTTTTTTTACTTGCTCTGACCTTTATGGGATGTAAGTATCCGACATTAGAGTGGAAGGCAAGAATTATTTTGTCGGATGTATCCAACGTTGGAGTGGAAAGGGATAAGGGCTGATTACACGCTACACGGACTTTACGTCCACTTTTTTGATGTCCACAGGCTTTACGTCCACTGTTTTTATGTCCACTACTGTAATGTCCACCGCTATAGACGTCCACAGCAGTGACGTCCACTAACATATGTCCACTTATGTTACGTCCACTGAGCTTCATTGCTCCACAGTTCAATAACAGCATAAAATAGGAAATATTCAATAAAAAGGTGCGAATTAGATTTATTTCTATGACAGTGACAGGAAAACTTGGTACTTTATCATTCTTGTCCTTTGGTGGCGCATAGTTAAAAAACAGTTGCACGTAGTTAAAAAAAAAAAGAAAGTTCTGGGTTATAATGCTACTTACTCGGGGTTATTTGGAGTTAAGAGAAAATGCCCCAGGAACTCGAATAAACATCTCTGAAATGTCTCAATACATTCCTGGCTAAACTAAGTAAACTTACTGTGAAAGAAAGAAGAAAAAATCATCTCTTAAGAAAGAAGAAAAAACAAGTGGTCCAACTGTGGACATTTTAAGGTCCACAAATATTACGATGATGGACATTTGTTTTTGTGGACGTTTAGTTGGATGGACGGACAATTTTGTGGACATAAAGAAGCTGTGGACATAAAACTAGTGGATGTAAAGTCGATGGACGAAAAGTCCTGGAACCGATTACAAGGTCGAATTGAGAAGCTGCAATTGCAACTGATGAGTCAATGTAGCAATTGATGATCCTCAAAAGTCTGCAGCCCACTGATATTTAAGAATGATCAATCAACGTCTACACTCTTGGTGAGGCATCAAGGTTGGAACAAACATGGAATATTTATGCTAAGTCTACAGACGTGCTAATCTTCCCTTTAGTTTCCTTCCCAATGATTTGGTTACGAGGACTATCTCATCAAAACTTATTTAAAATTAGGTAAGTCAAATCAACTAGAGAAGAAGAAGAAAATCAAGCAATCAAATTTACAAATTAAATTGGTTCTATTCAATGTGCAATGTAGGCATGTAAAAATACAACTAGCAGTAATTTTTTTTTATTTTGTTTTTACTTACCTAAATTGTGCTCGGCTTATCTCTGAGTTCTAGAATTTCCCATGATTTTTCAAACAGTTGATTAATTATAGAAACTTGCATTCCTCATGCGTGTAGTCGTATACCTTAACAGCGACCTTCAATAGATGGTAATATATTAAGTTAAAATAATTTCTCTAAGACTTCTCTGACCGATAACATCGAAAGATCTTTGAAGAAATCTGGGGGCCGATCATTCATTGGTAAAGTGATCGTTAGACTGTCTTTGAGTGATGCTATTGGTTAAAAATTGTAAAACTATGCGATTGCTATGGTAACTACCGTAACTACTTGAACGATTGTTACCATAGCAACAGCCAAGTTTTACAATTTTTGACCTATAGCATCACTCATCGACAGTCTTAACGATCAGTTTATCGATGGCCCGTTGATGTTTCATTTTGCAGTTTGGGTAGTTACCTGCTAATTTTCATATTTTCCTTTTTATTTTTTTGTTGTCCTTTTTCTCCTTCTCTTTGAACAACTTTCTGTAATACATTCAGCGCCATTTTACCTATATTTGCATTTTTTATTTGATTTATTTTTCTCTTAAGTTATGTGCAAGCTAATTTAAAATGTGCTTTCCCTGTAATAGTACAACTTACATTTGATTTAATTTGTAAATTTGTGAATTTATGATTAGGTTATGTTATACATATAAAGACAACATTTATGTTTCAAAGTTTAATTATGATCTTTAAATGTGAACTTCTGACTATTCATCATAAAGTTTTGATAGCATTATTGCTATTGTATATTTCCGTCCATTATAGATCTAAATATATTTAAGTAGAAAAATAATGTATTGGGGGGGGGGGATGTTGACCGGGATCATATTAGGGTGTTTTGAAACCCTTATTGCAAACTAACCTCACCTCATATTCTCGAGGTGAATTCAATAGTTTTTTTTTCTCAAGAACTTGTGTGTGTCTGAGAAATTTACCCATTCCAAAGTAGCTACCCACATTCCTTTTATAGTGGTGGCTTTATCCAGGTTTGGGGGATTTCTAAGGACTGTGGTTTGACCTTTACGTAAGCCTGTGCAATGTCCAGTTTTGTGTTTCGAAGTTCGATGTCCAAAAAACATTGACATTTTGTCGATGCATCAAAACAAATTTCAACAAGCAAAAGATGTGTATTCACAAAAAATCATGATACTTTTTAATGCTTCTGAGATGGTTTAAGGGGAAAAATGATTCTTGGTAATGTTAATAGTAGAAATATAAATCAATAACAATTTCTGATGCATCCATCGAAACTTTGATCGATGCATCCAACATTGCACAGGCCTATCTTTACGTTTGACTTTCTTTACTTTCAATGCAATCTGTTTTCGCTATCCTCTTTCTTTCAAACTGGCTTGTCACTTTAATATCAATTTGACTTGAGCTTGTATGATGTAACTGTTCAATAATTATTAAAGAGCTTGGAAACATATACAGTTACGATAAAGAGGTTAATAATGTTACTTACCAGACTATTTTTCCAGGAAGATTTCAGGTATTATATATATGTGCTTTCCTGAGAAATTTTGTACGAAATAGGTATACCTGTATTGTTGCTAAGTCTAGTGACATCAGGGTGTATTAGTGACCATGTCCATGGCAGCCCTCAGTCTTCATGTCTGCTGTTTACCTTTTCAAGACTGACAGTAGAATTTTTATTTATATTTACTGTGATCATTGATTCCGCCCTGTAATTTATTACAATATTTATTAATTGGATTTTATCCATTGGTTGTAGATTATATTTTAATTTTTTATCTGATACTTAGTTGTTGAAATTAATAATGTTGACATCATTCTGTCATTCATCACTTAATCGTGATTTTTTAATGTATATTAATTTTTAATACATGATTGATATCTTACTTTTATTTGATCTGAACTATTTTTTAAAGTTTCTCTATTTTACAAAACTTTTTCTATAATACAGTTTTTTGGTACTTACATTTTTTAAGAAAAAATAAACTTTTATTTGGATTCTATTTCAGTAATATATGTTTCATGGTTTTATCAATTTTCGCTCCTTTCCTTTTTATTAATTTTTCGAGAATCCAATTTCTGGTCTCAATTAGAAAAAATACTTCTTAAGCTTTTTAATTGTTTGGGTTTGGTTCAAATCACTCATTTCTGGCAGGATTATTAAATGCAGAGTGTAACTAAATCCCCTGTGTAACTTTTTAACGGGTTGAGATATTAAGTTGCCGTTTGGCCCAATCTAAATTATACTTTGGATGAAGAAATTTTTTGAGGGGTCCTGACCGACCACTCTCCCCCGCAGTCCGTCTCAGAAATTTCAAATGGCAACTCCTATCTTGTGAATCTTGTGATACATCCTTTAAAAGGTGAATAATTCTGAGACTTTGTCGCAAAGCTGAGTTTGATATAGTTTTTCATTTTTGACTTATTGTAGGTTAAAGTTCAATTTGGACCCTTTTTCAAAAAATCGTTACTTCTATTTGAAAAGTCAATGTTTAGAAAACTAGGAGTCGAAAATACTCTAAAAAGTAATTACTTTAAAGGGAAAAAAATGTAGTCAAAGTTTGGTTTTAGAGCCGAGCCCCCAAAAAATGTTTTAACTTTTTGGTCCATCAAGGGAGGGCTGACTTAGATTTTCCGTCGGACGATCCTATCAAGTTTGTGATACACTGATCGGAAGGGGACTCAAAACTGAGCATTTTGGAGCAAATTGGAGTTCGGAATAGTGTTTTTTGCACTTGAGATACGGAACTTTTTAAATCTGACTTTGATATTTGATATTTCAAATACAAAAAGCAATATCGACCTCCAATTTTTGCCTAAATGCTGTCTTTGTAGCCCTTTTTTTCAATCTCAATGTATAACTCGATCAGGACTGTCCCATGGAATTTTTGAAGTAGCTACTTTCTGAGGAACCAAAACTTTTACAATTCTGACGACTCTGAAATCAGAGGTGGACTGGTGCCGAAATTAGGACCGGGACACACACATTTGAATCGGCCGCGATGTAGGGGGTATATTGACACCCCCCCCCCCCCCACCACCCGAGCAATGGAAATAAGCCTCGCCCCTCTCATAAACGCAATGATAAATCCATAGTCAAAAACGCAGTTCTTAACCACATTTCTTCGAAAAAGATAAACTTCATTAGTTGATGCCTTGAACTTGAACATTTTCGCAGGATTCAGACTGCCGCACGGTGGATCGTGTCAATGGGGTGCAGCGGACATAGGTACACTGCCCGTTTAAAACATTATAGAAAGACATCCGGCGCATGTAACCTGACTGAAATTTGACGTAGATTTCATTTCTTTATTCATATTTAAGCTAAGAATTGAATAAATTAATTTTAGAGCCCGATAACCTCTTATTGTAAATTGTGAAATCTTGCATAATTAATAACTAAATTACCATTAGTAACTATTTTAATATAGCGCTGATTAAATTCGTTATTTTGCAGTAAATTGTTGTCCTCCCACCCAAAAAAACACCCATGCCCCTCCCCTTCCCCTTAACTACTTATTCTTTTCACAATATCCCTTTGAAGGTACCTGAACTATTGATGACAGTCAGAAAAGGAAAACAAATTATGAACTTATAATTTTTCATAGTAGATACAAAAGGAAGAGCAAATATAACTTCAACAAAACTTTTGCGAGAAAATATTATTAGATACTAACAGAGAAGAGGCAAAGAGAGCTTTGGAGGAAAGTTTTGATTTTTTTGTTTGTTTTCTCGCATAATTTAGGTCTAATTGTAAGATGTGAAATTAATCTGACGAGATTCCATCAGAAAATGGCAACGCTGTAAGTCGATGTGAAACTACATTAGTTGGTGCAGCTGAAGACAAAGTAGTTTAACTTTATAGTTTTTAGTAGCCAGATTTCAACTTGAATCTCAAAATATTACAAACTCGTGAGTGGGAGATTTAATTACGCACTCTGAAATTTGGCAATATTGCATAAGTTGACCTCCCTCCCCCTCCATCGAAATAATTATATTTTTCGAAAAAATATGACTTGAAGAATATAATCCAGCCTTTGGAAAAAGTGTTCGTTGATTTTTATCGGCTCTACCTGTAAATGGAGGAAGAACTTGAAGCATATGGCTGGATTTTGAGATTTTTGCGCGCGCGAAATTACGAGTTCCATTGTTACATTTCTAAGCCCCACGAGCGGCCGGGCAAAATCGGGCATTATTTGGCGGCTGATCTAGGATCCCTGGGATATAAGGAACATTTTGATGGGTCTGTGAATTGGAAATTCTCCCGAAATCATGTTCAAAACTCCAAAAATATCCGTGAAAACAGACATTTTAGGCCATTTTTTGAAAACAACATTTCATAATCAAAATTTGAGAAAAAAAATTCCATAGTGACATTTTTTGTAAGCTTATACATTTCTTAAACATTGGAAAAGAGCAATATTTTGAAATTGATGCGAGGATTAGATGTGGAGCTCCGGTAAATATACGAAATTCACTCTGAAATTTCACACACAAAAAATTAAGGGACAATCTTTTGAATTAAAGTATTCCCTGAGCCCTCAAAACCATTTCCTTGACCTTTCCATGGCAGTTTGCTGATGTAGATACCCTAAATGAAAGAAAAATGCCCCAAAATATGCCATTGCAACACTCTGAATTTTGACCCTATGTCCGCTGCTTACCATGGGGACGATCCACAGTGTGCCGCCGCGCCGCGCCGGCCGTTTTGCCGCATTGGTTATTGATGCGATATTAAATTATTTATGATTTTCAGCTTCCCTGGGGTTTTGTGTTTTATTTGGTTTGTTTTGGTCTGATTTCATGATAGTGAGACACGATTTCTATCCGTCGAACTGCTTAATTTTTCAGAAGTATCAAAATCGGATACCATCAGCTGTATGTTGACAAGTATTTAACAATAGGTCTGTTGCAAACTTTTATTACAACGCTTAAGAGTGTTTAATCTGACGTAAAATCGCCTGAAAATTCCATTGGTGGCATTAGAAAGTCATAATATGAAATAATAAACTCACTAGAAACTTTTAATGAAATCCAAGATGGCGGAGAAATATCGAGCAATTTGTATGCATGCACCACGAACATCCAAGGATGGCCAACTTTGACAACCTCGCTGGAGGTAGAGATTATTTGTTTGTTTACATTTTGATTGGTTGTGATCAATGTTGTGAGGTTGGCTATCCTTGGATGTTCGTGTTGCATGCATACAAATTGCTCGATATTTCTCCGCCATCTTGGATTTTATTAAACACCTCTAGTGAGTTTATTATTTCATTTTATGACTTTCTGATGTCACCAATGGACTTTTCGGGCGATTATACATTGGATTAAACTCTCTTAATCGTTTTAGCAGAAGTTTGCAACAGACCCATTCGCACGTAACTGTACCGTTCTAGTTTCCCCTAAAAAATGAAGGCGCAACCATAAAAGAAAGACCCAATTTCCAATGTCTCCATCGCGACGGTCGTTGAATCGGATATCATTACTTGTTGTGTGTTGCGAAGAGTAGTTAACTATTCGTACGTAACTGTACCGTTTTAGTCTACCTTCAGAATTGAAGGCGCATGCATGAAAGAAAGACCCAGTTTTCCAATGTTTCCAATAGTTTCCATTGCGACGGTCGTTGAATCGGATATCATTACTTGTTGTGTGTTGCGGAGAGTAGTTAACTATTCGTACGTAACTGCACCGTTTTAATCTACCTTCAGAATTGAAGGCGCATGCATGAAAGAAAGACACGGTTTCACAATCGAAATGCGGGGTCTTCCGGGAGGAGCGTTTTTATCGGATATCTGCTGGTGCCGTGCGTCGACATTCGACATCATTACGTATGGTCATCGTATGTAGTAAGTACGCAGTACGTATAGTCGTACCCTCTCCTTATTTTTCTCCTCTCTGATCGAAACACACGACCTGGGAACTAATAAAGCTGGTACCGTTCTATGAGGTCGTTCATTTTTCTCCTCTATTGCTCCATTTTTTATAATATTTGTCCTCCTCAATCCTTTCCTCTTTACCTTTCCTCCCTTTCTTTCCCTTTCATTCCTATATCACGGCCCGGCCGACTCAAATTGGGCCGTAGCCCACCGGGAAATTCCCCGGTAGGCCAGTCCGCCTCTGTCTGCAATCTAACTTCTATTATATTTCTGCCAAAGCTGTTCTTTTTCCCAAAAAGTACTTGCTTTTTAGAGCATTTTTGAGTCCCAATTTTCTCAATTATTTTTCCAAGCGAATCTACTTTTAAACTGGGAATAATGATTTTTTGAAATGGGTCTAAATTGAACTTTGACCGTTTTGCTATAAGTACCTATCATAAGCAAAAAACGATACTTACCTATCAACCTCCGGTTTGCGCCAACAGTCTCGGAATTTTATGCCCCTTTATATGATATCATAAGGTAGGGGTTGCCAGTTGGAATTTTTTAGGAAGGACCCGTGGGGGGGGGGGGGGAGTGCACCCCTCAAAAATAATTCTTCATCCACAGTAGGTATATTGCAGATTGGTCCAAAACGTTTTATCTCAACTTGTTCAAAAGTTCGAGAGGGTGGGGCGGACTTTTGTTACACCCTGTAGTGTAGGTATAAGATGTCAACTGTCACAAATCTCAACGAAACACAACAAACCCCTGCAATCCTGGAGTTAGATGACACGCATGAAACGCATCTGAGGTAATAAACCTGTTTAGTGATGACATCACGATCAAAATTGGTTCCAAACAAATGCTTTATCTCGCTCACTCTCGGGGATTTACTCGCATAAGAAATCAGATCCAAATTTTCGAACGCAAATTCATGCTAGTTCACCACCAGTTTTCTCAAATTTTATTGCACCATTAGATTCCACGTACCTTAAAGTATCTTTTCATTCTAACCTAATTCCTAAAAGATCACAAACGAATTTACAATAACAGTTATACCGAAAGATGTTCTATGTTTCGTCCTTGTCTTACTCCAGGTCTCTTATGGGAGTATCACCGCCAAAGACTTTCTTCGGTAGAACTGTGATTGTAAATTAATGCGTGATGTTTCGAAAGTGTTAATGTAGCGAGTTTGTATTTTAGGGTACGTGGAATCCGATGGTGAAATAAAATCTGAGAGAACTTGTTGTTTACTAGCACAAATTTGCTTTTGAAAATTTGGATCTTGTTTCTTGTTTCTTGAGAGCGAGTGAGATGGAGCATTTGTTTGGAACCAATTTTTTTCGTGACGTCACACTAAACAGGTCTATCTTACTCTTTGGGTATAATCTACGATCCGCGTACTGCGGAAATTGCACAGGGACCAAATAATGTTAGGTCCCGAGCATTATTGAATTGCGTGCATCTTGCGAGCGGTTTCGACCAATCAGAGAGCTTACGCACTGTCATGTGACCGTGCGTAAGTTACCCTCGGGACCTAACATTTGGTCCCAGGGACCAAATACTGTTACGTCCTTACGATCCCGCGCCCAGATGATCGGTGAGCACTTGGGGGGGGGGGGGGGGGGATAAACCACACGCAATCATACTTACGTCTTACGTGCGCACCATCGAACGTCATTCGGAGGAACGAACGTCGTTCTTCTTAATGTAATCAAATTGAATCAAATGGGAAAATTGAGTTGTTATCCTCTGACTACTTGGGGGCGCCACCGTCGCGGTCGCGTCTAATGCAAATCAAATGGAAGATGTTAGTGTTACTGTGTTATCCTCCGACCACCAGGGAGCATTTGCCGTTTTTCTAACATTGAGTTTCGCTCTGTGTAAGATAAGTATACTGTGTGAAATATAGTGTGTCATACTTTTCTTTTACTTTTACTAATTCAGGAGTGATGTATAATAAGTGATCTGTATAAAATAAGCTCCCCGGTCAATGAACTCGTGCGGGCGGTTAGTGCAGTTTGCAGATCACGCCAGGGGTCAGCAGAGCGGGGTATTTTTGAAAGCACGATAATAAAAACACGTAAAATACATTTATGTTATTTTCCGTCATTTCTTTTGATTCGGGTTAAATACAATTTTATATTTTGTCCAATACCTATATTATAAGTAATATATACAATTTGATAACACATTTCATAATGATGCGATACAATAATGAGGAGATTCTAAGCCAACGTGATATCCGGCAAACGGATATACATACATACCTACCGACACATACTTCAACCCTCGAGAAGACTGCAAGACTTCCTCAGGACATGCATATCAGAATGCACAAAGTATCTGACAGTGGATATCGCCGTGGCATACTGTCTGCATTCAGTGGCTGCACTATGGTTTGAAAACCCGTATTTTTGGCATAAAATCGAAAAAATGAATTTCAGAAAACATCTTCACTGTGAATGTTATCGTAATCTACACTATCTGAGGTACTTAGAACGGCTAGTATCATCTTATCTGATTGCTCTAACGGTCAGCTATCTCATTGCAAACATACGCACCTCGAAGGTAAGTAAACAAACCGTGAACTTGGATGATGTGTCATTTACGTTTAAAGTGTTACTGTGGCGGCATGGAAAACACAATAATAACAAACAAGCATGGATCTGGAAGCCAAAAGGAAGTTCTTTTTACCTATTTTAGCGTCATTAACCTATTATTATTTCTTATCCTTGGTTTTGAGCTTCAAATGTGCTACCTCTGAGGGGGGGAAAAAAACTTGACTAAAACTTTAAGTAACGTTTTAAAAAAATTGAAGATACATGAAGAGCTCTGTATAGTCTCAAAATGTTCCTCATACTCTCCTTTATTCAGATCATTAAAGACCTGCTGCAGACTGGTGCAGACTTATAAGATATTTTCACTTTAATATCAGTAAATCGATTTTTTTTTTGATAAATCAGTTCAAATGTGGCGCCGAAGTGATAGTATATAGAGAATGAGGCAAATTAAAAATGAGAGATATTGACGTAAACTTTGCGCCAAAAGATGCGTATTTGAAAGATCTTTCGATTGATGTGCTATAATGTTTAGTTTAAAAAATATTTGAGTCTTATTTTGCCATTTTTTTGATTTTTGAAGTTTTCGAAACTTGTTTTTTGAGTTTGAAAAATATGTGCAATGAAGGAATCTGAAGAAAAAACTTTTGTGAAAAAAGCTGATTCTATAAGCTTTTAGATGGCGCAAACCGCGATGCCGAGAAACGTTTCGTTAAAGAGTTATGACCGCACAAAGTTTCAAATCTAGGCCAAAAATAGGGTTTTTCCGACTTTCGATTCTACAAAAAATTTTGTTGCTCCGCCAATAATTGATGAAATTCATTGAAACTCGGCGGATGGTGGTTTTTTGGGTCGCTGAATTCATTTTTTATATTGGTTTTTCAAAATTCCTAAATCAAAGATGACCGCCGATAAGTATGACTTCAGAGAGTCACGTCTCGTGAAATTTGGCAACAACGCATTTTTCCATCCAAACTAATGTAAAATAATCGATTTATGGTGAAGAAATCCTCTGTTGCTTCACCGAGAATCGAATTGTGAATAAAATAAATGGCAAAAAACATAGTTACCAGATTTCACGAGCCACCTCTGGCTGCCGCCATCTTGGATTTGAAATTTTTGCAAAAAATTCTTTCAAATTCGTGTTCAGCGACCCAAAAAACACAAGTACCCCAAGTTTCAAGAAGATCTGGTCATTCCCTGATTTAAGGCCACAAATTTGGGTTCCCAGACCATAGTGGGCTGCTCGTGTAATGTGGCAACATGGCAAAAAAGTACTCTATTATTAATCCTTTATAGGCCAAGCCCGAGTATATTCGGTTTACTCCTCGTCTATTTCACATTGTTTCAGTCTTCATTCCGGGTAAATTCGACTATCGATGAAGCCTTCGGGCGCCTTCAGTGGATCGTATAGGCAATTTCAACTCCCCCAAGTACGAACAGTTAACTACCTTCCCCAAATAAACGGAAGAGTGACGTTCTTTTGAACTAACCTGGCCCTTTAGAGGGTTAAACTTAAACTCATGTAAATCATTAATATAACCAAACGATCTTCAGGAGATTCAATTGCCTTCGCAAGAAATTTATCATAAGTTTACGTATAGGTTTGAATGACAAGAAAGCATGATTGCCACATTATCTACACGAGCCGCCTTGTTGATTAGCATATTGATAGCAATGTTGATTTGTGCCCATTTAAACCCACGAAATAGATCAAACTACTGAAAACTCATTTAAACTCCTCGAACTCAACCTCTTACGCGACATTATAAATTGACCAAATGCAACGTACTAAATGAGTTACAAAAGAAAGTTCCCTTGTCGAAATTTTAATCGTTAAATTTTTCTGTTGTTTTTAATAAAATCTTCGATTTTTCATGACTTCGTCTAAAAGAAGCAATCTGCTTAGTCCTTGAACACTTGAAATCCGCAAAATTTTTAAAAGGTTACTTACCGAGGTTTAAAGGAGTAAAAATTTCGACCAGGTTATTTACTTAATTTATTTCGCAAGTCATAGTACGTTGCACCGTGCACAACTAACTAAGTATATCAGCGGCGGCGCGTGCAATCTATAGTAACGTTGCATTTTGTCCATTGAAACCCACGTAAAATATCGGTTCCAAGGAGTGCACTGTGCACCCCTAATATTATTTCGACGAATTTAAATGGACGAAATGCAACGTTGCCAGATTGGAAGCACTGCCACTGCCGACCATATACGCTAAGTCCCTACGCCATTGTCTGGTAGACTCTTGGTTTCTCTGCATCAGTGGCGTAGCGTGCAGTTTGTCAACGTTGAAGTTCGTCCATTTACCCTCTAAGGACCAGGTTGATTCAGAAGAACGCCGCATTCTTCCGTTATTATAGGGAAGGTAGTTAACTGTTCGTACTCTGGGGAGTTGGAATTGCCTATAGTGGGAACTGAAGGCGCCCGACGAAGCCATTTCTTGTAAGTGATTTCATCGATAATCGATTTTATCCGGAATAAAGACTAAAACATTGAGAAATAGACTATAGGAGAAAACCGTGTATACTCGAGCTTGGTCCATAAGGGGTTAAACCCATAAAAAAAGATCGAACTGTTGCGTGTTGGGTGAACACCTTCGCATTCGAACCTTTACATAGGTTTAAAATTTAAATGGATATAGTACCTACATAATGTTGCCTAATTGCATGCTACGCCACTGCTCTGCGCATGCGTGTTCAGAAACCGTCCACAATTTCTAAAGTCCTGAGAACATCCGAGAAACGTCTGGAAAACGATGTAAGAATGTATTTCAATTTTTGTTTCTTATTTTTCCAACGGATTTTGTCACGTGACATTGATTTCTTCATCATCGTCGTCCTCGTCCTCCTCGTAAGATTGGTTGCCATGGTTACCATCAGCCGAGTGCCCCCGGGATAGGGACGCAGTCAGTTGGAGATCTTTGTCGTTCGGACGTCTTGACTTGGACGTTGACGAGCCCCCTGGTGATTGGTCGACGGTCGACTCTGCATCCTCGAGATGACGACGTTTGGACGTTGACGACGTGCTCGTTGCGGATGTCGCTGGGTCCGAGTCAGCCCCGGGATCTGAACCTGAGCCTGACCCTGAGCCTGATCCTGTGGTTGGGGTAGGAGTTGGGGGTGGAGGTGGAGGAGAGAGTGCGTCGCTCAGATCAGGATGAGGGTTGTTTTTGGTCGGAAGGGTCTGCTCTCGTGAGCCGCCGCTTGCCAGAAGCTCCCGCTCCTTAGAGTTGCGCCACTTCATGCGACGGTTTTGAAACCAGATTTTGACCTGTCAACATATAGAAAAGGAGATCGTTTTTAGAGATTCGTAACTATCACAAAAATGTTCTTTAAGAAAAATTTGTCTCTTATACTTCAACTGGAATTTTCCGCTTAGGAAAGTATTTTATACAGAATTCTTGTTCAAGTAACAGTGGCGGCTCGTGCAATCTGGCAACCGTGCACTTTTGCCATTTGAATGTATGCAAAAAGATCGATACTAGGTGAGGCGCTGCGCCTCACCAAGTAATCGATTATTTTACACAGTTTTAAATGGAGGAAATCCATTGTTGCCACATTGCACGAGCCGCCGCTGTCAAGTAACCGGACGTCCGGGGACTAAAACCATCAGAATTCCAGTTACAATAACCGGGATTTCAGTTACAGGTACTTACTGGAATTTCCGATCAAGTATGTATTAAACAGACGTCTTTTTGCCACACTCAGAAAAAAAAAAACTGGTCGAATTTACCACCTGCATGGCTGATTTTCGAGTCTGCTATCAAGTACTATCGACGAATTAAAGATTGTCGCGAGATTTTCATACATTTTTAAGTATGGGTAAAAGTGTGGGACCGATCTGCAACGGCTTTCCCGCCCCACCCGCTCCGACCTCTTACCAGAAAGGTGTGAGGAGTGTGAAGAGTGGCCGAACCAGAACCTTGAAGGCGAAAATTAGCTCATGAAAATCTCGTGACAATCTTTAATTCTTCGATAGTACATGGTAAATTTTACCATCATATGGTAAATGTAACGTAAGTACCTTGTGGTGAAATGTACCAACAGGTTATCTAAATTTACCACAAGATACGTGCATTTACCATATGATGATGGTAAAATTTACCATACTTGAAAGCAGACTCCAAAATTACCTATGCAGGTGGTAAATTCTACCATGCATAGTCTTTTTTTTCCGTGCAGCAATAGAAAGCAAGAGGGCATATATCAATGCAAAATTTCAGAGGGAGAACAATATCATGAAGGTTGCAAAGTAAGTTCAATGTTTACCTCTTTCTGTCACTTTCAGGTAAATTACCGCCTACATTGGCAGTTTGCAGTTTCGACCCTCCCCCTCCTTCCTCCTCCTGTTAACACTATACACCCTTATCATCAAGGTCAATGAGGAGGTAATATCAATGTCTATAGAGCTCGTTTCAGATGATAGTTCCTAGTTAAGCAGTAATATTTTTAAAATATTTTTAAAACCTTGCCAGACCCGATCTTTTGGGATAACGATTTTTGAATAATTTTTAAAATATTTTTAAAGCCTTGTCCGAGAAACATTGGCTTGGAAATATATAGTTAAAACATAACAAAAATGTTAATCTATAAATACATTTAAAATATTTTAAAGAAAGTCTTCCACAAGTTTTTTAAAAATTATTTCATAAAAATAATTTGAAAATCTTTATCAGAAATCTTTCCCAAATACATTATTGAAAATATATTCATGACAACATTATGACAAGATTTTCATGACAAGGTTTTAAAAAGATATTAACGAGGTTTTGCAATAACACTTTTGAAATAGTAAAGATAATCTTTGCATTCAACTTCATCATGCAAATATGAGAAATAACTATGGCAAAATTCCAAAGATTGTCGGTTTGCATGAGTTCCATTCGCATGTCTGCTGGGAGCGCGAGCGGCTTCATAGACTACAGTTTCACGCACTATTAACAGTTGCAGTCGTGGAGAGGGGGAGGGTCTGCCGACCCCCGAGTTCTTTTTTTACTAATGTGAGCGGAAATATGAAAGTTAAACAGAGAATACTCGAGAGGAATAAATAAGCGGAGAATATATACGAGTACAAAAAGCCATCTTAATATCATTAATGTATGACATGTATAATTTAATGCCACTAAATCTCATCGCAGCGAAAATCTTTTGAATGAATGTATAATCTTGAAGGCGGCACGGGGGAAAAAAGAAGAAAAAAAAAGTCTGCGACCAGCTTTAAATGGAGGGGCAGCTAAGGAGAGCTATATATATAAGAATAACGAGGGAAGGGTACGAGAAAAAGGGGCGGGTGAGAGGGAGAGGGGTTTGTGAGAAAGAATTGAGGAACCGCCTCTAGGAAAGAGCCACCGAGAAATTAGTCGCATGAATACCTTCCATAAAGTTAAGCGCGTGAGACTTATAAAACAAGCAACAGCTTTTCTCGCTGCGCCGGATCGTCCGCCACCCGTGCTACACTGGGCACGCCGCGCCGCGTCGGAAAAATGAAGGGTGGCAAAACAACGCACTGTGGATCAAACATGCGATACGTATTTGGCCAATACTGAAATGGAGTTCTTGCAAACTTTCTCTACAGCACGGAATACTCTAATCAGAACGGAAACTCCCACAAGAGCCAATGGAAACAAGATTTGGAATTTACTGGCACAAACTGGCAACTGTGCCTACTCACTTCTCAAGATGGCGGACATGCTTTTTCAGGCTATACAACCAATCACAACTCGGGCAGTTGCCGAAGATTGCCGAAGATGCTCACTTTCGAACATGGCGGCCCGAAGTAAAGAATGTTTCAAAATGAATTAGAGTTTCCGTTCTGATTAGAGTATTCTGTGTCTACAGGCTCTTATTAATAGTTGATCATGGGGTAAAACCAGCGCCGGATTTAGGCATGGGCCATGTGAGCCCTGGCACCCGGCGGCAGATTTCTGGGAGCGGAAAATTTGCCTAGGTTTTTTTTATTTCTTTTTTTATTTTTATTTTTTTTTATTTATTTTTTTTTTATTGCATGAAAGCTGACGATTTATAATATATCCTTTGCGCGTGACGTCAGCTCCGTACAGATGTGTCAGTACGTAGCCTTGCGTCTCACCAAAAACCACGCTTACTGCTGATTATCGCGCTCAAAAAACGCTGTACATTAACTGCGTTGTTATCACCACGAATCTGATCAGTTTTTAATCTTAAGAATCGAGAAATCTGTCTAAAACTCGTGTAATTTTGCAGTAATAGCAGGTAAAAATTTCAACAATTTCCGGGGGGAAGACATATGACTGGATGGGGACGCGCCCCAGACCCCCCAGAAAGCGTGGGCTTTGAGAGAGCGGCAAGTAGTCAGATGGCCCCTGATGGGCGGCAAAGAAAAACCACAAAAGTGTCGATCCAGCACTGTTTAAGTATATCTGAGGCTCTTTCACTCATGCAAGTCAACTCATCATGAGACTTACACATGAGCAAAAAGGTGATGTCTTCAAAACCCCCCTTGTGGCCCCTCTATCGCTTCAGCTTGGCGAATGGAGTCGATCGCCCTCAAGGGTTTTCATATCTTTTACATCTGAGGCTCTTTCACTCATGCATGCCAACTCATGAGTCTTAAACATGGGCAAAAAGGTGATGTCACAAAAACCTTCCTTGTGACCCCTCTATCGCTTCAGCTTGGCAAATACAGTCGATCGCCCTCAAGGGTTTTCACATCTTTTAGCATCTGAGGCTCTTTCACTTATGCATGTCAACTCATGAGTCTTAAACATGAGCAAAAAGGTGATGTCTTCAAAACCCCCCTTGTGGCCCCTCTATCGCTTCAGCTTGGCGAATGGAGTCGATCGCCCTCAAGGGTTTTCATATCTTTTACATCTGAGGCTCTTTCACTCATGCATGCCAACTCATGAGTCTTAAACATGGGCAAAAAGGTGATGTCACAAAAACCTTCCTTGTGACCCCTCTATCGCTTCAGCTTGGCAAATACAGTCGATCGCCCTCAAGAGTTTTCACATCTTTTAGCATCTGAGGCTTTTTCACTTATGCATGCCAACTCATGAGTCTTAAACATGGGCAAAAAGGTGATGTCACAAAAACCTTCCTTGTGACCCCTCTATCGCTTCAGCTTGGCAAATACAGTCGATCGCCCTCAAGGGTTTTCACATCTTTTAGCATCTGAGGCTTTTTCACTTATGCATGTCAACTCATGAGTCTTAAACATGAGCAAAAAGGTGATGTCTTCATAACCCCCCTTGTGGCCCCTCTATCGCTTCAGCTTGGCGAATGGAGTCGATCGCCCTCAAGGGTTTTCATATCTTTTACATCTGAGGCTCTTTCACTCATGCATGCCAACTCATGAGTCTTAAACATGGGCAAAAAAGTGATGTCACAAAAACCTTCCTTGCAACCCCTCTATCGCTTCAGCTTGGCGAATACAGTCGATCGCCCTCAAGGGTTTTCACATCTTTTAGCATCTGAGGCTCTTTCACTCATGCATGCCAACTCATGAGTCTTAAACATGGGCAAAAAGGTGATGTCACAAAAACCTTCCTTGCAACCCCTCTATCGCTTCAGCTTGGCGAATACAGTCGATCGCCCTCAAGGGTTTTCACATCTTTTAGCATCTGAGGCTCTTTCACTTATGCATGCCAACTCACGAGTCCTAAACATGGGCAAAAAGGTGATGTCACAAAAACCTTCCTTGCAACCCCTCTATCGCTTCAGCTTGGCGAATACAGTCGATCGCCCTCAAGGGTTTTCACATCTTTTATCATCTGAGGCTCTTTCACTTATGCATGTCAACTCATGAGTCTTAAACATGAGCAAAAAGGTGATGTCTTCAAAACCCCCCTTGTGGCCCCTCTATCGCTTCAGCTTGGCGAATGGAGTCGATCGCCCTCAAGGGTTTTCATATCTTTTACATCTGAGGCTCTTTCACTCATGCATGTCAACTCATGAGTCTTAAACATGGGCAAAAAGGCGATGTCACCAAAATCCGCCTTGTGACCAGAGACAAGATATAATAGAGACCACACACTATGCATCTTGCCCATGTTTGCGCGCGGTGGCAACTTTTTTTTTCAGGGTCTCAACAGAACAACAAAAAACATGGACCATACGTTGACTGATGAGCAAAGTTGTTGAGATTTTTGCTTGGTGAATCCGAAGTACCGAAATTGCATCAGTCAATGTATGGTCCATGTTGGATGATGCTCCTATCATGCTCCCTAGATGTAAATTTTGAAAGACCAAGTGCTCAGGGGATTCGCAAAGAAACGAAATTCTCCCTCTACCACTCACCTTGCATTGCCCGATGAAAATCTGCCGAGCGTAGAGCGGGCGGGCGGGGAAGGGACAGATAAGAGATGGTAGTGCAGTTGTGCAGCGACACGGCTCGGAGGAGGGAAGGCAAGCGACCGCGACGGAAGAGGTCCCCGCCCCTCTAATTTTAAAATTCAATTTGCGGAGAACACGGACGACTTTTTGGAATAAAAAAAAAAAAAAAAAAAAAAAAAAAAAAAAGTGATCCAAATATATCAAGGGTCTTTACTGTCTTCAGCCACTTATCCTACTCGCTGGATATGGTTTTGCATCTCGCAAAATTGAAGGCGGATTCAACCCTACCTTAATAACACCATCAAGTGTCAAGACTCCAACAACGGGCAACAAGGTTTAGCGATTGAGAGGATTTGTGGGACGTTATGTTGAGGCAGGCAGCACGGAGGCATTATCGAAATCTCGTATGGACGTTTTCCATACAGGCTCGGTTTGTTAGCCTCCCTTTCCTTAACCTTTAAATTTTATTTAAAAAAAAACAAAAAAAAAAAAAAACAAAAAAAACAAAAAAAACAAAAAAAAGCAAAAACAAAAAAAAACAAAAACAAACTGACAATAATACAATTGATATTGGTTATAAACGAAAGTGCAAGTGCTTGAGAGTGGCTACCTGGACACAGAAATCGATATAGGTAACTGTTTCTTGTGGAAGGATTTGCACGATAAAGAAACTGACTCAATTATAACAGAAATATGCAAAATTTTCTCACCTGGATAGTTTTATTAGAATTCTGTGTCCAGATAGCCAATATTTCTTAAACACTTCCAATTTCGTTTAAAATCAATTTTTACTGGATTAGTTACACATTTTCAATTTAACTCTCTAAGGGCCAGGTTATTTCAAAAAGACGCCACTCTTCCGTTTGTAAAGGGAAGGTAGTTAACTGTTCGTACTCGGGGGAGTTGAAATTGCCTATACGATACATTGAGGGCGCCCGAAGACATCTTATACTGTACATGTTTTCATCAATAATCGCGTTTATCCGGAATGAAGACTGAAACAATCATGGGCGTCATTTCAAGTTCGGCTTGGGGGGGGGGGGGGGGGGGAGGGGCAAAAAATCTTATGACCTTTTTTTTTTTTTTTTTTTTTTTTTTTCCTCTTATCATTATAATTTTCGGCTTGGAGGGGGCACCCCCCCCCCCAACTAACTTTGATTTGAATCGGATAACTTTTTTTTTTGTTTTGCTCATCAATATAATTTTAGTGCCAAAGATCCGTCTTTTGGCGGCAATAATCGGACGACCTTTTTTTTTTGCTCATCAATATAATTCATGCCAGTTTTTGAGCTTGACTTCAAATCCTTGGGGGGGATCCAGCCCCCCCTAAATGACGCCCATGGAAACAATGTGAAGTAGACTAGAGAAGAAAAACGAGTATACTCGGGCTTGGTCCTTAAAGGGTTAAGGTTAACAAATATGAGGCAAACAAACCAGAATCAGATCGGCCATGCTGCCTCTCTTTGAGATAGGACTTATAACATGTATCAGCATAGCCGTAGCCAGGACATTGTCCTTCTCTCTCTTAGCCCATTTAAACGCATGTGTTAGAAAAGGATGGATATAGGGGCTGAAGTCACGTGACAGCCCCTCCATCCATCCTTTTCTAACGCATGCGATCAAATGGGCTAAGAGAGAGAAAGACAATATCCTGGCTACGGCTATGTGTATCAGTCTCTATCGCTTTATAGCTCGTTGCAAGACTCATTTGAAACCAGAGCTGCCGATTTGCGTAGATTTAATGGCATTTTGAAATTCACCGAGGATTCCACCGGTTGAGAAAAGATTACAGAGTTCAACTAGTTCAGTGTATGACTTTAATGCACGAAAATACTATAGGGTATTTTATCTTTTCTCAACCGGTATAGAGTCGTCGATAACTTTGAAAACTTGCGGATATTTTAAATAATTAACAGCATTTCCATGGATTGAGAGAAGATTACAGATCAGAGTATTTTCGTTCATTGCAGTTATATACTGAATTGAACTATGTAATCTTTTCTGAACCGGTGGAACCACCGGTGAATTTAAAAATGTCACTAAATCTACGCAAATCGGCAGCTCTGTTTGAAACGGAGGTGGCGTACCGGAAAATGTGGGGTGGGGGCGAACCTATATACTTAGTCGGGGGCTTTTACAATTCCCTAGTAAAAATTGTTTGTTGGTCACCAGCAGACTTTAGTTGGTCCACCATTAAAATTTTATTAAATAGTTTTTAACTGGTTTAACGGGATAGTAATAATAATATCGGGGATTAAGAAAAGTAAAATATCCGTTCCTTAACTCTTACGGATTTACACATCAGTCTGCCGATCTCGTGGAAGCTTCAAATTACAGCTCATACCGAGATTCGAATCTTGGACCTTTCGATTGGAAGTCCGTTCATCTAATCGTCACACCACCCCAGTCATCCAATAAAGTCGCGCTGATGAAGAAACCAAGCGCAGCGCCCGCGCCAGCGGCTCCATGTCATAGCATGCAGCGGAATATACAGGGTGTTTCAGACCACCCGTCCACTATCTTTTTAGTCCACTGCCGGCTCGTGGAGGTGAGGCGACGAAAATGAGATGTGCACAGGATTTTTTTTTAAACGCTCTTCTCATAAGCTTTTTTGAAAATGTTATGTTCCATTCATACTTTTTGGACTATTGAAACAAAGGATGTTGGAATAATAACCATTTCAACCTTTATATGTTATTTTTTTAATTTTTTTTCTTTTTCCAACTTCAAAAAATGTGAGGCGATGACTCCCTGTCGCCTCACTTGCCTCACCTGGCGAGCCGCCACTGTTTCAGTCCCATAAGAAAACATCGAGAAACAGCAATTTGGCCTTTTTTCGAGGTCCAATTAGGCACTTAGGGGCCGTTTTTCGGGGTCGGCAATATTTTCCCTGAATTCTGTGGGGTCGATATACATTGGAAAAGTTTCGTCAGAATTTCATTATCTTGCGCCGTTTTCATCGCTGAAAAGATAGTGGACGAGTGGTCTGAAACACCCTGTATGCATGTAAGTACAGTGCAGAAGTCGAGGTCTGGAGGAGTGCTCACTTTGTGCACCAACCCCCCCCCCCTCTTCATCTAGTCATGTTTATAAGGAGGGGAGGGCGTGATGGAGGAGGGAAGAGGGGGAGTCCCAGTCGGAGCCGGTTAAGTATGGGAGAAACATATGTTTTTGACAAATCTCATTTTTATTAAGCTCTCTCCCTGCGCTCCGCGTCTTTGCGTCTCCGCGCTGCGCTGCCGCCCGCCGCGTCGTTCGATTCGCAATCTCTCCTTTATTAATATCTTGGCCGACTCGAATCCTTTGCAGCAACTGCTCAAATGCTCAATTACACTAAACACGGGCACATATTTCATTTATAATAACTTATAACTGATAGTAGCGAGTCGAATTGAGTTGACTTATAATCGGCCCCATTTATCCCACCCTACACTCTAAAGCCGATTCTTTTCCACCGATCATCATCCTTATTTCTGCCCCGTTTGAACCACCACCACCCCCCCCAACCAACCCTCGCCCGCTTTTACCTCCATTCTCCTAATAACTCCTCACTACTTACTCTCAAAGATCGGAAATTAATCGAAGTACTCATAATGTCTCCAAGAGTTGACCAGGGCTGTTGTTTGTTGGTAACGTTGTATGAGTTACCTATGGTGAAGGTTGGCAACACTAATATCACCACTCAGTTACAGAATAAAGTCTGATCTCACGATACCATGTCGTTGTTATTTTATTATTTTATTAATTAGATTTAGTTGAGTATTAACAAAAGAACATCAAGTCTTTTGTTAACATGGTGTCAGGTGTGGTGCGAGTTGTGAACATTCAATAATTCACAACTTTGCAAGTTTTTCTTTTCGCAAATATGTGATCGCGTCGCGTCATCCTCGTTGTTCGTACACGCGATGTCGTGACACCTCGTGTTACCCGATTATCGGAAAAATGATCGCGAAAAAGTTTAATTCAATTCTCGATTCATTTCGCACGTAAAACCCACCCACCTTTAATTCCTGTTACTTCCTTTCATTCTGTGATAAATTTTTAACCTAATTTTACTCCTTTCCCTACCTGATCAAAATTTCCTATCACTGGCATAACCTAAGTTTCCCGTATAAGTCAAGTTAGCTATCAGAAAATGGCTAATAATTCACTTGCATCGTCGCCGTGTGTTCCTATGAGCTTTAAAGGAGATTTGTCAAATAATTGGAAAGAATGGCATCAGCAGTTTGAAGTTTTCTTGCTGGCTGCAAAACTGGATAAGGAAGATAACCAACGGAAGAATGCATTACTACTCCATTATATGGGTAATGAATCGTTTCAGATATTTAATTCCTTTCAACTAGATCTGGCTACAACTGATCACAATGAGCTAGTCAAGAAATTCAAGGATCACTTTCTTCCAAAAGTCAACGTAACTCTGGAGCGCATTAGTTTCTTCAATCGAAAACAGAAACTGAATGAATCTCTCGAAGACTACCTCACAGTTTTGAAAAATCTAAGTCAAAATTGCAAATTTGGTACATTGAAAGATAGCCTCGTGAAAGATTTTTTTATTGGCAATCTTAATTCTGAAAATGCTCACATTCAAGAAAAGTTAATCTATGAAGATAAAACATCTTTATCTGATGTATTTGAACTGGCTAAAAGTCTTCAGCTGAGTAAAGTTCGCACCGAACAAATGAATCCTGAAGTTAATGCAGTAAATGTTAGTAATCACCACAGACGAAGCAGCGAAAATCCACCGTTCAATCAATATGGTCCTTCCACCTCTCGTAACCATTCATCAAACTTCGCATCCAATCGTTCTAGATCTAAAGCAAGTCGCTCAACATTTAACAAACGTGGCAACCATCACAGATCTGGTAATCGTCAATCTTCACACAGTAGATCGCAATCGAACAATAGATCACATTCTTCTTCCAGAAGTCAATCCAGGTCTCGTTTCCAATCATCCTCCAACAATCAACCAACTCAAATGATCTCGGTATGTGCAGCTTGTGGTTTACGTTATCATAAATATCAATGTCCTGCTCTTAACAAAAAATGTTTTAAATGTGGTCAGAAAAATCATTTTCCAAAATTCTGTCCAAATCAATCTGTTCATAATGTCAATGTTCAAAGTGATGACAGTGAAAATGATGTCAGTGGTGATGAAACCCTTTATGTAGGTAAATTGGATAAAATGTTAGTCAAATCTCCAAAATCCAATTTAGCAGATAAATGGTTCATAACTATTTCTGTGAATAAACGTCCCATCAAAGCTCAGGTAGACACTGGTGCTCAAGCGAATTTATTGTCTCTTGATAATTTTTTGAAACTAGGTCTTAACAAGTCCATTATTCGTAAAAGTTTTACCAAAATTAAAACAGTCACTAAATCTGATGTTGATATAATTTGGGGAGTGTGTTCTTAATTTTTAAAATTTTTCCCCAAAAAATTTTATGATTGTAGGTTTCATATTACTAGCTTTCAATGTGATACTATCTTAGGTTTAAAGATGGCTGATCAATTAAACTTGATTAATATCATTAAAAATGTAAACAGTGAGTCTCTCAGTAAAACTGAAGCAATTTGTGAAGAGTTCAAAAGTACTTTTAAAGGCATCGGATGTATCAAGGATCATGAAGTAACTCTAGAGATAGATAAAAACGTCAAACCAGTTTGTGATCCCAACAGAAAGGTACCTGTAAAAATCAGAAGTGAACTCCGTAAACACCTTGAAGAGTTAGTTAACCAAAAAATCATCAAAAGAGTACGTAAGCACACTTCATGGACCAATTCTATTGTCATAGTTAGGAAGAAAAATAAGAACATACGTTTATGTCTTGATCCTAGGAATCTGAATAAAGCCATCAAAAGGCCCACTCACTGTATTCCTGATATTGAATTTATAAGGTCAGAACTGCGTGATTCCAAGTATTTTACGTCTCTTGACCTCAACTGTGGTTTCGGGAAATTTTTAAATTAAGTAAAGAAAGTTCAGATCTCACTACTTTTAATACGCCGTTTGGTCGGTATAAGTTTTTAAGATTAGCTTTTGGCATCAATGCCGCATCAGAAATTTGCCAAGCTAATTTAATTGAGTTATTTAAAGATATTCCTAATCTCATCATTTATATTGATGACTTTCTCATTCATGCTAAAACCGTCCAGCAGCATGATGAAACTCTAAGGAAAGTGCTCCAAAAAGCTAAAGATTTAGGAATTAAATTTAATCTTCCAAAGTGCAAATTCTTTCAAACTCACATCAATTTTTTAGGTGAAATCTATTCAGAAAACAAAATTGTTATTGATCCTGCCAGAGTACAAGCTATTGTAGAACTTGATGCTCCTACTTGTGTTAAAGAATTGCAAAGATTTCTTGGAATGATAAATTACATTGGTTCCTTTTTACCTAACTTAAGCTCGAGAACAGAAAACTTACGTAAACTTTTAAAAAAAACATGTTTTATGGAACTGGACTCCTGTTCATGAAAATGAATTTAAAGAGCTAAAAACTCTTATTTCTAATGCTCCTGTTTTAACAAATTACGATGTCAATCTTCCTGTCACATTATCAGTGGACGCCTCTAAAGATGCGTTAGGAGCTGTAATTCTTCAAAATGCTAAACCCGTAGCCTTTGCGTCATCCACTCTCACGTCTCAACAACAATTATGGGGACAAATAGATAAAGAACTTCTTGCCATTTACTTTGGATGTTCAAAATTCCATCAATATCTATTTGGTCAACAAATTGCAGTTGAAAGTGATCATAAGCCACTTGAAACCTTATTCAAAAAACAGTATAAGGACATACCCATAAGATTACAAAGGCTTATGCTTAAATTAGAACGTTATGATATTCAAGTAAATTGGGTCCCTGGTAAAAAGCTAGCTGTAGCTGATTTTTTAAGTAGGTCTCCTCTAAAAAATGAATGTTTCAACCCTGAAGAATTGCAATCTGATATGAATTGTCAAATAGCTTTATTAGATGCTCATTTATCGTCGTTTATCTCTCCTGCCAAACTAGAAGAATTTAAGTTAGCTACTCAAAATGATGAAATTTCAAACATTTTATCTCATTACTATTTTAATGGTTGGCCTGAAACCAAACACAGAACCAACAAATTAGTCAGGTCCTATTTTAAAATCAGAAATCAAATTTTTGTGAAAGATGATCTTTTATTTAAATTTTAACTGTTTAATAGTCCCTAAGTCATTACGTCAAAACATGTTGAAAATAATACATGAAGGTCATTTAGGATTCAATTCTTGTGTTCGTAGAGCGAAAGAAGTGCTTTACTGGCCTTTTTTGAATCATGACATAAAAAACATTGTTGCAAGTTGTTCAACGTGTATCAAATTTTCAAATGCAAACCCTAAACAACCCATTAAACCTCATCCTATTCCATCGTTGCCGTGGAAAAAGTAGGTGCAGATTTATTTAAATTTAATAATAAACATTTTCTTTGTGTCGTAGATTATTACTCTAAGTTTCCTGAGGTAATTTCGCTTAAAAGTGCGACAAGTGCAAAATTTGTAATTAACAGCCTTAAATCAATTTTCTCTAGACATGGCATTCCTGTTACTATTTTTTCTGATAACGGTCCTCCGTTCAATTCTGATGAGTTCCAAAATTTTACCACCTTAGGGGGTATCTCTCATGTAACATCATCCCCTCATTATCCTAAATCTAACGGCATGGTTGAGAGAACTATTCAGTCCATTAAAAAACTCATGAAAAAATGTAAAGAAAAAAATGAAGATTTTCACATTGCTTTGTTGAACTTTCGTAACACACCTAAAGTTGATTCTCCATCACCTAATCAATTGCTCATGTCCAGAGTCACAAAATCAAAATTACCTTCCAGTTATGAACTATTAAAACCCAAACTTGTTGATACAAATAAGTATAATCAAACTTTAAAGTCTAGGCAACAGAAAATGACTAAAAGTAAGGGTATTTTAAAATCATTCAAAAAATTTAAAAAATGATGATCCTGTTTACTTCAAGAAACACCTAAAGATGTTTGGCAACAAGCCAAAATTTTTAAAAAAAAATGCTCGGAACCCGATTCTTATGTATTAGAAGCTTCCAATGGTAGAACGTACAGGCGTAATCGTCTTCATATCAAATCTATTCCGAAAAAAGTGTCATTTAGTATTGATCCTGAAAATAATTTTAGTCATGTTACAAATCGTCACGAATCGTTAGTAAATATACCTGAAATTAATAACGAAACAGATATGCAAAAATCTTCTCATTATCTTAGTTCCCTCTGATTCCTTCTGCAACCAATACTGATAATAATGCAATCAATTGTACAACACCTAAAATTGCTGAATTAACACCTGAAATTATCAATTTAGAAGAATCAGGTGATGAAATTATAGTACTCCTTCAACATCTTTTGTTAATCCATCGCATACTGTTGGTACTCCGTTGATTAGAGGTAGAGGTCTCTTAAAACGCATTTCAAGTAGAACGATCAATCCTCCTAAAAAGGGATTCTCCTAATTTAAAATTTTTAAGCATAACTGTGATATTATTGGATAGTTTTTTAAGCGTGTTAGTTTTGTAAGCGTGCTAGTTTTGTAAATGTTATTTATTCTTAAAATTTTAAAGTGTTTTATATTTTTTCTATTTGTTTTAATTAATGTTTAAAAGTGCCTGTATGTCACTCTCTTAAATTTTCTTAAATTGTTTCTTTGCTTCCAAAAAAAAAAAAAAAAAAAAAAAAAAAACAAGCAGCCAGCAGATTTTGTATCGCAGTCTAGCGATACAAAGATAAAATGCAGTCAATCAGTGTAAGCTGCTTTGACTGCGTTGTTTTCTTGTAATACCGCTTTTCATTAAATTTCATAGCATATAGGGTGTCAATTAAAAAAGGAGCTAGGCCAAATATCTCGAGAAAGGCTCCGGATTTTGAAAAACACTGAAACACGTGTTCAAATGCTTGAGGGGGACATCTTTATAGGGGGTTTCCGATTTCGGGCCATCTCCAGGGGGCCCCCAGGGCGGATACCCCGTCCCTAAATTCAATACTTCAAACGGGGGCCCCATATTTTATTTATTAATCGAAAAGAGGGTGAAAATTTTCAGACTTTTGGTGCGAATCGAAGTTCAATATCGGTTTTCGTTTTTGATACATCGAAGGTCAAAGTTCGATTTGGACTAATTTTTAAAAAATCATTACTCCTCTTTTAAGAGTCGGAATTTAAAAAACAAGGACACAAAATACTCTAATAAGTAAGCCCTTTTCAGAAAAAAATTTAATTATGACAAACATTTAGTCAAATTTTGGTTTTTAAGCTCCCAAAACTTTTGACGTTTTGGCCCCCCAAAGGGGGGCCATCTGAAAAAATTTCCCAGGTACAACCCCTATTGATTGATACATAAATAGAAAAGGGCAACAAACTGAGCATTTCGGTGCAAACCGGAGTTTGATAT
Organism: Trialeurodes vaporariorum; assembly: GCA_011764245.1. NCBI lineage: Eukaryota > Metazoa > Arthropoda > Insecta > Hemiptera > Aleyrodidae > Trialeurodes > Trialeurodes vaporariorum. Next base: position 7,773,958 of record VMOF01000220.1, read on the forward strand.
CGTTTTTCACAATCGAGATATCGCAATCTGTAAATTGACATTCGATTCTCAAAAGTAAAAAA